>MU223571.1:1276317-1297045 GCA_018584345.1 Thuja plicata | reverse complement strand
CTAGGAAGAACTCATGACCCCTTTTGAGCCATTTGAATACTCAAGTGTGTCCCAAGGGGTCTTAGGACCCCTTATGACACACTTGAGCATTCAAATGGATCAAAAGGGGTCATGGTGACTTCGTAGGGGTCCTAGTATGCCTTATCATGCTCTAGGACCCCTAGGAAGACCCCATGACCCCTTTTGACCCATTTTGACCCATTTGAATGCTCAAGTGTGTCCCTAGGGGTCTTAAGACCCCTTAGGACACACTTGGATATTTAAATGGGTCAAAAAGGGTCATGGTGACTTCCTAGGGGTCCTAGTGCATGATAAGGCGTACTAGGACCCCTAGGAAGACCCCATGACCCCTTTTGACCTATTTAAATGCTTAAATGTGTTCTTTAGGATACATTTGAACATTCAAATGGGTCAAAAGGAGTCATGGGGTCTTTCTAGGGGTCCTAGTACAAATGTCAAGTTGTTAAAGCATCAAGGAAAACCAAAGACAAAAGAACTTTGGACTATTAGTACTAATGATTATGAAGCACTATTGCAGACTCTGAAGCAAAGAGATGACCCTTTAGGAGCACTTGACTAGGTAATAAGTTAACTCAGTGCAAGGTTTTCTAAGTTAATCTTAAATTTAATACATTAATTTCACCTTTCTTAGATTCTATTTTGAGTAAATAAACTTGGTTTTGTATGCGGATTGTAACTTGTGCAAGAGCACCTATGAAGACACCTAGAGTCAACATGGATCCAATCAGAGATAAAAGGACAAAAAGAATCCTTATTGGCTAATTGAGATCTTTTGAAGCCTATAATGACAATTTGTAACAATCATATATGCGTGGCCAATAGTGCCAACAAGGGATCTAAGTATAGATTTTTTAAAAAATAGGCAATGAAAAATCATAATTTTTAATTATTTACTTATGTCATTGCATGGTTTGAATTATTACAAGTTTGATTGTTGTTTCTAATTCTTTAAGGATCTTATTTTCATCAATAGGTGCTGACTGGTCTTTCAAATTCACATATCATGCACTTGTAACCTATCAAGACAAGTTGTTTGGAGTTTGTTAGGACCCTAAGAAGTCTTATGGTTAGCCTTGTGTCATTTCGAAGTCATTTGACCTCTTCGAGAAAGAGGAATCCCTTGGGTATACGGTGAGACCTTAGGATTCTTTTACAAAGGTGTGGAGTCTTGTTGTCCAATTTGTGGAGATCTCCAAGCCTCTGCATCATAACTTGTAGTGAGGGTCAGTTGAAAATAACTCTATAGTGTATATTTCAAACCATCCATCTTGGCATCAAATCACCTGCTCCATAAGCTCTAGTTGGGTGAGTAAATGCTAGTGAAAACACCATTCCACCCATAGAGTCACTGGAACACTCGCGAGCACACTCGACTCAAGTATCCCCACAGTGCACTAAGCATGATTGGGCAGTGATATTCCAAGGCTCGTATCTCAGACATCGTGAGAGGTATTGACAAACTATCAGGGGCTACAAGATCATACTTCTGAGGTCTACAAACACCTCTCTCAGTTTTGGGGAATTTGACTTCATTTTCATTTGGCAAGGCAATCTCAGTCGATGCCAAAACTTACAGTGAGCATCAGTTGAAAGTAGCTCCGTAGTGTATATTTCAAACCATCCATCCTAGCATCAAAGTGTCTTCTCCATTGACTCTGGTTGGTCGGGTAAATGCTAGTGAAAACCACATTCCACCCACGGAGTCACTGGAACACTCACGACCATGCTCGACCCAAGTGTCCCAAAGGTGCACTAAGCATGATTGGGCAGCAATTTTCTAAGGCTCATATCTCAAACCTCGTGAGAGGTATCGACAAACTGTCAAGGTCTATAGGATTGTGTTGCTGAGTTCTACAAAAATCTCTCTTAGTTTTGGATGATTCGACTTCATTTGCATTTTGCAAGGAAATCTCAGTCGATGCCAAAACTTGCAATGAGGGTCAGTTGAAAGTAGCTCCGTAGTGTATATTTCAAACCGCCCATCCTGGCATTGAATCGTCTACTCCATCAGCTTCATTTAGCCAGGTAAACGCTAGTGACAAGCCCATTCCACCCACAGAGTCACTAGAACACTTGCGACCACGCTCGACCCAAGTGTCCCCAAGGTGCACTAAGCACGATTGGGTAGAAATTTTTCAAGGCTCATAACTCAGCCTCGTAAGAGGTATCAAAAAAATATTAGGGGCTATAGGATCATGTTTTTGAGGTCTACAAAAACCTCTCTCAGTTTTGGGTGATTCGACTTCATTTACGTTTCGCAAGGTAATCTCAGTCCATGCCAAAACTTGCAATGAGGGTCAGTTGAAAGTAGCTCCGTAGTGTATATTTCAAACTATCCATCTTAGTATCGAATCATGTACTCTATCATCTTTGGTTGGCTAGGTAAATTCTAGTGACAACTGCATTCCACCCATGGAGACACTAGAACACTCGCGACCATGCTCGACCCAAGTGTCGCCAAGGTGCACTAAGCACGATTGGGTAGTGATTTTCCAAGGCTCGTATCTCAGACCTCATGAGAGGTATTGAAAAACCATTAAGGGATACATGATCATGATATAAAGGTCTAAAAAAACCTCTCTCATTTTTGGGTGATTCAACTTCATTTGCATTTGGAAAGGCAATCTCAGTCAATGCCAAAACTTGCAATGAGGGTCAGTTGAAAGTAGCTCCATAGTGTATATTTCAAACCGTCCATTCTGGCATCAAACTATCTAATTCATCAGCTTTGGTTGGTCAGGTAAATGATAGTGAAAACCCCATTCCACCCATAGAGTCACTGGAACACTCGTGACCACGCTCGACCCAAGTGTCCCCAAGGTGCACTAAGCATGATTAGGAAATGATTTTCTAAGGCTTGTATCTCAGACCTCATGATAGGTATTGACAAACTGTCAAGGGCTACAGGATCATGATACATAGGTCTACAAAAACCTCTCTCAATTTTGGGCGATTCGACTTCATTTGTATTTGGCAAGGCAATCTTAGTCGATGCCAAAACTTGCAATGAGGGTCAGTTGAAAGTAGCTCTGTAGTGTATATTTTAAACCATCTATCTAGGCATCAAATTGTCTACTCCATAAGCTCCATTTGGCTAGATAAATGCTAATAACAACCCCATTCCACCCATAGAGTCACTTGAACACTCGCGACCACGCTCAACCCAAGTGTCCCTAAGGTGCACTAAGCACGATTGGGTTGCAATTTTCTAAGGCTCATAGCTCAACCTTGTGAGAGGTATCAAAAAATAGTTAGGGGCTATAGGATCATATTGTCAAGGTCTAAAAAAACCTCTCTCAATTTTGGTTGATTTGAATTTATTTTCATTTCGCAAGGCAATCTCAATCGATGCCAAAACTTGCAATGAGGGTCAGTTGAAAGTAGCTCTGTAGTGTATATTTCAAACTATCTATCCTAGCATCAAATCATCTACTCTATTAGCTCTAGTTGGTCAGGTAAATGCTATTGACAACCCCATTCCACCCATGGAGTCACTGGAACACTCACGACCACGCTCGATCCAAGTGTCCCCAAGGTGCACTAAGCAAGATTAGGCTGTGATTTTCCAAGGCTCATATCTCAGACCTTGTGAGAGGTATCCACAAACTATCAAGGGCTACAAGATTGTGTTGTTGAGGTCTAAAAAAACCTCTCTCATTTTTGGGCAATTCAACTTTATTTACGTTACGCAAGGAAATCTCAGTCGATGCCAAAACTTGCAATGAGGGTCAGTTGAAAGTAGCTCCATAGTGTATATTTCAAACCGTCCATCCTGGAATCGAATCATCTACTCCACCAGCTCCAATTTTCCAGGTAAACACTAGTGACAACCCCATTCCACCCACAGAGTCACTGCGACCATGCTCGACCCAAGTGTCCCCAAGGTGCACTAAGCACGATTGGACAGCGATATTCCAAGGCTCATATCTCAGACCTTGTGAGAGGTATCAACAAACTGTTAGGGGCTAGAAGATCATGTTTCCAAGGTCTACAAAAACCTCTCTTGGTTTTGGCCGGTTCTACTTCATTTGTGTTTCACAAGGAAATCTCATACGATGCCAAAACTTGCAATGAGGGTCAGTTGAAAGTAGCTCTGTAGTGTATATTTCAAACCGTCCATCCTGGCAACAAATCATCTGCTCCATCAACTCTGGTTGGCTAGGTAAATGCTATTGAAAACCCCATTCCACCCAAAGAGTCACTAGAACACTCGCGACCACGCGTGAGCCAAGTGTTCCCAAGGTGCACTAAGCACGATTGGGCAGCGATTTTTCAAGGCTCATATCTCAGACCTCGTAAGAGGTCTCCACAAACCGTTAGGGGTTATGAGTTCATGTCTACAACAACCTCTCCTAATTTTGGGATTTTCAACTTCATTTCCATTTGGCAAGGCAAACTCAGTTGATGCCATAGCTTGAAATGAGGGTCAGTTGAATTACTATTGAAGGAAGGATTTGGGTATTGTTACAAAACAAAGAAGAATTTGAGTGATCTTGGTAATTTTTTTCATCTATTATAACAAATTGAAACAAATTGACATATAACTTTAACAAGATATAATTTAAATCATAATGATAATCAAATATAACTTCAAGACATAACAATCATAATCATACTAAAGATATAACTTTACCATTCAATTACATATACATGAATAATAAATGTGTATATAAAAGATGACACAAATATAACATAAAAATGAAAATGTTTTATATATAGAAAGTATCAAAAGTATCTCCATATATAAATATGGCACATGCCATTTCAAAATATCTACAAAATCAATATTTCAAGGTGTACAATGTGGCATATATGCCATCTAAAAATGTGTCCAGTAGCATTTCTAAATGAACACAACTAAAACTACATCCTATGTCGTAGGGGGATCATAAAAATGTAGCCTCTTTGAAGAAGTATTTAGCTCTAATTGATCCTGTATCAAAAATGAGTTCAATCCCAAGTTAGATTGCTTAGTTTTTATGATTTGTACATATATTTAATTCATAATTCAAACACAAATTTGATTATAAATTATAATTTAATACAAACATATGTACCTGGCCTCTCAGTCGCCTACCACGATTAGGTGTCCTAACATAAGTCTTTGGTAGCGAACAGACAGTGCCACCAATACCAAATCTGAACTATAAATATATATTTGCAATAATGAGATTAGTAGAGTGGTGCAGGGGGCCAAGGTGAAACATAGAGTAATAAATTTATAAAATAAGATGATAGCATAATAAAATTACAAATTGATTGAACTAAAATTAAAACTTACATCCACCGAACCTTCCTCTAGAATAGTGGGCTGGGTCAACAAAGATAGGAATGATTCTCACGGGGCCTCTCTTGCACTAGGAGTAACCTATGAGAGTAAAAAAGATAGTCAATTATATATAAATTTACTTCATCATAAAAACCCTGGTTACAAAATACAAATAATAATATGTACAAATTTACGTACAATCAGACTATCACCCCGAATCAAGATGCGTGTGAGCCCAGGCTGCTGAACCTATGTCGAGACATCATCATGAGCCACACCCTATACAATAAAGTGCATGTAAAATATTTATTACCACACACAAGTAAAATACATATGCATGCATAATTAATCTTAAACAATTAACTACCTTTCCTTTGTTGATGCATGAGGAAGGAACCCCTCGTGCCCCCCACTAACATCAACTAAGACCTACAAGAGTACAATAAGATGACAATATATTATTAAATGTATGAATTTTATTTCTCTAATTGATAGAGATTTCAGCATGTACACCAAATAATATAAAAAAACCAATGGGTACATAATTTAGAATATACCATATAGGTGTCAAGGCCAAATGAAATGGTCGAAAGTGTGGAGTCATCCACCTGCCTCACCTCCTCCTCTGTCATCGACTGAACATAAATTGACCAAATATATATACATAAGTGCATGCAGTCATTAAAACTAATCTAAATAAATAAATTATTTTTAAATTAAATAAGTCATGTGACAAATTTATTTATAATGTTTACTCTTACCGTATCAACATGACGCCATGGCTTTGCGTACCCCTCCTCAACACTCTCATGAGACGCAAATTCTCCATGAGGTGTTGCAGCCTCTGTAGCTATGTCTCTTGTGTCCTCCTAATCAATAATATATTGATATGTATCAGCATCAGTAAGTGGTCTGAGGCACAAATTATTGCACATAATGCAAGTATGGGGCACGCATACATGTGAACTACTGCCAAATGTCGATGCGCCAACATCATCCACACCAGGAGGCAAAAATGACCTGGTCTGCGTGATCAAGTGATCACTCAGCATGTGAATGGCCCTAATACTCTATGAGGTAGCCTCTGCAATGATATCAGGATACTGCACTGGAGGAGGGGGTGTGAGATAAGTGGGGGGAAAGGTAGTGGCCTTTTTACGCTAGGCAAATGGTCTAGTCTAAGGAGCTCCTCCGCCTATGCCTATGTTGGGTTTCATACTCCAATAATTAACATTGTGACCAAGCACAAACTCAGCATACAATTTTTTTATGAAATAGAAAGGGAGCTCCAAATTTCTATGGGGTGGTTTATCAAAAACCATCCACCAGCGATCCCAAAAGTGTGTGTGCATTTCTTTGTTTGTGCACCATTTTATTGATAAATTTGGCTTTTTGGGGTCAAATTTTAATCTAGTTTTAAGATTAACAAAAAGGGAGGCTATATCTTCCCTAGTTATATTAAGGGCATCAATCCCATCATGGTCAATCCCATCATCAAATTGGGTGTGCATATCATCACGCCAATAAAGAGCAGCATTATGTTGCTGCATAAGGGTGTCAATGTTTTCAACAATGGTATTTAGGGTGGCAAGCATAGGAGCTAATGTAGGTATATTCTTATATGTGTTTTTGAAGCCTCGTATAGTGTTCAAATTCTCTTGTATAAAATCCTCTAAAGATTGAGGGTTTTGAAGCGGTTCTAGATTGTTTTGGGGATCATTATTTGGCAGGGGAGGGTTATTATCTTCATTGTTGTCAGCCATGCCTGATTAAATAATATGTTAATATAAATTTCAAATTGATTTCATATATTATTAAAAAAATCAATACAAAACCCTATTTTTACCAAAAAAACTATATTTAACATGAAAATGAAAAAAATTAATCCAGATATAGAAAGAATTTACTTACTAGATAAACTATGGAGTCGAATTTGTTGTTGGACCAATCAGGTACCTGAAAAAATTGTGTATAGGGTATTTCTAGCCATTTTCCAAACCCAAAACAATGAGAGAAATGAGGAAAGTGGCTCACGGGTTTTGATTTATGCCACAGGTTTTGGGTACCCAATTTTTTTGGGTACTCGATATTTTTAGGTACCCAAAAATATCATGTACTTGAAAATATCATGTACCCAATTAGGCTTGTGCTTTGATGTCAGGTTTGCCTAGGTGTACACACACCCAGGACTACTAAAAAGTCAACAAACATTTTCATGCGCTTTTGGACGATTGAAAAGTGGATTTTTTCACATCGCCACTTTTTGGCCCCCCATGATCTTGCACATACCCTTAATCAGAGATCCAAGCAAAGAAGAACCAAGCCAAAGGAGAGCACTCTTTAGAGTGAAGTGCAAGATCACAGGGAAGGTGTGTAGAGTCATTATTGATTCAGACTCAACTGATAATATCATTAGTGAAGAGGCAACCACCAAGTTGAATTTGAAAAGGATTCCACATGAAAACCCATACAAAGTTACATGGCTCAACAAAGGACAACATTTGTTTGTAGGAGAACAAGCATGGGTAGAGTTCACCATTTGCAAGTATAAAGATAGATTTCTATGTGAAATTCACCCCATGGATGCATGCCACCTTCTACTTGGAAGGCCATGGAAATTTGATAGGCAAGCCATGCATGAGGGAACCAAGAATGCATACTCATTCAATAAAGATGGAGTGACTTTAAAAATTTAGTCACTAATAGAAGAAGGAGAGGTGAAAACATCAAGTCCTAGTGTGCTCATGGTTGGTGAGAAGGAGTTCTTGAAGACTCTAGGAGAAGGAGAAGGAGTTGGATTTGCTTTAGTATTGAAGCCAAAGGATGAAGTTGTTGTCAAGAAATCAGAGATACCAAATGAGGTAAAAGAAATAATTGAAGAGTATAAGGATATTGTGAATGATGGCCAGCCCACTCCCTTACCTCCTAAGAGACTTTTTAGCCACAATATTGACTTCATACCAGGAGCTACCTTACCCAATAAAGCTTCCTATAAGATGACCCCTCAAAAAAATGAGGAAATAGCCAAGCAAATCAGAGAGTTATTAGACCAAGGCCTAATTAGAAAGAGCATAAGCCCATGTGTAGCCCCTACTATTTTAGCACCTAAGAAAGGAGGATCTTGGAGACTTTGTATTGATTCTAGAGCCATTAATAGAATCACCATTAGGTATAGGTTTCCAATACCCAGAATTGAAGACCTAATCGATTGTTTAGGGGAGGAAAAATACTTCAACAAGATTGTTCTTAAGAGTGGCTACCACCAAATCAGGATTAATGAAGGAGATGAATGAAAGACAACCTTCAAAACTATAGAAGGTTTGTACGAATGTCTTGTACTGCCATTTGGTTTGTCTAATGCTCCCTCAACTTTTATGAGGCTTATGAATGAGGTATTGGTAGAATGCATTGGTAAATTTGTTGTTGTCTACCTAGATGACATTTTAGTTTTTAGTAGAACTAAGGAGGAGCATATTAGGCATTTGAAAATTGTTTTCAAGAAATTGCATGATGAAAAGATAATGATTAATTTGGAGAAGTGTGACTTCATGAAGCATGAGCTTGTATATCTCGGTTTTGTTCTGTCACATGGTAACCTCAAAATGGATCAAGAGAAGGTGAATGCCATTCTAAGTTGGTCTACTCCCAAGGCTACAACTGAGGTGAGAAGTTTCCATGGTTTATCTTAGTATTACAAAACGTTTATTATACATTTCAGTGGGATTTGTGCACCCATGTTAGACACCATTAAAGGTGGGATGAAGACAAAGTTTCAATGAACACCGCAAGCTAACAAAGGGTTTGAAACAATCAAGGAGAAGATAGCAGAGTTGCCTACTCTAATTCTTCCAAGCTTTGATAAGCTTTTTATAGTAGAATGTGATGCAAGTAATGTGGCCATTGGGGCTATCATAAGCCAGGAAGGAAGACCAATAGTTTTCCATAGTGAGAAGCTAAATGATGCAAAGAAGAAGTACTCTTCTTATGACTTAGAGTTGTATGCTCTAGTCCAAGCACTCGAGAAGTGGAGGTACTACTTGATTCCAAAGGAGTTCATAGTATATACTAATAATCAAGCTCTCAACTTCCTTAACTCTCAAGAAAAACATAGCACCAAACACATGAAGTGGATGGAGTATCTACAAGCCTACACTTTCAATATCAAGCTTAAAAGGGGAGTACGGAATAAGGTCACTGATGTATTGAGAAGAAGGCTGCTCACAGTCCAAGAAGTTCAGCTACAAAGCATAGGTACTGATAGCTTCAAAGACCTATATGCTGAAGATGAAGATTTTGCTCAAATCTACAAGGTATGCAAGGAGTTTAAAAACAACTTTCATGGTGAGTTTTCCAAATATACTTTGCAGAATGATTTGTTGTTTAAAGGAGGTCAGCTTTGTGTTCCTAAAGGGCCTATGAGGGAGAATTTGATTCAGGAAAAATATAATGGAGCACTTAGTGGTCATTTTGGAGTCAGTAAGACTCAAGATCTAGTCACTAGGTTCTATTTTTGGCCTAGAATGAATAGAGATGTTAGATAGTATGTTGAGAGTTGTGTAGTGTGGAAAAAAGCAAAGGGAACATCTTCAAAAGCAGGTCTTTATCAGCCACTTCCAATCCCAACCAGACCATGGGAATGCATAAGGATGGATTTTGTAGTTAGTTTGCCAAGAACAAGGCAGGGATATGACAATATTTTTGTTGTAGTGGACAGATTTAGTAAGATGGCACATTTTATACCTTGCAAGACTATTCATGATGCTTGTAACATTTCTCAAATGTTTTTTAGTGGAGTGGTGAGGATCCATGGACTCCCACTTAGTATTGTTTCAGACAGGGACACCAAATTCATGAGTCATTTTTGGAGGACCTTATGGCAAACGTTGGGCACTAACTTATCTTTTGGATTCACCTATCATCCACAGACAGATGGCCAAACAAAGGTGGTCAATAGGAGTCTTGGTCACTTTCTAAGATGCCTCACAAAGGAGTATGGTCAAGCATGGGACCAAATCATTGGACAATCTGAATATGCATATAATGATACAGTGAACATATCAACTAGTAAGAGTCCTTTTGAAATTGTTTATGGCTTTCACCCAAGAGGAATTTTTGAACTTAGCGAATTGAAGGAAGGAATGCATGGTAGTGGATATGCTGAGGACTTTTCTCATTCAATGAGAGAAGTCCATGAAAGTTTGAGAAAGAACTTGATTGAAAATGTTGAAAAGGTAAAGAAAAAGGTGGATGCATCAAAGAGAGATGTTCAGTTTCAGATTGGAGACTTTGTGATGGTACACCTGAAAAAAAATAGGCTGAAAAAAGTGTTCCTCACAAGCTAAAAAAGAAGAAGCTAGGTCCATGTAAGATACTTGCAAAGTATGGAAACAATGCATACAAGGTGGAGCTTCCTGAAGACATTGGTTTATCACCAGTTTTCAACATTGCAGATTTGATAGCATACAAAGGACCAATTCAAGATGCTGATCAGAACCTTCAAGAGGTAATACAAGATGTAAAAGGCCTGAAATTAGCTCCTACTCCATCTATGATAGCTGAAAAGATACTAGACTCAAGGGTCTACAAGAAGACTAGGAACAAAGACTACATGGAGCACCTTGTCAAATGGCATGAAAAAGAGGATGCTGATGCTACTTGGATCAGAGAAAAAAACTTCAAGAGGTTGGGAATTGATCCAAACATGCTCAATCTAAGGATGGATTAACCTTTCTTTTGTTTGGGGGAGTATGGTGCACGAGCACACCTAGCTCGAACCCTTAGGTCTTTATTTCTGGCATGTACTGACTCTAGCCAAGTCAGGATAGTTTGTGTTGACCTTAGAAGGTCATTTGTTTTCCTTAAGATGGATATGACTAGGTCAATCCATGTCTAGCTAGGTTGCTTAGTTGGTTTCCTAATTTTCAGTTAACACTGTTGGTTAACACTGTGTCGGTTAACATTGTCGGTTAACATTGTGTTGGTTAACACTATGTCGGTTAACATTGTGTCGGTTAACACTATGTCAGTTAACACTGTGTCAGTTAACATTGTGTCAGTTAACATTGTTGGTTAATTTAGACTGGTGGTCAGTTTTACGTTACTAATGCTTAATAAAGTTAGTCGTAACGGCACATGGAAAGTGGATCTTGTCTTTTATAGATAGTATGGATATTTGTAACAGTTCCTGAAGGGATGCTTGTGTATATGTGGGAAGTTAGGGTCGTTCTAATGAGAGAATGGTTATTAATAACATCCCAACCCTTCATTTAAAAAAAAAATCTAGAGAGTAGAGATTGAAGAAGAGGAGAAGCTACAGGAAAGTTAGAGATTTATAGATTATTATACTATTTTGTTTTGTTTCCAGTAATGAGAAGTTGCAAACTGTATTTTTAGTGGATATAAAGTTTCTTTGTGGTTCCTTTTGCATGCAAGTAGCTTAGTTACTTTATTTTCTCTTTTGTAAGTTGTAAGTTCTTCACCCGTTCTGGGTTGTAAGCAGTAATGGCCCCTCAAGATTCTTGAATGTATGGTGAGAGTCATGTGTTGGGATGGAACTTGAGAGGAGCCCTTGTACATAGTTTCCTTTTTATTTTTTGTAGGAGAATCAATAGCAAAGAGTCTGGAGATCTTACCCTAGGTGAGCTTGGTAATAGTCTAGCTAGGGAAGAGAATGAAAGCAATGTTAAGAAAACATTGAATAAGCGAGTAGAAAGAATTTATTTGTGTAGGTTCAGCAAGAAGAAGATGAAAATCATTTTGATGGGGACTGATTATTAAAGAGGAGATAAATTTGAGAGTGACTTACCTTAGTGTAGGGTTGTGAACACCCTAAGAGATCTAGGAGAAAGATCTCATAACAGAGCCAAGCTGGGTCTGTAGCAGCAACAAGACCCCTGTCCACATCAGATTTTGTTCCTTTTCATTACACCTTCTATCTAATATTCAATTATTTGTTCAGGTGCATGATGTCGATTGATACCACAATAGTGGGTTACACTTTTTTACCTAAACGGACAATGAAGTCTACATTTTGAGAAAAACTTTCACATTCAGATGCATATTGTCATTAAACTATTTGAAATCGGAAGATGTAGTAAACTAGAGTATTTTAGGATTTTCTAGCTAGATTCTAAATATATATTTTTTTATTGTTTTTTGAATTGATTTTAATAGTTTTTTTTCTCCCACTAAAACTGTTATGTTGCTGAAAACGTCATTTTCAAAAAGGTACAATGACTTCGTACAACATAACATTTTTTCTAAAATACATATCAATGCGCTTCTTTCGAATTTGGTTTTTTAACATCCATATAGAGGGCATGCAATTGGTTTGATGACATTATCATGATTATTGCATATTCAATGAACGTTTGAAGTAGAGTCAACCATAATTTTGACATATGTTGACTATGTAGCTGATAACTTGTTGTGTATTTATCAAAATTCAAAATTTTTTTTGATAGAAAGAAGAATCGAAACCAGAGGGTACTGTTATTTAAAAAAAAAAAAATCTATTTTCTACTATTTTTCATTGAATGTCAAACCTGGAAGTTTATATTCGATAAAAAAACCTACATATGATTCACGTCAAAATACATAGACCTAATTAACTCAAAATTTGTCAAATCTATATTTGTTAGAAAGCTCATTCAGAGTACTTGTGCGATGCAAAAGGAGGTGTCCCTATTCTTCCATTTGAGCCCCATGCTTGAGCCCCGAAGCCATGAAAATCACATATTGTTGTTAGCCTTTGTAGATGGCCTCAATTTTGGGGGTTTTGATAGAAACTACTTTCGATAGAAACTACTTTCTATCGAAAGTAGTTTCGTGATTTGGCTTTTCTCCAACGTTTAGCAAAGCACTTTCGATTGAAAGTGTTCAGTTTCTATTGAAAGTCAAAGATGACTTTTGATAGAAACCTATGTCAGCCTCTTTGGTGCCGTTTTGGGTTCAGAACTATTACATATAAATAAATATATGTAATTGTCATCTTGTTAATTTGAAAGTTGCAAAATAATTCACAATTTGGAAAAAGAAGACAATTCTACAACTTGTGATGGGAAATAAAAAGAGAAGGCTAAATAAGAGTGCACGACATTATGCAGAAGATACTAAACACAGACTATGTGAAGAAGCTCAGGAAAGATATTATCATAATAAACAAGGTACATGTATATATCTCTTTATCTCTCTCTTTGTCCATATTTTAAGTTGATGATTATGACTTATCTTAATGAAACATGTAAGCATGATATTGCAATACATAATTTGATAAAGAAGACCTAATTATATCTTTGTATGCAGGAAATTCTCAAGAAGCACAACCTTATGAAGTTGGAGAAGGGTTATCGCAAGGTGAACAAGCCCAACCTTTAGAAGTTGGAGAAGGGTCATCGCAAGCTCAACAGGCTCAACAAGTATAACCTTGAGAATCACAAACAAGTACACATCTCTCTCTCTCTCTCTCTCTCTCTCTCTCTCTCTCTGCTAACTCTCCCCCATTGTTTCAATTTAGTCTGTTAGTAGTTAATTATGCATTTTGGGTGTTTCCCCTTAAGATGACCTATTAAGAGAATTTTTTATTTTATTTGCAGCCCAAGAATAGACAATAAATGAGAATGTTAATCTAGCCCGAGAGTTGAAGAGAAAAATTAATCGTAAAAGAATAGATCATTTGATCAAAATGGATGTGGAAAAATTGAGAGATTATGCTAAACAACCCATAAATATTACGAAGAGGGCATTGAATAAAAAGTCTAAGGAAAAAATTGAGCAATTTGAGAATCTTGATACACTTGAAAAAACCCAACTACTATCAATTACACTTCCTAAAGATGAGTTAAAAGAGTTATTAAATTTGTTCGATGTAGATGTAAGCTTGAAAAGGACAAAAACATCTAATGTACAAAAAAATATTTTTGAAAGTGTTAAGGAAGGTTTGCATTCCATTGGGAGAAAAACTACATCTGCAAATAAGTCTATTTCAAGAAGAGTGATAGTGACATCTATTTTAAATAAAAATGTGTCCCAAAAAAGACAAATTTCTTCACTTTCATCTCATATCAGGTACAGTAGGAAGACACTAGGACATTATTTGAAAAGGAGAATCAATTTGGATGATACTACATTGGAAGGTAATTGGGAACTAATGTGTAGAGTTTTACGCTCTGATAGGATTAATGAAACAATTAGGAACTTGGTTATGACATTTTGGATTGATCATACTCGTCCTTCACCAAATATAGGAGATGTTATCAAGAAGAGGACTGGGCCTAAGGATTATTTGCATCACACAAAAAATTGGTTGGACAACACACAACATGAATTGTATCTCTCATTTTGTAATTCCAATCCTGACATTAAGATTGGACAAACAATGTGAAAGATTAAAGCCATATTTTGTAAAGATAAATAAATCTTTTGAAACTTGTTGTCGATATCATGTTGAATTTGATCTCTACTATCAAGGGTTTAGAAATATTATAGAAGAACATGATGGTTGTCAATATGATTTTCCAAAACGTCCAAGCAAATTCATAGCATCAATCTTATGTAACAAATCAATTGATCATGAAATCCCTGAAATAGATTGCATAAGAGGAACTTGTAAAACATGCAGGGATTTGGCTAAATTTCCTTTGAGATTTGAAGATAGGGACATGATGAGGATGGTAAAATGTAAGTGTTACAAGTACATCAAGTTCAAAATGAAATTTGGGAAAGTGTTGGAAATACAATAATGGGAAAGCAAGATACTGAGAGGGGGGGTGAATAAGATCTTCAAATATAAATACTTAAAATGAACTAATAACACATTCATACATAAATGAATCTAATGTGATCTCAGATAGCATCCACACCATGAAATAAGTAACACATAACACAATAATTTGGTAACCCAAAAACCCAAATAGGTAAAACTGGGGTGGGGAAGACACCCACAAAAGTCTTCACTACTACAGTAATAAAGTGTACCTGTTAAGGTTACAATGTTTGATTACAAAATGTAATCTACCCTGTTAAAGGTCTACCCTGTTTAAAGCTTTAGATCATTACAATCTACCTTGTTAAAGGATTTAAACTTACAATGAAGTAAGCACTCTGTTAAGAGATAAATAAAGGTCTGCTAAAACCACTCTGTTAAAGATTTTCACCTAATACAATGATTAGAAAGTCTCAAGTATTGATCCTTCGATATGCACTCTGATGCTGATGATAGATCTCCTCTTTTTAGTATCTCTTCTGATCTTATAATCTGATATACCTTTACTCTGCTATTCACTATGTTATGTTCTACTTGATCTCTGCTTCTAAACAAAATAACCCTCTGTGCATTTCACATCAAAATGTAGTCACTTCAACAATTACTCTTCTACCTCTTGCACATACATGCATCCATAAAAAATAGGGTTTCAAAGAAATCTAATATATCCATACAGATCTGACAGTGAGATCTAGATCAACAATCAAGATCTGATATCCATTCCTTGATGGTAAAATAATTAATGCTTACAATGAGTCATGCATTGGATAAAATGATTAAATACATAACTAACTTTGTATAAGAATATTAAATTCATACATTAGTCTGCCCAAAAATCTTATGAAAGTCAGCCGGATCACTTATCCTTGAATTTTGTATCATTCCAAACAAGTATACAAAAAATTGTTCTTCTCGGCACTTTGACATCTCTATCTCTACTCGGCTCGACAATGTAACTCGGCTCAGCAATGTAACTAGGCATACTGAAAACTACTCGACAATGTTGCTCGACCTTGCATAGTTTTAGCTCGGCCACAGTGCTAGCCAACTAAAACTGCCTAATGAAATGACTAAGTGTTGGTCACTAATCATCAACATAACTTAGATATTAGCAATCTCCCCCTTTGATATTAGTGGGAAAAACACTTATCATAACTTATTCACATTTCATCAAAAGTATTGCCTAAGTACACTAAGTACTCCCCCTAGGAATATACTTATACAAAAAGTGTACATGCCTTCAAAATTTATCAAAATTTATATACAAGTGTACCTGTGCTATACTGATGTATCCTTTCATAACTCCTTACCAACTTCCTTACTAACTGCCTCCTTCAGTAGTACTAATTTCCCCCTTGTTTTTGTCACTGATTGCTGGTGCGGTTAAGTTGTACTTATCCAAAAATTGCTTATGAAGCTGCAGGGTGGATTCAAATGTTGTATCCCAACTTTCCTTTGCAACCTTCATAACTTCCAGTTTTATTTCTAGCTCGGTAGCTAGACTCACTAAACTTTCTGCAGTCGATAAATTAGCACTGCTCTGTGATAAATCCTTAGCTTTTGAAAGTTCCTTCCGTATTACCTCCAAATGAGGCAACAAGCTTTTCTGAATAGTTATCAACTTGGCCCTTATGCAACCATCTTCAGCCATAAGCTCAGCTATTCTCCTTTGTGCATTTATCAACTTATTAAAATGTAAAGACTTGGAGGTAGTATCTTTACCTAAAGTATTACCAGTTGATCTTAAATCTAACTGTAGCTTCTCCACAAGATGTAAATTATCCTTTCTAAAAAATTCAACATCACATGGTTTCCTATACAAAGAATTAACATTGGCTGTAACTTTCTCTAAGGTTTCTACAAGAATAGAAAGTTCAACCTGTTTTGTTGCAATCTCTTCTGAGATCTTCTCTAGAAATTTTCTCTCAAATCATCTCTGGGACCATTGTAGAAGCTTCTCATTGCTATCTATGTCCTCATTTGTTACTTTCTGTATAATGGTGATGAGTTAATCAATGATTGGAGCTTGAGACATTTCATCCTCTAAGTCAAAAGCCTTAGTAAATATGTCTTTGATGTCATGCAACACCTGCTTTTGCTTTTGATCTATCTTCATCTCTTCCTATCTTTTCTTCCTTTTAAGTAACTCTTGAAGAGATCTAATTTGTTGAAAAGATAACTCATTGGGATCCCATTATGGAATGACAATGACCTCTTGTAATGTTACATCTAAAATTGGTGACTTCTTCTTCAAGATCTTCTTCTTCTTCTTCATTTCTGGAGAATTTATGCTCGACAGCATAATGTCTTTCCCTTTGACACTTTTAGAATCTAACGCCTCCTTTAATTCTATCAATATAGTCTGTGGCTTAGGCATACCACCAGTTTTAGGACCTGTGGGAGTGGATGATGGAGAGTGTGGTATCTCAACCAACACTTGTGCTGTGTCTTCTTCTTTAGGCTTATCAACAAATGTTGTTGTTACAACTCCACAATCTAAAACTATCTTTACAACCTCTAAAATAGGTGGATCTTGTGAAGTTACCTCTTGTTCAATTGTTTGCTATTGTCCTTCACCTTTCTGATCACTAATAACTTCAATTATTTCCTCAGATGTTGTGGTCTTCCCTTCTTCTGTATCAGTTTCCTTAATAGACAAATCAGTGTCTTTTCCACTCAGCATCTATTGTTCCTCAGCATTCAAATTGCTTGGCTCATCAACTAGATAATTCATAGGACTGTGTGCAGTTAGATCAACAGTGTGTGTTGCATCTAATGCATCCTTAGTCTTGTCTTTTTTAGTGGCAATTTGATCTTTGACTATCTGAGGTTCAAGGGTTGTCTTTTCTTCCACTTCTTTTGTCTTCTACTCAGATGGCCCTTCACTAGATTTATGATCTTTTGGAATGTGCAGACCAAAGATCTCTTTCCAGATCCTTGTGCTCTACTGTGCTAAACCTTCTATGTCATTCTTCAAAACAACATATCCTCTAAGTTTAGGTACAAATCTGCTCTTGTATTCCTCAATGAATTTGGTTCATTGTTTAGCTGTGAGCTCAGGTATTACCTTGGCCAGTGTTCCATCCCTGATTTGTCTTTCAGTGGCAGGTGCAAATTCCCATTTTCTTGACAAAAATTCATATAGTTCATCAAACACATGATTTCCTATCTCTGTAGGAGTCAATTTAGAGGTGCTCATCATGTCCAAGAGTGCTTCCTGAACTTTTTTCCTATCTGCTATTTTCAACTTGTCATATTTGATGAACTTGAATGTTACTAACCCTACTGAATTCCTTAAAGTATAACATACCTCATCAATGCTTGCTAGTTTCTTGAATTGAGCTTTAGGTATGTTTGAGGGTTCATCATTTTCTGTCTTCTCCTTATCACTATCTATTGGCAAATTTAATTTTCTCCTTGGTCTCTTTGCCGGCTCACTCAGCTTAGCCTTAGAAGAAACCTTTGCTTCATTACAAGAAGTACTTTCAACAACTTTTCTCTTACCATATGCTTTTGTTTTCACTTCTACTAGGGAAGTAACAGTAGATGCTCTTGTCCTTGGATGATTAGCTGCAAGAGGTGTAACCTTGGGTTTTGCTCGGTTAGGCTTGGTTACTATAACAATTGATGGCTTCTTGCCCTTAGCCTTCTTTGCAATTTATTCTGATGCACTAACTTCCTCCTCAGTAGAAATATCCTCTCCTTGTCTAGTGGATAGACCTAGAGGTGCATCCTCAGGTTCTTCATCACTATCGAAGCCAACCATTTTCTTCAGATTTTTCACTATCTTCTTTTTTTTCCTCTCCATAGTTCCTTCATTCAAACTTTTAGAGGTCTTAGCCTTATCTTCTTCATAGTTTCCAAATCTCTCTACATTGGTGTCAATTGCCTCGGCTAAGAGTGCAATGATGGTGGCTGATTCTTCATCAACATTAATTTCATATGGAAATGGCTCCAAACATGTTATCCTGGGAATTACTGCCTTGATATAAGTGTTATCTGTGTCAACTAGAAAAAAAATTTCCTCATAGTGTTTCTCCACTACTGACTTAGGAATCCTAGTCCTTAATCTCATTCTCTTCTTGAACTCTACAAAATAGCTACCCATAATGCTATTGAAGTTGCTTCCTAGTTTCTTTATACATTCACTGATCTGTACTGTAATGGGCCTATATTTTTTCCACACAATATTTCCCAAAGTAGGAAATGTATTATGAATGTAGAAGAATATACAAACTGGTAAAGAACCAAACTTACATGACAAGATCTTAGCCTTTCTGATTGATGCAAGGTTCTTGGCTAACTGTGTCTATTGTAGCTTGACAAGATCATATGTGTGATTCTTCTTCACAATTTTCCATGCCTGATCAATTGCTGTACAGGGAACACTGTCCAATCTGTTGGACTGATAGAACTTGTGTGCAATTACCCTTACTCCAAAATCAAGTTCTAGGTCAGTGATTGTAGAGATAGTCATACCTCTATTATTCCATGTTGCGCCAGTGTTCAATGTAATTTCCACTTTGTTGTTATCCCTCATGGTTCACTTTCCATTCACTACAGGATATCCAGTCACTTGATGAATCATATTCTTGGTGATCTTGACTGGTCCATTGTCTAGCCACATGCTCATGTCATGAACTTGGCTGAGGATAACTTTTATCCATTCATCTTTAAAACCCTGAGGAAAATCTAGGGCACGAGTTAACCCTTTTTCTGCTAAGTGTTTGAATTCTTCCTTTAGAAATCCATTATCACACAGTTTACTGTAGGATTTCCTCAAGTCATTATCTCCTACTTCTCCAATTTTAACCATATAGCATGATCGAACATCATGAATCATAAGTACCTTGGGAGGAATGGATGAGAGGGCTCCCATCAAATCACTCTGTATTGCACTTTCAGGAATGGATCGAAAGTTGAGAGGTTCACATTCATCACTCCTAATCAATTGAATTTTTTCTGGTTCTGCCTCCATACTCTTGGCTGGTGTGGAAGAACTTGTAGCCATAATTCTAAAATTTAGGGTTTGAGAGATGGAAAATAGAATAACTCGGCAAGTGATGCTTCACACTATTCTCTATTCACTGTTCACTTTAAGATTTCCATTGGCACATTGATTGAATCTTCATTCCTAGCTTCATTAGGATCAATTCTGCAAATCGCTTCAATCGCTTCATAAATAGTAAAATCGCAAGGTAAAAATGAAGTGTCAACTGTTCATCCTTTTATAAGCTTTGAAGGGTAAAAGTAGGTGAGCATTAAATGTTTTTCCCATTGAGTTAGTGCAAGCCAGGTGTTCATGTCTCTAACACAACTTGCATCCCACTCGGCTCACTCCACTCGACCTTTACAAAATTTACTCAGCCAACAAAACTCAGCACTTACTAAAGAACTCGACTTTAGTCTTCGTGAATAGTACTTGACACCTATCAATGCAATTGACTCATCTTGGCATTCATCTTCAAGAATATGTCCTGGTGCATCTTAACATATGCAAATATGGAATTTTGTACATTTTATGTTAGGAACTGATGTAAGCTAAGAATTTTAAATACAGTTCCTTACATACCTCTTTCTCTTAGTTGGAGATGATGTGATCACCTAATCCATTGGATTGGGTGACCTTGGCTTCATTAGCTTCACTGTTGCATGGTTCAGACTTCTTAACCCAT
>MU223571.1:1234992-1251732 GCA_018584345.1 Thuja plicata | reverse complement strand
ACTGAACATAAAGCCATAGTAAATTTCCAGGACAAGTCTTTTACATGTTTGGATGATTCAGGGAAGCCTGTAGAGATCAGAGGTGTTAAAAGGCCTCTTGAACTCAGACAGATTTCAGCTATGCAACGTAAGAGAGCCAAATGAAAGGGGTGTAAACTTTATGTTGTCCACATGAAGGATTTGGAGGAAACACCTCCTAACTTAGATGATTATCCAATCCTTCAGGAGTTCAGAGATGTGTTCCCAGAAGACTTGCCATAACTTCCACCTAAAAGGGAGTTTGACTTCTCTATTGATCTAAAGCCTGGGACTGAACCACAGTCTAAAGCTCCTTATAGAATGACTACTAAAGAGATGTATGAACTAAAGGTTCAGATTCAGGATCTCTTAGATAAAGGATTTATACATCCTAGCATTTCTCCTTGGGGTGCACCGGTGATTTTTGTTAAAAACAAGGATGGTACTTTGCATTTATGCATTGATTACAGGATGTTAAACAAAGTAACCATCAAGAACAGATACCCTCTACCTTGAATAGATGAACTATTCGATCAGATGAAAGGAGCAATGGTGTTCTCAAAGATTGATCTACGATCTGGGTACCATCAACTCAGAATCAAAGATGAGGACATCCATAAAATAGCTTTTAGAACAAGATATGGGCACTATGAGTTTGTAGTTTTGCCTTTTGGGCTGACAAATGCCCCAGCAGCTTTCATGAACCTGATGAATAGTGTGTTCAGAGATTGTCTGGTTAAGTTCATGGAGATTTTCATTGATGATATCCTAATATACTCCAAAACTGTTGAGGAGCATGAGGAGTAGTTGTGAATATTTTTGCAGCGACTAAGGGAATGGAAACTTTATGGAAAACTATCCAAATGTTCATTCTACCAGAAGAGAATCCATTACTTGGGCCATATCATATCTGGAGAAGGGATTGCGGTTGATCCAGCTAAGATCAAAGAAATACTTGAGTGGCCTGCTCCTGCTAATGTTCATGAAGTACAAAGTTTTATGGGGTTGGCCAGTTATTATCAGAAGTTTGTGGAAGGATTTTCTAGGATAGAAACACCTATTACATCCCTCCAGAGAAAAGGGAAACGGTTTGAGTGGACAGAGACTTGTGAGCAATCCTTTCAGTTGTTAAAACAAAAGCTCATGTCCGCTTAGATATTGATCATTCCTGATCCAAATGGTCAATTTATAGTTATCATAGATGCGTCAGGTGAAGGCCTAGGAGGCATGTTGATGCAGAATGGCAGAGTTGTGGGTTACGAGTCATGGAAACTAAAACAACATGAGGTAAATTATGCTCCGCATGATCTAGAACTTGCAGTGATTGTGCATGCCTTATAGATGTGGAGACATTACCTACTCAAAAAACCCTTTGAGTTGTGGACCGATCACATGGGATTACAATATATTTTCACACAGCCAAATTTGAACATGATACAAAGGCGTTGGCTTGAATTCTTGAGCGAGTATGACTTTGGTATAGAATATATCAAAGGACAGGAGAACAGAGTGGTAGATGCACTCAGTAGGAGAAGGCATTTATCCGCCATATCCACTACTAGGACACGCTTGAGAGAGAATGTGCTAGAGAAATTACCTGGTGAAGACCATTATGAGATGGTTTGATCTACTTTGTAGATAGATCCTTTTGATTACAGGTTCAATGGCTATTCTTCTGACAGTGATGGTATACTGCGATACCAGACCGGGATGTATATTCCCGACCGTGCAGGGTTGAGGAAGATTGTTTTGGAGGAGATGCACTGTGTTCCTTATGTTGGTCATCTAGGGGTGACCAAGATGCTTAATGATGTGAGACCATTATACTTTTGGCCTAGGTTGAACTGTGATATTATAGCTTTTGTGGCCCAATGTTTAGAATGCCAGCGAGTCAAGGCTGAGCATATTCATCCGGAAGGATTGTTGTACCCTCATGATATACCTGAGTACAAGTGGCAGGTCATAAGCATGTATTTTATTCAAGGTCTTCCCATGACTAGACAAAGGCATGATGTTATCCTAGTGGTAGTTGACAAACTCACCAAGGTAGCACACTTTATACCTGGCAGCTTGCGAGATGGTTCCCTAGCCCTTGCTAGAAAATTTGTTCACGAGATCTTTTGATTAGATTGGGTTCCAGAGACTATTATTTCAGATAGGGATACTCGTATGACATCAAGGTTCTGGACAACCTTGAATGCATCCCTTGGTACATGACTGAATTTCAGTACTTCATACCACACTCATACAGATTTTTAGAAAGAGAGGGTGAACCAGGTCGTGGAGGATCTATTGAGGATGTACTGCATGGATTAGCAGTACAAGTGGGAAGAATATCTCTCATTGGTGGAGTTTGCTTATAAAAACTCCTTTCATGCATCTTTAGGCATGGCACCTATGGAGGCATTGGATGGATGAAAATTATGCACACCCATTAGATAGGACAGGGTAGAGGATCGAGTGGTTATTGGTCCTGATATGCTTTGCAAGAGGGAGGAGCAAATGACATTGATCCACTCATGTCTGAAGGAAGCAATTGATAGGCAGATGAGTTATGCAGATAAGAACCACACCTTCAGAAAATTCCAGATTGGAGATAAAGTGTTCTTGCGTGCACGGCCACAAAAGAGTTCTATAGCTTTTGGCAGGGCATCAAAATTAGCCCCATGCTATGTTGGTCCGTTCGATGTCCTGGAAGTCATCAATCCAGTGGCTTACTGACCTGCTCTACCACCAGCTCTTGCCCATATTCATAGTTTTTTTCATGTTTCATTATTGAAACCCTATCATCCTGATGCCTCTCACATTTTGGATTGGCGTGCTTTACAGGTGCAGGATCCGAGAGTGGTCTCAGTGGAGCCTACTCGGGTCGTTGACCAGCGTACCATCAGGGTGTACAATGCTGATGTGATCCAGTATAAGGTCCAATGAGACCAATTTTCAGCTGATAGTGTTACATTGGAGGATGCGGATGACATGAGGCATTCCTTCCCTCATCTTTTCAATTAGATGTTGTTTATGTTTGATAGATCATAGACTTTTGATGTGACATTTTACTTATGCTACAATGAGTTTTTGGTCTGATGATTATGTCTTGATGTCTTGGATATTGTTATACTTCAGTTGTTGTTTGGACTATCATGTTGGAGACACTTATATACATTGTTCTACTCTATGTTATGAGATATTGCTTATGATACTTTTGATTTGGTTCCAAAATTATAGATGAGATAATCATATCATTTTATGCTTACATTGCAAATGATTATGAATATGTTTCTGTTGTTGATGCTAACATGACATCGGGATGATGTCTCTTCCAAGTGGGGAGGGATGTCACAACCGATTTTGTGACCTCCTTATTATGTGGATTGTTAAGTCAATTTATGCCAACTTGATGAATCGACATGCCTTGGTAATTATGGAAATTGGTAATTGTTTAATTAAATGAGATGGAAATTGGCAATGTGTTGCAAATTTAAAATGATTAGTTAAATTTGGGGATATATTTATCATGTGAATTACTGATGTTAGTTTACTTGTGGAGTGTTTGAGTGATTGCAGGTTGGAGGATAGAGGTGTGGTCAAGGAGAGAGGTCCAGCTCCTTGCATAGTGTCAATCTCAGATGACTAAGTGACACACACACACACATCACGAATATAGATAGATATAGATGCATTGGCATTATTAATACTTCCTCATTATTGTGAGGTAGTAGGAAGTAAAATAATGTAATTATAAATTAGTAAAATTATTTTATGTTCATATCATGTTGTGAAATAAATGTCAAAATTTATTAATTCATTCTAAGTGGGAAATGTGATTTTTATCAGGCTATCTTTGAAGTGTTAGGAATTTGAATTAACAAAATAATGTGAATTACGTGTACTTTTATTGTTTGTTAATTTCATTTTACTGGGAGGTGAAACCAAGAATTAGTTATGGTAGGAGTGGATTTATTCCGCCAACTATTTGCATTATGGACACTTTTTTTTTTGGGATGCATGAGAGAAGTAGCGGAAAAGGGGATCGGGGTGGAGAAAAAAAATAAAATAAAATTGGGAAGTCAGTTCATAGGAGATAACAGTAAAGGTTTTAAAGAGTTTCTGGGAAGGGGAAATGCACAAGGGGAGCCATTGTCATCTCAGTTGCACAGCAAAAATCTAGGTTCTTTATTGTTTAGATTGAATTGGTTTAAATTTTTAAATAGAAGATATTTTGTTACGAAAATGCCTAGCATTTAGATTTTAGGTTTCTCTAAAATGAAACTAGTATAACTCAACACCATCCATAGAAGAATCAAACTAGGAATGCTATGTGATAGATGCTTGAGGCAAAATTTTTACCCAGCACGTTACCATGATTAGCCGTTTGTTTTATGAATCATCCTTTTCTTAGTATGGATATCCCATAGTAACCTCAGTGCACAACCCTTTCTGCGGAAACATTTAATGATTATAATAATTCCCTGCGGCACCTCTACCTCTGCAAATAAGTGGCAAAACTGTATATCTTAGTTTCTCATTATCTTAGAAATCTGTTGCGACTGCTGTAGCAAAATATTAAAATTATTGATGAGACTAAGTCTTTGTTATTTCTAATAAGACCATGCGTGATGATTATGTATATATGTGTGAATTTGTATAATAGTTGAGATTGTTTTATGGTACAAGCTTTCAATGTTTGTAATCACTGTTGTAAAGAGTTACATATTATAGTCTCCATAAATGTGATGTTCCAATCTTCTCTCCTAATTCAATATGAATTAAGAAATAAACTTTCATGAAATGATGTTTTGTTGTGCTATCTATTGCGTTAAAACGTTAGATAATCATCATATGTTGCTATATCAGATTTATCACAGCATAACAATGGAAGAATGATATCGCCATAATTAACCTCTTGTTTCTGTTTAGACTACATATGCTTCTGTAATTAGTAATTTGTGTTGACTATTCACATCTAAAATGGACTGGTCAAAAGGATTAAATAGTTGTAAAGAGAAATTTTAAAGCATTGGAAGGTCTTAAGTTCAAGTCCTGGTTAGTCTAAATGGAGGGTAGTTCAATATGTGATATCAGGAGCTCATGTTATTCAACATAAGATATCCAACTTAAACCAGAAGCCCCAGTAACTCAGAGTCAAAACAGGAGCTCTCTTAACCTATGATATCAGAAATCAAATTATAATCCTTCAAATAACTACAACATAGTAACCAGACAATATCATATTTAGAATAGGATCATGACTAATTGAAGTGTTCAAGGTTAAGCATCTTTATATGAACTATAATTCAATAGAAATGGCAATAGTAACTTCGATATCAGATTCAAATCATCAATCTGGTAACTCAATTTATGAAATCATTTCCCTACAAAGTTTAGTCTTTTTCAATGTTCTAAAAGGAAATAGTAACTTTGTGTTAATTTGAATTAGAATAGTTCGGTCTAGGTAAAGTTAGTTTGCTTATGATGTTTGAACAATCATTTGTACAAAAGACTAAATTTACATACAATTATGCCACATAGGCTTTTAAGCATAACAAGTCGAAAGTCGAAAGTCGAGAGGTAAAGTCGACAATTCCATACATTTATCACATGATACATCAGATGAGGAACATACAAGCGACCAACTTGTCGAGTGTACATTAAGTCTTTAACAAAATACATACAATTTCATGCCGACCAACATGTCGGATCGGGGAAACTAATTAAAAATTACATTGATACAACAAAGCTATTACATCCAGAAGTGTCGACCAGCTTGTCGATCACTAGATAAAATACTACATATAAGAAGTAGAGAGCAAAGAAGAAAATAAACACTGGAAATATCAACTCATCGGGGTCTATCTCCTGAGCCTCGGACTGAGTCCCTTATGCTTCCTTGAAAATAGAGGTGGGGTCTAGGTGCTTTTACGGCCCAACCATGGAGTGGTCAGCTCCGGAAGTGATAAGCTTCCCCAGGGTTCTTCCTGACATGAAGAACGCCCCGTCCCTGCCGTGTAACTTAACCTACAAGCACATATGCATACAGTAGGTTCTATACAACGAATGTAGCAATGAGTGAATTTTAACCATGCATAATCAATGACAACATATGAAGTTTTATACTTTGGCCAAAGTAAATTTTATTCCAGATTTGAACTGGCAGGTAAACAAACATTTACCCTCCCTTGATCTCTACATTCAGCACAACTTCCATCCTAGTTTGTACATTCCCGATTTCACATAAATCAGAAAATAACAGCACCACAGAAAACTAATTCAATAAATACATCAATCATAGCAAGATATCCATTTAGTTCTACAAAACTATATCACTGCTGAAAAGATTCACCCAGTTGGCTCTGTTTTACTGTATGGTTTCCCAGTTTAGAAACAAGAGAAAAATCAATTATGTCAGGCAATTAATGTTTCCAGAACAGGGAACGTTCTCTCTAGGGAAGATAACAGTGCTACATGCTTTACATGCAGATTTAAACATAACAATTTGAATTTTGTACAAATGATTGTTCAAACATCATAAGCAAACTGACTTTACCTGGACCGAACTGTTCTAATTCAAATTAACACAAAGTTACTATTTCCTTTTAGAACACTGAAAAAGACTGAACTTTGCAGGGAAATAATTTCATAAATTGACTTACCGGATTCATGATTTGAATCTGATATCAAAGTTACTATTCCCATTTCTATTTAATTATAGTTCATATAAAGATGCTTAACCTTGAACACTTCATTTAGTTAGGCTCCTGTTCTAAATATGATATTGCCTGGTTACTATGTTGTAGATATTTGAAGGATTCTGATTTGATTTTGATATCATAGGTTAAGAGAGCTCCTGTTTTGACTCTAAGTTATTAGGGTTTCTGGTTTAACTTGGATATCTTATGTTGAATAACATGAGCTCTTGATATCACATATTGAACTACCCTCCATTTAGACTAACCAAGACTTGAACTTAACACCTTCCAATGCTTTAAAAATTCTCTTTACAACTATTTAATCCTTTTGACCAGTCCACTGTAGATGTGAATAGTCAACACAAATTACTAATTACAAAAGCATACAGTCTAAAAAAAAACAAGAGGTTAGTTATGGCGATACCATTCTTCCATTGTTATGCTATGATATATCTGATATAGCAACATATGATGATTATCTAACATTTTAACGCAATAGATAGCACGACAAAACATCATTTCATAAAAGTTTATTTCTTAATTCATATTGAATTAGGAGAGAAGATTGGAACATCACATTTACTGAGATTGTAATATGTAACTCTTTACTATAGTGATTACGAACATTGAAAGCTTGTACCATAAAAAAATCTCAACTATTATACAAATTCACACATATATACATAATCATCACGCATGGTCTTATTAGAAATAACAAAGACTTAGTCTCATCAATAATTTTAATATTTTTCTACACCAGCCGCAACAGATTTCTATGACAATGAGAAAGTAAGATTTACAGTTTCGCCACTTATTTGCAGAGGAAGAGGTGCCGCAGGGAATTATTGTAATCATTAAATGTTTCCGTAGAAAGGGTTGTGCGCTGAGGTTACTATGGGATATCCATACTAAGAAAAGGATGATTCATAAAACAAACGGCTAATCAGGGTAACGTGCTGGGTAAAAAATTTGCCTCAAGCATCTATCACATAGCATTCCCAGTTTGATTCTTCTATGGATGGTGTTGAGTTATACTGTTTTCATTTTAGAGAAACCTAAAATCTAAATGCTAGGCATTTTCGTAACAAAATATCTTCTATTTAAAAATTTAAACCAATTCAATCTAAACAATAAAGAACCTGGATTTTTGCTGTGCAACTGAGATGACAATGGCTCCCCTTGTGCGTTTCCCCTTCCCAAAAACTCTTCAAAACCTTTCCTGTTATCTCCTATGAAATGACTTCCC
This sequence comes from Thuja plicata, assembly GCA_018584345.1. Taxonomy (NCBI): domain Eukaryota; kingdom Viridiplantae; phylum Streptophyta; class Pinopsida; order Cupressales; family Cupressaceae; genus Thuja; species Thuja plicata. The sequence continues at coordinate 1,243,782 of MU223571.1, read as the reverse complement.
AATTTTATTTTATTTTTCTCCACCCCGATCCCCTTTTCCGCTACTTCTCTCATGCATCCAAAAAAAAAAAGTGTCCATAATGCAAACAGTTGGCGGAATAAATCCACTCCTTCCATAACTAATTCTTGGTTTCACCTCCCAGTAAAATGAAATTAAAAAACAATAAAAGAACACGTAATTCACATTATTTTGTTAATTCAAATTCCTAAGACTTCAAAGATAGCCTAATAACAATCACATTTCCCACTCAGAATGAATTAATAAATTTTGACATTTATTTCACATGATATGAACATAAAATAATTTTACTAATTTATAATTACATTATTTTACATCCTACTACCTCACAATAATGAGAAAGTATTAATAATGTCAATGCATGTATATTTATGTATATTCGTGATGTGTGTGTGTGTGTGTGTGTCACTCAGTCATCCAAAAATGACACTACGCAAGGAGCTAGACCTCTCTCCTCGACCACACCTCTATCCTCCAACCTGCAATCACTCAAACACTCGACAAGTAAACTAAGATCAGTAATTCACATGACAAATATATCTCCAAATTTAACTAATCATTTTAAATTTGCAACACATTGCCAATTTCCATCTCATTTAATTAAACAATTACCAATTTCCATAATTACCAAGGCATGTCGATTCATCAAGTCCGCATAAATTGACTTAACGATCCGCATAATAAGAAGGTCACAAAACCGGTCGTGACATCCCTCCCCACTTGGAAGAGACATCAGTGTCATGTTAACATCAACAACAGAAACATATTCATAATAGTTTGCAATGTAAGCATAAAATGATATGATTATCTCATCTATAATTTTGGAACCAAATCAAAAGTATCATAAGCAATATCTCATAACATAGAGCAGAACAATGTATATAAGTGTCTCCAACATGATAGTCCAAACAAAAACTGAAGTATAACAATATCCAAGACATCAAGACATAATCATCAGACCAAAAACTCACTGTAGCATGAGTAAAATGTCACATCAAAAGTCTATGATCTATCAAACATAAACAACATCTAAGTGAAAAGATGAGGGAAGGAATGATGCATGTCATCCGCATCCTCCCATGTAGCACTATCAACTGAAAATTGGTCCCATTGGACCTTATACTGGAGCACATCAACATTGCGCACCCTAATGGTACGCTGGTCAATGACCTGAGTAGGCTCCACTGAGACCACTCTCAGATCTTGCACCTATAAAGCATGCCAATCCAAAATGTGAGAGGCATCAGGATGATAGGGTTTCAATAATGAAACATGAAAAACACTATGAATACGGGCAAGAGTTGGTGGTAGAGCAAGTTGGTAAGCCACTAGATTGATGACTTCCAGGACATCGAACAAACCAACATAGCACGGGGCTAATTTTGATGCCTTGCCAAAAGAGATAGAACTCTTTTGTGGCCGTACATGCAAGAACACTTTATCTCCAATCTAGAATTTTCTGAAGGTGCGGTTCTTATCCGCATAACTCTTCTACCTATCAACTGCTTCCTTCAGACGTGAGCGGATCAATGTAATTTTCTCCTCAATCTCACGGAGCATATCAGGACCAATAACCACTCGATCCTCTACCTTGTCCCAACTAATGGGCTTGTGGCATTTGCGTCCATACAATGCCTCAAAAGGTGCCATGCCTAAAAATGCATGAAAGGAGTTGTTATAAGCAAACTCCACCAATGAGAGATATTCTTCCCACTTGTACTGCTGATCCATGCAGTACATCCTTAATAGATCCTCCACAACCTGGTTCACCCTCTCTGTCTGACCATGTGTTTGAGGGTGGTATGAAGTACTAAAATTTAGTCATGTACCGAGGGATGCATTCAAGGTTTTCCAAAACCTTGATGTTATACGAGTATCCCTATCTAAAATAATAGTCTCTGGAACCCCATGTAATCGAAAGATCTCGTGAACAAATTTCCTAGCAAGGGCTAGGGAACCCACTCGCAAGCTGCCAGGTATAAAGTGTGCTACCTTGGTGAGTTTGTCAACTACCACCAGGATAACATCATGCCTCTGTCTAGTCATGGGAAGACCTTGAATAAAATCCATGCTTATGACCTGCCACTTGTACTCAGGTATATCATGAGGGTACAACAATCCTGCCGGATGAATATGCTCAGCCTTGACTCGCTGGCATTCTAAACATTGGGCCACAAAAGCTATAATATCATGCTTCAGCCCAGGCCAGAAGTATAATGGTCTCACATCATTAAGCATCTTGGTCACCCTTGGATGACCAACATAAGGAACATAGTGCATCTCCTCCAAAACAATCTTCCTCAACCCTGCATGGTCGGGAATATACATCCTGGTCTGGTATCACAGGATACCATCACTGTCAAAAGAATAGCCACTGAACCTATAATCAGAAGGATCTATTTGCAAAGTAGATCGAACCATCTCATAATGGTCATCACCAGGTAAATTCTCTAGCACATTCTCTCTCAAGTGTGTCCTGGTAGTGGATATGGTGGATAAATGCCTTCTCCTACTGAGTGCATCTACCACTCTGTTCTCCTGTCCTTTGATATATTCCATACCAAAGTTATACTCGCTCAAGAATTTGAGCCAACGCCTCTGTCTCGCGTTCAAATTTGGCTGCGTGAAAATATATTGTAATCTCATGTGATCAGTCTGCAACTCAAAGGGTTTTTCGAGTAGGTAATGTCTCCACATCTGTAAGGCATGCACAATCGCTGCAAGTTCCAGATCATGTGGAGCATAATTTACCTCATGTTGTTTTAGTTTTTGTGACTCGTAAGCCACAACTCTGCCATTCTACATCAACACACCTCCTAGGCCTTCACCTGACGCATCTATGATAACTATAAATTGACCATTTGGATCAGGGATGATCAATATCAGAGCGGACATGAGCTTTTGTTTTAACAACTGAAAGGCTTGCTCACAAGTCTCTGTCCACTCAAACCATTTCCATTTTCTTTGGAGGCATGTAATAGGTGCTGCTATCCTAGAAAATCCTTCCACAAACTTTCAATAATAACCAGCCAACCCCATAAAACTCCATACTTCATGAACATTAGCAGGAGTAGGCCACTCAAGTATTGCTTTGATCTTGGCTAGATCAGCCGTAATCCCTTCTCTGGATATGATATGGCCCAGGTAGTGGATTCTCTTCTGGTAGAATGAACATTTGGATAGTTTTCCATAAATCTTTCGTTCCCTTAGTCGCTGCAAAACTATTCGCAAATGCTCCTCATGCTCCTGAACAGTTTTGGAGTATATTAGGATATCATCAATGAAAATCTCCATGAACTTATCCAGACAATCTCTGAACACACTGTTCATTAGGTTCATGAAAGCTGCTACGGCATTTGTCAGCCCAAAAGGCAAAACTACAAACTTGTAGTACCCATATCTTGTTCTAAAAGCTATTTTATGGATGTCCTCATCTTTGATTCTGAGTTGATGGTACCCAGATCATAGTTCAATCTTTGAGAACACCGTTTCTCCTTTCATATAATCAAATAGTTCATCTATTCGAGGTAGAGGGTATCTGTTCTTGATGGTTACTTTGTTTAACATCCTGTAATCAATGCATAAATGCAAAGTACCATCCTTCTTTTTAACAAAAATCACTGGTGCACCCCAAGGAGAAATGCTAGGATGTATAAATCCTTTATCTAAGAGATCCTGAATCTAAACCTTTAGTTCATACATCTCTGTAGTATTCATTCTATAAGGAGCTTTAGACTGTGGTTCGGTCCCAGGCTTTAGATCAATAGAGAAGTCAAACTCCCTTTTAGGTGGAAGTTCTGGCAAGTCTTCTGGGAACACATCTTTGAACTCCTGAAGGATTGGATAATCATCTAAGTTAGGATCTGTTTCCTCCAAATCCTTCACATGGACAACATAAAGTGTACACCCCTTCCGTTTGGCTCTCTTCAGTTGCATAGCTGAAATCTGTCTGAGTTCAAGAGGCCTTTTCACACCTCTGATCTCTACAGGCTTCCCTGAATCATCCAAACATGTAAAAGACTTGTCTTGGGAATTTACTATGGCTTTATGTTCAGTTAGCCAATTAATCCCTAGGATTATTTCATATGAGCCAAGAGGTGCTACATAGAGATTCACTTGCATTATGAAACTGGGTAACTTTAATTCGCTACAAACCAAACACTGTTCTACCCTTCGCTCTACCCGGTTTCAATATTCTACAATCCATGGGTTAGCCATGTAACCAGCTCTAATGGGTAATCTGGAAACTACTCTAGGATCTATAAAACATACAGTTGCATGAGTGTCCACAAGAATAGATACATTAAGACCAAAAAGTTTACCTGTCAGCTGAATAGGAGAAGCCTAAAATTCTGCCTGCCTGTTATCCACTGCAGCGTGGATTTGATTCTGATCTTGAGAGGCTTTACCCTCTCTCTGACCTGACCTCTGGGAACAGTGACTAGCAAAGTGGTCTCCGCCACAAACATAGAAACCACCCCGTGGTCCTTGTTGTCCCTCAAACCTACTGTTCCTATTCTCATTCTTGATATTGTTGTTCTGGTTATTCCTATTTTTATTGTTGTTTCCAAAATTTCCCTGGCCTCGACTCTTCATGTTCCTGATCTGGTTTTTGTCATTTCCCTTCTGACGGTTATCCTGTTTTCTTTTGAAACCTCCTGATTTCCCAGATTTTTGAGGCACTCTAACCACTGACAAGCTCTTCAATTTTTCTTCCTGTCTTAGAGCCTTCCTAAGTGCTGGCTCCATCTGTTCAGGCTTGTGCATCAGTACCTCTGAAGCAATTTATGGTCGTAGTCCCATAATGAATTTTTGAGTATGGAATTCCTCGTCATTTCGGTACTGTGGAACATATTTCACAAGATGGAAGAATCTCTCATGATAGGCTGTAACTGTCATAACTCCCTGTATTATATGTTGAAATTCTAAAATCTTTTTGTCAAAATAAAGCTTTGGTAACCAACAAGTTCTGAACAGCTGTAGAAATTATTCCCAAATGACCTGTCCAGGTTCAAGCTTCTTCTCTGACATTACGTTTTCCCACCAAATCATAGCTTCCCCTCTTAACTGGAAGGTTGCCCACATTGCTCGTGTCTGTCCTGAAAAATTCTGAACCTGAAATTACCTTTCCATCGTAGCTATCCAAGCGTCAGCTTCATCTCCTAATGCTTTCCCATTGAAAGTGCGAGGAGTGACCTTTTTGAGGTCCTTGCTTAGCTCTGCTGAGATCTACTCTCTAGTCATAGTTTGTATAGTGGCTGTTGCACCAGCCTCAGCTTTACGCTACGCTTCTATTCTCCCGTCCTCTTCCTATTTCCTTTGGGCTTCTGCCCTCAAATCCTCCTCATGTTTCTGTCTTACTTCCTCACTAGAATCAGCAGGATCCCTTCCCTGAATACTACTCTCCAGGTGATCCATTCTGTCCTTTTGCTGCTGCAAAAGTGTTCCTTGCTGAGTTAACAAGGCAACTATCTGGTCAAAGTGTTCACTGGATTCCCTAGTATCATTACTGGATCCACCCTTACTAGCATTTCTAGTCATCATGATGACAAATCAAAATCCTGCATCGTCGCACAATGCATAACATTAGAATAAGACCCATAAGGCCGCAGAGTAGAAACTCCACTCTGATCCCATATGTAAGGACTGAATTTACATACAAGTATGCCACATAGGATTTTAAGCATAACAAGTTGAAAGTCAAAAGTCGAGAGGTAAAGTCGACAATTCCATACATTTATCACATGATACATCAGATGAGGAACATACAAGAGACCAACTTGTCGAGTGTACATTAAGTCTTTAACAAAATACATACAATTTCATGCCGACCAACATGTCGGATCAAGGAAACAAATTACAAATTACATTGATACAACAAAGTTATTACATTCAGAAGTGTCGACCAGCTTGTCGATCACTAGATAAAATACTACATATAAGAAGTAGAGAGCAAAGAAGAAAAAATACACTGGAAATATCAAATCATCGGGTTCTGTTTCCTGAGCCTTGGACTGAGTCCCTTACGCTTCCTTGAGAATAGAGGTGGGGTCCAGGTACTTTTACCGCCCAACCATGGAGTGGTCAGCTCCGGAAGTGATGAGCTTCCCCGGGGTTCTTCCTGACACGAAGAACGCCCCGTCCCTGAATGAGAGGCCTAGCTTCTCACTACTGGCAGATTCTGATGGTCTTAGTGCAGCCGTGTAACTGAACCTACAAGCACATATGCCTACAGTAGGTTCTATACAACGGATGTAGCAAGGAGTGAATTTTAACCATGCATAATCAATAAGAACATATGCAGTTTTATACTTTGGCCAAAGTAAATTTTATTCCAGATTTGAAATGGTAGGTAAACAAACATTTACCCTCCCTTGATCTCTACATTTGGTACAACTTCCATCCTAGTTGAAACATTCCCGATTTCACATAAATCAGAAAATAACAGCACCACAGAAAACTAATTCAATAAATACATCAATCATAGCAAGATATCCATTTAGTTCTATAAAACTATATCAGTGTTGAAAAGATTCACCCAGTTGGCTCTGTTTTACTGTATGGTTTCCCAGTTTAGAAACAAGAGAAAAATCAATTATGTCAGGCAATTAATGTTTCCAGAATAGGGAACGTTCTCTCTAGTCAAGATAAAAGTGCTATGCTTTACATGCACATTTAAACATAACAATTTGAATTGTGTACAAATGATTGTTCAAACATCATAAGCAAACTGACTTTACCTGGACCGAACTGTTCTTATTTAAATTAACACAAAGTTACTATTTCCTTTTAGAACACTAAAAAAGACTAAACTTTGCAGGGAAATGATTTCATAAATTGAGTTACCAGATTCATGATTTGAATATGATATCAAAGTTACTATTTCCATTTCTGTTGAATTATAGTTCATATAAAGATGCTTAACCTTGAACACTTCATTTAGTCAGGCTCCTGTTCTAAATATGATATTGCCTGGTTACTATGTTGTAGTTATTTGAAGGATTCTGATTTGATTATGATATCATAGGTTAAGAGAGATCCTTTTTTTACTCTGAGTTACTGGGGCTTCTGGTTTAACTTGGATATCTTATGCTGAATAACATGAGCTCTTGATATCACATATTTAACTACCCTCCATTTAGACTAACCAGGACTTGAACTTAAGACCTTCCAATGCTTTAAAAATTCTCTTTACAACTATTTAATCCTTTTGACTAGTCCACTGTAGATGTGAATAGTCAACACAAATTACTAATTACAGAAGCATACAGTCTAAACAGAAATAAGAGGTTAATTATGGTGATATCATTCTTCCATTGTTATGCTGTGATATATCTGATATAGCAACATATGATGATTATCTAACATTTTAACGCAATAGATAGCACAGCAAAACATCATTTCATAAAATTTTATTTCTTAATTCATATTGAATTAGGAGAGAAGATTGGAACATCACATTTACAGAGACTGTAATATGTAACTCTTTACAATAGTGATTACGAACATTGAAAGCTTGTACCATAAAACAATCTCAACTATTATACAAATTCACACATATATACATAATCATCATGCATGGTCTTATTAGAAATAACAAAGACTTAGTCTCATCAATAATTTTAATATTTTTCTACAGCAGCCGCAACAGATTTCTAAGACAATGAGAAACTTAGATTTACAGTTTCGCCACTTATTTGCAGAGGAAGAGGTGCCGCAGGGAATTATTGTAATCATTAAATGTTTTCGCAGAAAGGGTTGTGCGCTGAGGTTACTATGGGATATCCATACTAAGAAAAGGATGATTCATAAAACAAACGGCTAATCAGGGTAACGTGATGGGTAAAAATTTTGCCTCAAGCATCTATCACATAGCATTCCCAGTTTGATTCTTCTACGAATGGTGTTGAGTTATACTGGTTTCATTTTATAGAAACCTAAAATCTAAATGCTAGGCATTTTGATAACAAAATATCTTCTATTTAAAAATTTAAACCAATTCAATCTAAACAATAAAGAACCTGGATTTTTGCTGTGCAATTGAGATGACAATGGCTCCCCTTGTGCGTTTCCCCTTCCTAGAATTTCTTCAAAACCTTTCTTGTTATCTCCTATGAACTGACTTCCCAATTATTTTATTTTTTTTTCTCCACCCCGATCCCCTTTTCCGCTACTTCTGTCATGCATCCCAAAAAAAAAAAGTGTCCATAATGCAAACAGTTGGCGGAATAAATCCACTCCTGCCATAACTAATTCTTGGTTTCACCTCCCAGTAAAATGAAATTAACAAAAAATAAAAGTACACGTAATTCACATTATTTTGTTAATTCAAATTCCTAACACTTCAAAGATAGCCTAATAAAAATCACATTTCCCACTCAGAATGAATTAATAAATTTTGACATTTATTTCACAACATGATATGAACATAAAATAATTTTACTAATTTATAATTACATTATTTTACTTCCTACTACCTCACAATAATGAGCAAGTATTAATAATGTCAATGCATCTATATCTATGTATATTCGTGATGTTTGTGTGTGTGTGTGTCACTCAGTTATCCAAAACTGACACTACGCAAGGAGCTAGACCTCTGTCCTCGACCACACCTCTATCCTCAAACCTTCAATCACTCAAAAACTCGACAAGTAAACTAACATCAGTAATTCACATGATAAATATATCTCCAAATTTAACTAATCATTTTAAATTTGCAACACATTGCCAATTTCCATCTCATTTAATTAAACAATTACCAATTTCCAT
>MU223571.1:1208348-1228745 GCA_018584345.1 Thuja plicata | reverse complement strand
AGAGAGAGAGAGAGAGAGAGAGAGAGAGAGAGAGAGAGAGAGAGAGAGAGAGAGAGAGAGAGCAATAAAATAACTAAATTCTCCAAACTTATTATGATAGTTTGATTGTTTTAATTCATAATGCATTTCCAATAAATTAAGGAACATAATCAACATCTGTTGAATTAATTCCTATATTTTAAAGTTTCATTTCATTTTGATTCCTCATTGAATTTTCTATCAGACTTAGGAAAGGTGCATTTGTTTATAACAGTTTTGATTGTTCCAATGATTTAAGGGTCATCCCATGGATTCTAATGATTGATTCTCATGGAATGACCTTAACTTAATGCGGATGATATTTTTCTAACCTTATAATGTGTAGACAGACTGGAGATTTTTGGTGGTCACCATGTTATTTGGTTGAAAGAACACTAAATTTGAGGCTAATGTATAGCAACAGGAGTTTGGCATTCATAAGACCATAATTTTGTGTTGTAATTCCTTAGGGGATATCATTGTGATGGTGAATCAACCACTGTTGGGTTGAAATAGTGTTTGGAAGGGAAACATTGAGCATGCCTAGTTTTGGAGGGTTTTTGGGAGCAATTTAGGGATTTTATATCTAGAGAAACTATAGGGTCAAATTGATTGCATTTTCCTTAAATTGGAGTCTTTTCATAACCATGTTGAAAGAGCCAAGGTCAAGGGTTAATTCCTTGGTAGGGTTGCTTTGTAAAAGTGGGCTAATTTATCCCTCAAAGAAGCATAATTGATTAGAATGATAAGTTGTTCCAAAACAACTAGTACTACGTTTGTTAGGTTGTAGTAAAGCCAAATGGGTATCTGAATGTAATGTTTTATAATTATTTTGGGAAGTTTCTGAGAGAAGTTTGAAAAAGTGTCATTGTAGACCTTGTAGGGAATTAGGCCTATTGGGGTAGTGTTTTGAGTTTTCCTATAAGTTGGGCACTTGGAACATTGGAAGTGGTTTATCCTAGTTGTATTGGGTAAGTAGAAACCCTTAAATCTGTTGTGGGCCATCGGGAAGGTTGAATCCTTAGTTTGGCACTTGTGAATCAATTGATGCATTTGGGAACTTGTGGTTCAACACAACATTTTGTGTTCTTGACAGGTTTATCATAAGAGTTTGGAAATCCCAAGGACCCCTCTTCATTAGAGTGGTATTAGAGCATAGTAGTATCATTTGGAATAAGGATAGGAGCATATGTCTGAAGAGGAAGAGTTTGAAATGTTTGGAGAAGAGGCTTAAGGAATGCTTCTAATGATGACCAACGTTGAAATTGCCAATATTGTGGCACAGTATGCAGAGGATAATAGGAAGATGAAGGCGGAGATTGAAAATATGAAGAGACAAATTAATAAGAATAAAGGAGACAGTGAACAAGAATACCATGAAGAAGAGGTTAAAGAAGAAGAAAAGAGATCACCAAGGGAAGAAATAGATCCTGAGGATGCAAGGATGGCTAAGCTTTTCAAATACATTAAAGGAAATTATTACAATGGTAAGTATGATATAAAAATGTATGATGGTAGAATGAATGACGAGTAATTAATTGATTGGTTTTGTGTTGTTAAATATTTCTTTGATTGTGAAGATGTGGAGGATAGTCAAAATGTAAATATTTCTAAATCTAGATTGAAGGGGCATGCATTGTTATGGTAGAATTGTTTGCAAGATGATAGGTGGAAGAAGGGAGTTCCTGGAATTACTTCATGGCCAAGAATGATGGAAAAGATGAGGGATAAATTTCTTCCTAAATACTACAAGGTTCAGTTATACAAGAAATTGCAAATTTTGAGACAAAAGGACATGGTTATGGACAGAGGTACACCAAGGAGTTTCACAAACTTGATGTCAGGGTCACCCATGATTACCATGAGGAGGAGAAAGTGGCAAGATTCATAGGTGGGCTAAGGTTCAATATACAAGATGAACTTATTCTTACTACACCTAGTACTATGGAAGAATCTTATAACTTGGCCATCAAATCTAAAGACAAATTGAAGAGAAGACAAGAAAGACAAGGATGTGGAAGAGGCTAGTCAAATAGGGCTAGTGGAAACAAATCCAATGAAGAAAAAAATCAAATCAATAGTGACAAGGTAAAGGAGCCTATGTTTGATTAGATGAATGGACAAAGAGGTGGTGGAAGATTTGGTGTAGGTAGGGGAAAAAGTACCTTCACCGGGAATTGCTACAATTGTGGTGAAGAAGGGCATCCTTTCTACAAGTTCCCTAAAAATGATGCTAGAAAGCGTAATAGAAGAGTGACTCTAACACAAGAGGAAGAGGAAAACAAAGAAAAAGATGAAAGTTTTGAGATAGGACCATATATTGAAGGTGACTTTGTCATGGTGAGAAAATGAGAAGCTGTACAATAGCAAAGAGAATCAGAGGTATCAATTTTTAGAACTCATTGTCTTAGTCAAGGTAAAATTTGTAAGGTGGTAATAGGTTTAGGTTCATTTGACAACTTAGTTTCATGTGAAATAATTGATAAGTTGCATTTGAGAAGGTTTGAATACCCTATACCTTAATAAAGCCTCTTGGGTGAGTGATGAACAAAGTATCATGGTTAGGGAGAAAGCCTATGTAAATTTTTTAATAGGAGAGTATAAGGAATATGTTCGACGTGATGTTTTACCCATGACTTTTTGTCATGATCTTTTGGGAAGGCCCTGACAATCCATGAGGAGGACCATTCATCATGGTTATGAGAACACCTACATTATTCACAAGGATGGTAAATATTTCACCCTCAAACCTTTGCAAAATAGTGTTTCTAATGAATCAAGAATCATTTGTTTTGGGAGGAAAGAGTATGTTGATGTGTAGGGTCACACAAAGGACATGTCTATGGAAGAATATTATAGGATCAAAGCATCATTGTTGGTGCTGAAAACTAATGGCAATGACAGGGAGCATACGATGACAGGGTGGTAGAATACCGTGGAGAAAGGAGTCATTATGGGCATACATTGGTGTCCTATTGATTTACCAATACAAGGTGAAATATGTCTATCCATGGAGGGTAGTGGAAAGGGTCATTTGGATCCTAAAATGTAGAAGGAAGGATAGTTCAAACAATCTAATTATGATTGTCCCAAACATCAAACAAGTAAATGCATTGATGATGCATTTTCTTTTCATGTTTCTAAATATGTTTTTGTAGGTCCAAGGAGATGACATAAGGATTTTTTATTACAACAGATGCCTGATGGAAGAGGACAAAGTTGCAGAACTCCATCAAGAATAATTAGAAGTGTGAAGACAAGACCCCTTGGCTCTTGGGGCAAGAGCAATTTTGTTGGTGGGGAGTATGGTGCAGGAGTACCTAGGAGGACACCTGAATACATGAGGGTTCAAGACATGAAGGAAGAATTTAAAGAATCAATTAAATTTAATTAGGATTTTTTGAGGGAAATCATGGCCATTTATAATGATCAAGTCAATGTAAAGGCCAAAAGTCCTAAAGGTCTTGATAAGGACCCTAGGACCAAATTCATTTAAATGTGGCAACATGATGCCAGGTGGTGTTAATTAGGGGTCTAAGGTGTTTAAGGATGTAATAAGGTCACAAAATGACTAATTCCATGGTTATAGATCTATAGGAGTTTATTTAAATATAGTTTTAAATTAAAATATGTGAATCCTAACGGCTAGTGCCAATTAGGAGGGAAATGGTGTTTAAGAGCCTAAATGTATTTGTAAGAAAAGGAAACTGATTGGAATCAGTTTGGATGGTTTTTTAACATCATATATAGCCTGGTCAAGGCATGTAGAAGAGAGAGTATGGAGAAGACAATAATTGTACGAACTATAGCAATGGAAGCAATAAAATAACTAAATTCTACAAACTTCTTATGATAGTTTGAATGTTTTCATTCAAAATGCATTTACAATGAATTAGGGAACATAATAAAAAACTTTTTAAGTACTTCCTATGTTTTAAAGTTTCATTTCATTTTGATTCCTCGTTGAATTTGGCAACAAACTCAAGAAAACTTCATTTCTTTATAACAGTTTTGATTGTTCCAATGATTTAAGGGTCATTCCATGGATGCCAATGATTAATTCTCATGGAATGACCTTAAATTAACATGTGTGATGGTCATCTAATCTTATAATATGTAGAAAAAGTGGATCTTGTTGGTGATCACCATGTTATTTGGTTGAAAGAACACTAAATTTGAGGCTAAGGTGTAGCAGAAGGAGTTTGGCCTTCATAAGGGCATATTTTTGTGTTGAAATTCCTTAGGTGATATCATATTGATGGTGAATTAACCACTCTTGGGTTGAAATAGTGTTTTAATGCAGTCAAGCTTGGAGGGTCCAAGAATGGACTGTCCAAACTTGCAGCCAAAAAACACTGACAACGAAAACAACAACAACACAAGGAGATATATCATTATCAACTTATATTATCTCAGAATTCCAATTACATACAACATGTCTGGTTGTAAGGCCTTCTTGGTTATGTCCAATACATTGAATTTGAAAAGGATCTCATAGGATCCAAATTCACCAGTCTAACCTATAGCTAAGTGGAAGAAACCAGATCTAAAATCTTGCAAGCCACCAAGCAATCTTACAAGTTTCTCTCTTACCCACTTACTACTATCTGCTACCAACTCTCTCCCCTTTTCTCTCTGCCCCTTAATGCTACCTACATACTTCATTTTATACAACATAGCCACAATTTTGATTGTAAACAAATATTAAATGCACCAGTTGGCTACGAATAAATGACTTCCACAGGTTTCTTTTTCTTCGGTGTAGTTATGACTTCCCATGCCTTTACTTCATCATCTATTGGCCAATTGAAGTCCTGGGTACTCTGTACCTGAACCTTTTGTCTGTCCCATCTTAAATCGGTGATATTCTTGACATCAAGTAGGAACTTGTTGATATATGTCTTAGCTTTGAATGCCTCATCTAATAGTAAATTAAATCCATCTATATCAACATCAGTTCCCAATAGGAAAGCCTCTTCACTAGGCATCTTGGTGTCAAACTCACCTTTCCAGGCATCTATAGCTTTCACCTGGTCATCTTCTCCTTTTAAGGCAGGAATAAACCTATTGAAATCAGCTGAAAAGAGACTCAATTTAGCCTCTATTTGGTTCAATTTTCCCTTGAAGAATGAGAGAGAAATGTTAAACCTTTTGATCTCATCTTCAACCTCTGTGACAATTGGAGGAAAATCTGGTCTGATGGCTTGTAGAGATGACAATTTCTCAAATAAACTTGCCCTAGCAGACCACTTTGTGAAATAAGGGTTTAGAATGAGAAGGTACCTCATTACCTCAGCATGCAATATAGGCAATTTATTATAAGTATTGATTACAACATCAGCTTTGTCTTTGAGGATCTCAATACTATGTTGTAATATACCTCTTAATGCTTTTAATGCGACTGCATTCCCCTTTTCTTCATCCACCTTTTGTTCTACAGCCTCTTCTGATTTAGGCTTATCTTCAATCTGCATAGGTGGTGGTTGTGCTGGCACATACACTACTTCTGGTTTTGCCTCTAACTCCTCTGATAATGTCTTTATCATCTGATCCCTTTGGTATAGTTTTATGTGGCACAAGTCTCTATCTTTAGATAGTGCACTTGTTTCTTCTAATAGAGTAGTATACCTTTCTGACAATTGCTTTGTCTTATCCTCATTTAACTAAGCCCAATGTGTCATAATTTGGGAAATCTCTAGGTCCCCTGTGTTCTGTACTGACCACACCATCTGATTCCCCACCATATTCTCTTGAATGTTTACTAATTGGGGCTTTTGCTCTTTAGGACTCAGATTCCACATGGCAAAAGCCTGAGACTTTGGGTCATATCCAAATCCTTTGATCATTTCTCCTATTTGGACTTCACTGACCATTTTAAGGTCAGGATGCTTTCTGATTTGATCTATGATGAACACAGATGCCAAATCCCAGCCTTCAGCCAACAAAATTCCACTTCCTAGTACCATCTTCCTGGCATCCTCAGGAGAGATGTCCTCAACTTCAGGATCATAATTTTGCAGGGCCACGAGAGCTTCATTGGTAATTGTCTCCTTTCCATCCACAAGTAATTGGGATTTTAGCTGCTCTGCTTTGTGCCATCTGAGGAAGTCTTTAAATTCCTCTGTCTTCACAAAATTGTCATCATCCAGGAATTTCTGCTGGCTAAGCAATCTTTCATCCACACATGTCCTTAGTGGGATCTCAACTCCATCTTCTGGATCAGACATTTGCTTCTTTCCATGTCTTATTGCTTTTCTCAGGTTATGATCATATAACCTGGTGCCTGGTATCAAGGCTTTAACCTTGTTTTTTTTCTTGCTCTGTCCTTCTGCTGAAGGTTGGCCTAATTCCAACTTTTGCCTCTTTGCTGCAGGCTCTTCCAAATTATCAGGCTGTGTTGCAACTGTTAAATCTATAATATTTTGTTCTTCTCCCTGCATCTATGGGATCTCTGCCATTTCTTGTTCTTGGGCTTGTTGTGGTGGAGGAGACATGTAAGGGCGTGCATAGTCACTATCATCAAAACTCTCATACTCTGATTCTGAATGCTCAGGAGACTAAGCGCCTTTCTTACAAAGGACTGCATCCAATTGATCTAACAACACATAGTATTTGTCAATCATAGCCTTAATCCTATCAAAATAGGAGAGGTCAAGGCAAAAACCCCCAAAGGATAACCCATTTCTCTTTATTTGAGTCTGCAACTTCAGCAGCTCCTGAATTCTCAACCTTTTCATGTGGATGTCATCCTCATCCAAGTTATTTCTTGTTGCATCCTCCTCTATACATTCACAATGCACATTGGTATTAGGGATAGAAGGGGTGTATAGCTTCCTAACCCCTGTCATGAAGCCTTCCGGGATAATGTATCTGTAAGGGGTTGCCCCCATTTTGAACTTCTCCAACCATTGACCTACTTCATCTATAGCATTTTTACCAATTGTAAAATTTGCAATCCTAAATTGCCTAGGGGTTATAGTCCCCTTTTTATGTGGTACAAAGTGCTCATTATCAGTTAACATCAGCTGCCAAATGAATTCCATAGCAGCAACTCTCATAGGCACATAATAAGGCAAAATATGGGGTGGGTGGATACACCCAAATACTCTGAATATGGTGAATTTCTCCTCCAAGTAGAAGTCACCCCAGTTATGGTTTCCAGGCCAATTATCTAAATACTCACAAGGCCTAAGCAGCTGTATGACCTTCAAAGGGATTCTGGTCCTGCTTATTCCCAGACTTTTTATAATTGGATACACAATCCAATTTTGGAAGGCACAAAAGTCACAATCTCTGGAAGTATAATTCCAAACCCTAACCCAGAACTGGATAGGATTTGGTTATGCCTGATAGAATTCTTGAGGGGATAAGTTATGGGGATCCATGATTGTAAAATTAAAATACAAGAGAAGGTGCATCAGGACTGGATAATGCAAGAATTTTGGCTCCTTCTCCTTAGGGTTTTTTAATTTCTTCTGAGTTGCAATAAAACCCTCGTGCATCTCATCAATTATATGCTGAATATAATCATAACTGGTGCTTGAGTGCACCTCTTGCAGGTCTAAAACCATCATTAAAATGCCATGACCTATTCTTTCAGCATCTCCATCTATCCCCAGTACTCTGCAAAGGGCATAAGCATTGTACTTGATATAAAAATGTAGGTCCTTATAATAATATGGATATGGTTCAGCTTTAGGACCTAAATGATCTCTTAATTCTTTTGACATGTGCTTCTGCAACAAGCCCTTCGCAACACCAGGCTTGGCACTGTATCTCTTTTCTTGCCTTGTCATGTCAATTCTTTTAGACATGGTGCTGAATAAGCCAAAGGCTTGCATGAAAGAGTTTCTGTTTAGAATTAACAAGGCAGTGCCATCATCTCTCTTGATGGTCATGGTAAGGGCATCATAGTGATTTGCAGGTCAAGAAATAGGTCAACATCTAAGAACACATCAGGAACTAATAACCTAGCCAGGCCACATGTCCAAGGGTTTGAAATAGGGATAGGCTTATTAGAATTCTTATAAAAGTATGTGAAGAGGGAGTAACCTATTGTGCCCGTGGTTGCAGTATCTCGGATATTCATGAAATCATCCTTAAAAACACCAGCATCAACCTTCCTGTTTTGTGTTGAACATGGCAGAAGCTGGAGAAATTCATCTGAGAAGCTAGGTTTTCCTTTCTGTTCTTCTCCACTGCCTCCACTTGTTGAAGCGACGCTCATAGCTCTACTCATCTCTGCAATGCCTTGAATTTTTGTTCTTGAACCGATATTGAAACAAATCTAATCTCCAATATCAGCTTTCTATTTTGAGCACAATCCTTGCAAATTTAGAAATCTCTTCTCACTCTAGACACGCTGCAACTACTCTAAATATCACTTTTCACTGAAAACAAGCAATTTGGCTCTGAAAACTTGAAAGCACGGTGAACAAGAATGAATGCACTATCATCTGTTTATAGCTCTATGATTCAGAGTACATAGCTCATAACTCGGTAACGTCAGTTCTGCCATTAATTTGCCATGTCGTGAACTTTGAAAAACCTAGCCGTAGTTGCACGAAGTTGACAGGAAATCAAATATTCAAAAAAGGAAATCCCCGGAGCAAACACATAACATTCAAGAGAGCTGACATGTCACAATTTGGTTTGCTTTCTATCACACATCTCAGCTACCCTTTATGCACAGTAGTCAAAATTTTCACCTTTAATTGGCTGCCAAAAAATACACTCTGTCACATCAACTAACTGCCGCCGTTTCTCAGATTTTGTGATCAAGCGACCATGCGACTGAAACAAGTCTCTTTGTCACGAGCAGTTGTTACTAACCATGGTTCTTTCTTCAGACCTAGTGACAAAGTGCCATTTTAACTCTGGCTAGCTTGAGTTACCTTCCAGCGACCACGCGACCCATTAAAATTCCAAGTCGCGAGCAGTTATCACCAACTGATCATTTTTCTTGCGACCTCACGACTAGCCATTTATTTTAACCTTCACTGTTGTCTCTTAGTCACTGAACGCTAACTTTTCACCTCACGATCACACGACAACCTTTAGTCGCATAGTCGGGAGAACTTTCAACTTTACTTTAACCATGTTACATGTGCCCTTTCATTACTTCTAACGACTTCGCGACAGGCCTTAATCGCTAAGTCGGGAGGACCTTTTCCTTAGGACACTCTGATCACCAGACAACGCGACCACCATTGGATCCCTTGCTCATTTCATCCAACGGTCGTGCTAAGTTGCCAGATGCTTAAACATACCCTTAAAATCATTCAGCGACAGCATGACTAAGTATCATTGTAACCCGCAAACGGTTAGTCGCGTAGTCGAAGCTGTCAACACTTAACTGTCATTTGATCTGGAGACTACACGACTAAAGGCAAAGTTAACTTTTAGCTGCGGCCTGATCCAGCGATGACACGACAAAGGGTTAATCACGAATTCTGAGCATATTTTACTAACTGTGAGAAAACTCCCGCGACCACCCGACTAACAGTGGGCCCCATTCTTTTACAAAGCTTATAACATGGTGATCCCGCGACAACCTGACTAAGAAGAGATCGCCAAGTCTCATAATAATGAAGGAATATTCTGTTTCTTACGGAGACAACACGACACAAGGAAAAAGCGAAGTCAGGAGACATAATGGAATATGCGGCATGGATCACGCGACGAAGCGACCTGACTTAAAACACATGTTTTATGTGACTTTGAAAAAGGTAACGCAGAAATAGAACAAGCCAAGACCAAGGGTTAAAATTTCATCATTTAACACTTAACATCCTAGGGTTTTCAGGGTTTATGAATTTAGTAAAGCTTAGGACTTGAAATACTTGAAAAACTAGACAGAGGGATAGCCAAACTAAACGAGACAGCAAAATGAAAGGCACCAAAGCTCAAAAAATAGGACAAAGAACCAGAAAGACAGCAAAGACAGGAAATTGCACCAATAGTGGCTCTGACTGAGGACGGTTAAAAGCAATTTTATATCGAGAACCACAAATCTCTGGAGTAGCAGACCACCCCAAAAAAACTCAAAAAGCAGATTTTCCTTTTTCACTCTTTCTTCTCAACTTCTCAAAAACAAGAAAACCACTAACGGAAAGCAAACACACAACTGAAAGGGGAGAAACTGTACAAAATATACATCATCTACAAGATACCAAAATCCCAAACTGAGATCAATACTTGCCTCTGTCATAGATCTGATTTTCATTTGCACTTTCTAGAGGCAAACAGAGAAAATCATTGATATCAGTTGTACCAAGTTCATATACACCTTCAATCTCCTTGCTTGGAAAAAGATAACTTTCTTCATTTTCATAGTGTATATGAAAACCAGACACATTTTCTTTATCTTGTGCACTATGAAAATATATATCAGCATGCTTATGAACAGAAATATCAAACTGAAATTCATTCTCATAAACTGATTCATGCATGCTATCAATTGGAAATACAAAGTGCTCAAACTCCATTTCTCCTAATGGGCTATATTTATCATTAATTTGTAACTCACCTTGTATATCCTTCTAGAAATCAAATGAGTAATCTAACATGTATTCACACATGTCATCACCATCAGCCTCAGAGACTACTCCACAATCCTCTAGTGTATCTTCACAAACACAAACTGAATCAGTAGCCATATGAAAATAATCCTCATAAAACCTGCTACCACATACTGGCTGATTTGGAACAATTACTTGATCACATCCTTTATCAACAAACACAACATTTTCATCATAATCATGATCACAACCAGAAGAGCAGAAATATGATTTCTCTCTGCAGTATAACACTATATCATCATCTAAATCAGAATTGACCAAATCTGGAACTTCATCATACTCTTCAAAAAGTGGATTTATAGTTCCATGCAAATCTCCTTTGTACACATTTTGACAAATGATGGGCTGATCCACATCATCATCCACATCATACGACGGGTTAATAAACATCTTGAAATCAAGTTCAACATCAACATCATGTGTACTCTTAGCATATGAAGAAAAAAAATCACCTACAATTTTATGGCATTCCTTTGCATAACTAGGTAATTTATCATTATGTGAAATGTCTTCTTCAACAACTTCTTTATCCTCATATAGAAATGATGAACTCACCTCAATATTAGCAACTAAAAGCTGATCTATACCATGCAGGGACAAAACATCATTTTCATATTCAAGGGAGAGAATCCTACCTTCATATTCATCAGAAAACTCACTCCCACTACTGCTCTCTTCTTCCCATGTTGCATCAGACTCATAGGAAGATGGACAAACACTTTCATTGTCCTCATCTTCACTTGGATAACAAGTAATAGTCTCACCAATGTTACTAGACTGAGTTCTGTACTGATCACCCTCACTTTCATTTGATACCCCATCATGCCATGACATATCAACACTGTTGTTCTCATCACTTGAAACACAACTTTCAGTTTCCTCACTCCTACAAGACTCTTGTATTTGTGAATCATCAAGTGGATCAACCTTATCATCTACTGCAGCAACACTACAAACACATGTGTTCCATTTACTCAAAATAGAATGAACTCCTTGTGACAAAGAGACTCCATCATCACATGTTCTTAAGTCTGAATTTTTTATAACATTACCTACAACAGTAGGGAAAATTAAATGTTGATATGACCTTAGAGATTTATCATGACATTCTCTTCTACTTTCAAATGCATCTTGCTGGCCAGCACCTCTAGAGAAATGATTCTTTGTCAATCCATATTTCATGTTATTTTCAATTTCTACGGCTATCATGAATGCTTGATGCAAAGTCTTAGGTTCTTTATCCCGCAACAAATAGCTCATATCCCTATCAAATGCATCAAAGTAGATAACTACACACACTTGATCACTGGGTCTACAATTTTCAGGGATATCATTATAAACTTTTCCGAATCTAATGTTAAAATTAGGAACTAGTTCTTTACTTTCAATCCTAATTTGCAAGAACTTAGTAAATGCAGCATGTGCACTTACTCTTTCACCGAATTGCAAAATGAAAGCTGAATGTAAATCACTCCAGGATGATAGCAAATATGCTGGTAAAAAAGAAAACCATTCACGGGCATCATCCCTTAAAGTCTGAACAAAAAATTTCATACAAACATCTTCATGTGTAACCTCAAAATCACCCATCAAATCAACAAACAACTGAACATGCTGACTTGCTGAATCATGTAGCTTCCCACAAAATATTGGCAATTTATCTCTAATACCATTTGGAATAACATTGGGAAAACCATGTATGCTATCAAAACAAAAAGGCATGTACCTTTTAGTAAAGATAGGTCTATTGATATCACTGACAGGCTGTAAACCAGATGAATTGAAACCTTCCATTCTCACAGATCTAAAATTTATTTATCAGAATGAAAAATAGATTTCTATCTTGCAACAACTTAATAATCTGGCCATTAACTCTTATAACATCATGCACTGATCAAACAGAAAACTCAGAGTCGCCACTCACACTTAGTGAGAATTTTATAACAATTTTTGAATCTGACTCTATACAACCAACCAGACTCTGGGATGACCTTTTAAACATACTATTCCCCAGTGGAGTTACC
This sequence comes from Thuja plicata, assembly GCA_018584345.1. NCBI lineage: Eukaryota > Viridiplantae > Streptophyta > Pinopsida > Cupressales > Cupressaceae > Thuja > Thuja plicata. The sequence goes on along the minus strand of MU223571.1, from coordinate 1,216,123 downwards.
ATTTTGTCAGGGTTTTTTCTTGTATGAACCACAGTGCTTGAGATAACTACTTGAACACCATGCTGCCTAATACTGATTCAGGGACAAGAAGAGCCTAATTACTAAGGACTGGATAAGGTCCTTCTTCATTTTTGAGCTCCACATATGCTCAAGCAGGTTTTACCTTTTATGATAATTGTTTACATAGTATGTTATAATGTGGACACTGATTTTTTATGTATCTCTTATGAAACCAGCTGATAAATTACCTTGCAACTGACCAAGCATAATCAAATACAAGATATAACTATACAAACCATGGTCTTAAATGTAGAAAAACCAGTGATACAAGGACTTTCGTCCTTCTTCCTTTTAATATAGGAGGGATAACCTAAGGATTCACTCTCTAAGGAATCACTAAAATGGACACTGTCCTACTGACATATGTCCTTACCGAGTTCAGCTCTTTTGTTCTTAGTAACAAGAGTATATTGATTAAATGATTTTGATATTGGATGGAGAACATACTGCAAACTATACTCAAGATCAGTGCCTATCCCTTGGGCAAAGAGTCAATGAAAATATGGATCCACAAAGATAAAATAATAGAGATACCGTAGAATGCCTTACAAACTACATGTGGCTGAGATAGAGTGCCTTACAAACTATCCTCTCATATACATACATCTCCATCAAATCCTTAACAGAATGTTTTTCTCTCTAAAATCATCTATGAGACTTAGTCCTCTCCTTGAAAGGAACTCATAAACAATTAGACAAACTACCTTATAGCTGGTGTATTTTAAATGCCTTATAGATAAAACACAATAGAGCACAAACAGAATGTAAAGAGACAAGATAATATGAAAGAGGGAAAAACCACACTGTATTCTATTATTGTATTATGCTTCACAATATCCAGACAAGAAGCTTTCCAAAATATACAAAGATACAGAAGTATAACTTACAATAAAATTTCCCAAGACCAATAGGGACCTGCTCTGGGCAGAGAAAAGGAACCCTTAAAACTAACAACTTTATGTTATATATAGGTTTTATGACCATCTTGGAATCCCTAAGGATGCAACAAGCTTTGAATGGTCAAAGGAAACCCTAACCCTAAGGATACAAGAGAGACAAAAGTAGGAGAGAGAAGAAGTAGTGAAAGGACTGAGTCAAAAGATATAAACAAATATTTTCTGGTCTTCACCCGATCTGGCAACTGCAATCAGACCTGTAGATGGTAGCTGGAAGTATTAATGCTGAATCCAGATAGTTGTGCTCGCCTACCCACCTACATTCCTTTTTTGTAATAACTGTCCATCTTATCCCTGAACAGTGCAGTACTAAATGTTCACTTTACTCTTCATCCAAAATTTCTTCATCTACCATAGGTTTCTTTTTCTTCGGTGTAGTTATGACTTCCCATGCCTTTACTTCATCATCTGTTGGCCAATTGAAGTCCTGGGTACTCTGTACCTGCACCTTTTGTCTGTCCCATCTTACATCAGTGATATTCTTGACATCAAGTAGAAACTTGTTGATATCTGTCTCAGCTTTGAATGCCTCATCTAATAGTAAATTAAATCCATCTATATCAACATCAGTTCCCAATAGGAAAGCCTCTTCACTAGGCATCTTGGTGTCAAACTCACCTTTCTAGGCATCTATAGCTTTCACCTGGTCATCTTCTCCTTTTAAGGCAGGAATAAACCTATTGAAATCAGCTGAAAAGAGACTCAATTTAGCCTCTATTTGGTTCAATTTTCCCTTGAAGAATGAGAGAGCAATGTTAACCCTTTTGATCTCATCTTCAACCTCTGTGACAATTGGAGGAAAATCTGGTCTAATGGCTTGTAGAGATGACAATTTCTCAAATAAACTTGCCCTAGCAGACCACTTTGTGAAATAAGGGTTTAGAATGAGAAGGTACCTCATTATCTCAGCATGCAATATAGGCAATTTATTATAAGTATTGATTACAACATCAGCTTTGTCTTTGAGGATCTCAATCCTATGTTGTAATATACCTCTCAATGCTTTTAATGCGATTGCATTCCCCTTTTCTTCATCCACCTTTTGTTCTACAGCCTCTTCTGATTTAGGCTTATCTTCAATCTGCATAGGTGGTGGTTGTGCTGGCACATACACTACTTATGGTTTTGCCTCTAACTCCTCTGATAATGTCTTTATCATCTGACCCCCTTGGTATAGTTTTATGTGGCACAAGTCTCTATCTTTAGATAGTGCACTTGTTTCTTCTAATAGAGCAGTATACCTTTCAGACAATTGCTTTGTCTTATCCTCATTTAACTGAGCCCAATGTGTCATAATTTGGGAAATCTCTAGGTCCCCTATGTTCTGTAGTGACCACACCATCTGATTCCCCACCATATTCTCTTGAATGTTTACTAATTGGGGCTTTTTCTCTTTAGGGCTCAGATTCCACATGGCAAAAGCATGAGACTTTGGGTCATAGCCAAATCCTTTGATCATTTCTCCTATTTGGACTTCACTGACCATTTTAAGGTCAGGCTGCTTTCTGATTTGATCTATGATGAATGCAGATGCCAAATCCCAGCCTTCAGCCAACAAAATTCTACTTCCTAGTACCATCTTCCTGGCATCCTCATGAGAGATGTCCTCAACTTCAGGATCATAATTTTGCAGGGCCACGAGAGCTTCATTGGTAATTGTCTCCTTTCCATCCACAAGTAATTGGGATTTTACCTGCTCTGCTTTGTGCCATCTGAAGAAGTCTTTAAATTCCTCTGTCTTCAAAAAATTATCATCATCCAGGAATTTCTGCTCGCTAAGCAATATTTCATCCACACATGTCCTTAGTGGGATCTCAACTCCATCTTCTGGATCAGGCATTTGCTTCTTGCCATGTCTTATTTCTTTTCTCAGGATATGATCATATAACCTAGTGCCTGGTATCAAGGCTTTAACGTTGTCTTTTTTCTTGCTCTGTCCTTCTGCTGAAGGTTGGCCTAATTCCAACTTTTGCCTCTTTGCTGCAGGCTCTTCCAAATCATTAGGCTGTGTTGCAACTGTTAAATCTATAATATGTTGTTCTGCTCCCTGCATCTGTGGGATCTCTGCCATTTCTTGCTCTTGGGCTTGTTGTGGTGGAGGATACATGTAAGGGCGTGCATAGTCACTATCATCACCACTCTCATACTCTGATTCTGAATGCTCAGGAGACTGAGCGCCTTTCTTACAAAGGACTGTATCAAATTGATCTAACAACACATAGTAGTTGTCAATCATAGCCTTAATCCTATCAAAATAGGAGAGGTCAGGGTAAAAACCCCCAAAGGATAACCCATTTCTCTTTATTTGAGTCTCTAACTTCAGCAGCTCCTGAATTCTCAACATTTTCATGTAGATGTCATCCTCATCCAAGTTATTTCTTGTTGCATCCTCCTCTATACATTCAAAATGCACATTGGTATTAGGGATAGTAGGAGTGTATAGCTTCCTAACCCCTGCCATGAAGCCTTCCGGGACAATGTATCTGTAAGGGGCTGCCCCCATTCTAAACTTCTCCAACCATTGACCTACTTCATCTATAGCATTTTTACCAATTGTAAAATTTGCAATCCTGAATTGCCTAGGGGTTATAGTCCCCTTTTTATGTGGTGCAAAGTGCTCATTATCATTTAACATCAGCTGCCAGATGAATTTCATAGCAGCAACTCTCATAGGCACATAATAAGGCAAAATATGAGGTGGGTGGATACACCCAAATACTCTGAATATGGTGAAATTCTCCTCCAAGTAGAAGTCACCCCAGTTATGGTTTCCAGGCCAATTGTCTAAATACTCACAAGGCCTAAGCAGCTGTATGACCTTCAAATGGATTCTGGTCCTGCTTATTCCCAGACTTTTTATAATTGCATACACAATCCAATTTTGGAATGCACAAAAGTCACAATCTCTGGAAGTATAATTTCAAACCCTAACCCATAACTGGATAGGATTTGGTTGTGCTTGATAGAATCTTTGAGGGGATAAGTTATGGGGATCCATGATTGTAAAATTGAAATACAAGAGAAGGTGCATCTGGACTGAATAATGCAAGAATTTTGGCTCCTTCTCCTTAGGGTTTTTTAGTTTCTTCTGAGTTGCAATAAAACCCTCGTGCATCTCATCAATTATATGCTGAATATAATCATAACTGGTGCTTGAGTGCACCTCTTGCAGGTCTAAAACCATCATTAAAATTCCATGACCTATTCTTTCGGCATCTCCATCTATCCCTAGTACTCTGCAAAGGGCATAAGCATTGTACTTGATATAAAAATGTAGGTCCTCATAATAATATGGATATGGTTCAGCTTTAGGACCTAAATAATCTCTTAATTCTTTTGGCGTGTGCTTTTGTAACAAGCCCTTCGCAACACCAGGCTTGGCACTGTATCTCTTTCCTTGCCTTGTCATGTCAATTCTTTTAGACATGGTGCTGAATAAGCCAAAGGCTTGCATGAAAGAGTTTCTGTTTAGAATTAAAAAGGCAGTGCCATCATCTCTCTCGATGGTCTTTGTAAGGGCATCATAGTGATTTGCAAGGTCAAGAAATAGGTCAACATCTAAGAACACATCAGGAACTAATAACCTAGCCAGGCCACATGTCTAAGGGTTTGAAATAGGGATAGGCTTATCAGAATTCTTATATAAGTATGTGAAGAGGGAGTAACCTGTTGTGCCTGGGGTTGCAGCATCTCGGATATTCATGAAATCATCCTTAAAAACACCAGCATCAACCTTCCTGTTTTATGCTGAACCTGGCAGAAGCTGGAGAAATTCATCTGAGAAGCTAGGTTTTCCTTTCTGTTCTTCTCCACTGCCTCCACTTGTTGAAGCGACGCTCACAGCTCTACTCATCTCTGCAATGCCTTGAATTTCTGTTCTTGAACCAATATTGAAACAAATCTAATCTCCAATATCAGCTGTCTGTTCTGAGCACAATCCTCTGCAAATTTAGAAATCTCTTCTCACTTTGGACACGCTGCAACTGCTCTAAATATCACTTTTCACTAAAAATAAGCAATTTGGCTCTGAAAACTTGAAAGTACGGTGAACAAGAATGAATGCACTATCATCTATTTATAGCTCTATGATTCAGAGTACATAGCTCATAACTCGGTAACGTCAGTTCTGGCACTAATTTTCGATGCCGTGAACTTTGAAAAACCTAACCGTAGCTGCACGAAGTTAACATGAAATCAAATATTCAAAAAAGGAAATCCCCAGAGGAATCACATAATGTTCAAGAGAGATGACATGTCACAATTTGGTTCTCTGTCTGTCACACATCTCAGCTACCCTTTATGCACAGTAATCAAAATTCTAACCTCTGATTGGCTGCCAAAAAATACACTTTGTCACATCAACTAACTACCGCCGTTTCTCAGATTTTGTGATCAAGCGACCATGCGACTAAAACAAGTCTTTTTGTCGTGAGCAGTTGTTACTAACCATGGTTCTTTCTTCAGACCTAGCAAAAAAGTGCCATTTTAACTCTGGCTGACCTGAGTTACCTTCCAGCGACCACATGACCCATTAAAATTTCAAGTCGCGAGAAGTTATCACCAACTGATCATTTTTCCTGTGACCTCACGACTAGCCGTTTCTTTTAACCTTCACTGTTGTCTCTTAGTCGCTGAACGCTAACTTTTCACCTCATGATCACACGACAACCTTTAGTCGCATAGTCGGGAGAACTTTCAACTTTACTTTAACCATGTTACATGTGCCCTTTCATTACTTCTGACGACTTCGCGACAGACCTTAATCACTAAGTCGGGAGGACCTTTTTCTTAGGACACTCTGATCACCAAAAAACGCGACCACCATTGGATCCCTTGCTCATTTCATCCAACGGTCGCGCCAAGTCGCCAGATGCTTAAACATACCCTTAAAATCATTCAGCGACACCACGACTGAGTATCATTTTAACCCGCATATGGTTAGTCACGTAATCGAAGCTGTCAACACTTAACCATCATTTGATCTGGAGACTACATGACTAAAGGCAAAGTTAACTTTTAGCTGCGGCCTGATCCAGCGATGATGCGACAAAGGGTTAATCGCGAAGTCTAAGCATAATTTACTAACTGTGAGAAAAATCCCGCGACCACCCGACTAACAGTGGGCCCCATTCTTTTACAAAGCTTATAATGTGGTGATCCCGCAACAACCCGACTAAGAAGAGATCGCCAAGTCTCATAATAATGAAGGAATATTCTATTTCTTACAGAGACAACGTGACACAAGGAAAAAGCAAAGTCGGGAGACGTAATGGAATATGCAGCATGGATCACGCGACGAAGTGACCTAACTTAAAACACATGTTTTAAGTGACTTTGAAAAAGGTAACGCAGAAATAGAACAAGCCAAGACCAAGGGTTAAAATTTCATCGTTTAACACTTAACATCCTAGGGTTTTCAGGGTTTATGAATTTAGTAAAGCTTAGGACTTGAAATACTTGAAAAACCAGACAGAGGGATAGCCAAACTGAACGAGATAGAAAAATGAAAGGCACCAAAGCTCAGAAAATAGGACAAAGAACCAGAAAGATGGCAAAGACAGGAAATTGCACCAACAGGTTCAATGAACTCAAGAATTTGTATCCAAAGGACCCTAATTTTGGTGAAGCTTGGAAATCTTGTATAGAACCTATTACTATAGATAGGACAAAATGGTTGGATTTCATCATCCAGGATGGAATGTTATTCAGAGGGAGCCAATTATGCATTCCACAAAGTTCTATGAGGGAAAATCTCATGAAGGAGAAGTATATCGGAGGATTGGCTGGACATTTTGGTCGTGATAAAACTCTTGCTTTGGTTAGTGAGAATTATTATTGGCCACAGTTGCAGCAAGATGTGAAGAAGTTTGTACAGCGTTGCAGAGTATGTCAAATGGCGAAAGGAGTGAAGCAGAATACAGGGTTGTATCAGCCATTACCTATGCCAGAGAATCCTTGGGAGGACATCAGTATGGACTTTGTTCTTGGTTTACCAAGGACTCAGCGGGGACATGATTCAATCTTTGTGGTGGTTGACAGATTTTCAAAGATGGCACATTTCATTCCCTGCAAGAAGACTAATGATGTTGTTCATGTAGCAGAATTATTTTTCAGAGAAGTGGTGAGGCTACATGGTTTGCCAAAGACCATAGTTTTAGATCAAGACACTAAGTTTGTTGGATATTTCTGGTGTATGTTGTGGAAGAAGTTGAAGACAGATTTGAAGTTCAGTTCGTCACATCATCCATAGATTGATGGACAGACAGAGGTGGTGAATAGGAGTTTGGGGAATTTGCTAAGATGTTTGGTTGAAGATTTAACCCAACAGGATGGGATTTGATTTTACCATAGGCAGAATTTGTATACAATAATTCTGTCAACAGGAGCACTGGAAAATTACCATTCCAGATTGTATATGGACGTAGTCCAAGAAATGTATCTGAATTAAGGAGGATAGATAAAGGAGAAATAAGCAGTGCTGAAGCTGAGGATTTTGCAGAACACTTGAAGAACATCCGTGAGGAAGTGAGGAAGCACATTACAAAAATGAATGCACAGTATAAGGCTAAGGCAGATGAGAAAAGGAGACACAAAGAATTTCAGGTTGGGGATGAAGTCATGGTTCACTTACAGAAGGAGCAGTTTCCAGTTGGTACATATAACAAGCTAAAAATGAAGAAGTTTGGACCATGTAAAATACTGAAGAAGCATGATTCAGGAAATGCATATGAGGTAGAATTGCCCAGTGAGCTTAATATT
>MU223571.1:1197023-1208298 GCA_018584345.1 Thuja plicata | reverse complement strand
TTTGGACCATGTAAAATACTGAAGAAGCATGATTCAGGAAATGCATATGAGGTAGAATTGCCCAGTGAGCTTAATATTTCACCAGTGTTTAACATTTCAGATTTGACAGAGTATCATGAAGGAGGTGATGAAGATGAGATCACAGCGGCACAGTGGAGTATTCCAACAAGTAGTTCAGATACCAAGGAGATTGAAGAAATACTGGACAGTCATGTTGGTAGAAGCACAAGGAACAAGACATATGAAGAATATCTGGTCAAGTGGAAAGGACGACCTATTGAAGATTCATCATGGCTGATAAGGGAGGAGGTTAACCATCTTGGTTTTCCTCTGCACACCTGAGTCGTGACAGGGTCACTTCTCAAATTACCTTGGGTGTCTGATGCAGGAGCATCCTAGGTGTAAGGGCAATCTTGCATCACCCAAAAATATTTCTATTTTCTTTTCAATAAGGGCTACCTTGTGCAGAGCTGCTATTTATGGAAACTTGCTATTTTTAGTAAGTTGGTCATATGATCTCGGAATGTTCTAATTTTTCATGTGGAGGTTCCTCTCAATCATATCAGCCTACCAGTAAAGTAACATGGCTAGATCAGGTCTATTTTTGAAGACATTAAAAATTTTCAGTATTGAAAACAGGGTACAGAAACTTCGAGCTCAGTTTTGAAGGCTTTAGAGGCCCTGGATGAGGTCGAAACTTGGGATGGATGATGCTTGCTTAATCTAAGTTTTGTAGAGCACTTTGTGGAATTTTTGAAATGGGGTTATAATAGTCAATCAGGTCAACTGGTGATGACTTATGGTCTCTGGAAGTTGGGCCACCTGAAATAGACGAAAATAATTTTCCTTCAAAATTTTTGTTTGGGTTTCAAAAGTTATTTTGAGCCGACTTTGATGTACTAAATTGAAAAATAAAATAATTCTAAATTTGGTTGACCCTAAGGGCTAAATTTCTGGAACCTTCTCGGGCGGTGAAAATTGCCTATATAAAGAAGGCCCGTAGTGTTGTCTTAGGCAGTTTGGGGACAGTTCGGGGTAGATTTGGGTAATAATTTGAGGCTTTGTCCTACAGAATATTGTAAGGGGAATGCCCATGTGGCTTTGCATATTGTAGTTCTAAAATTTTGTAATTCCACATTTGTGGAGATAATAAGAAGCCCATTTTCTGTTCTTGCAAATTGTTGTTGCTTCTCTATTTTTGTTATGTATATGTGACATTAAGGGGAGCACCCTTCATAAAAAAAGTACCTATGAACACACCTCTATCTATTCTTCTCCTTGGTTCAACATGTTTCAATTCATCCGCAACTCTTGGTCTGTCCTTTACTGCATGTTCTTGCTTCTCCTTCCCTCAAAAACTACCATGATGTCTTATTTTCAACCTATCTTCTGCCTTCAATGCATAGTGATAAGCATCCTCTACTAATTCAATCTTCAACATGCCAATCTCATCCTGGATATTGAATTTCTGACCTGTTGGTGCCCAAAAAATGATGGATTCACTTTTGGCCAATTGATAGGTATAATGGTGATGCACCACTTGATACCTTTGCAATTTTGGCTTAATCAAGCCAAGGCTGGTAGGCCTAAATTAACCTTAAACAATCAAATTTTCTATGTCACACAGTTGCGTACACAAAACAAAGCTCTTCCAAAAGTGGTGTATGATCCTTGGAGGAAAGCAACAAATCTCTTGATAATCTCTACTCTATAAAGCTTGAATAAAATCGATTATACTAAGGACTGAAAAGTAATTTGCTTTTGAAATAATGATTAAATAATCTCCAAACTACAAAGTATGAACCAAATGACAATTTCCAAATAATGATTAGATCAGTGCCTTCTTAGTACTTGGGCTATAGAGTCAGAAAATTCTCAATCCTACGTACAATCGGAGACAGTTTTAAAAAGCTTGCTTTTAATAAAGCGAGACTATCACTTCACAGGTTTCCACTTGACTTATAATTCAAATCAATCTATATAGCTAATCTTATATAATTTAACTCAAATTAAGAGACCAATAAAAACAAGAGAAGATAGACAGATCTTTCAATTGATATTTAAACTATATATATTAATTTTGAATTATGATACTTAGGGAATTCAACACAATGAAACACTCTATAAAATAGAATATCTTAAAGACTAATTGAAAATACATAACTTATAACCACAAATAAAAAGAAGAGCACTTATCTTTATTAATGTTGAAAAAATAGTACATTAGAGTCCATGTTGTAGTTGTGATCAAATTATATCCTATTAAAATATGTATTGTCTTGTCTTGTCCCTTTACATTATGTATATATATGTTTTTGAGTGGCTTTCACACCTCTTTAGGGTGAAGAGACATAACCCTTATTACAAATTATTTTGAAAAACAATAAACTAACTAAAAAATAACTACCTAACTTTCGGATTTGGCTTTGGCCGAAAATCCAAAACACCTCATGAAAATCTAATATTTCTGCTGGAGATAGGAAATTTGATTTCCCAAACTGGGTCATTTTTAGATTTTTAAAATTAGACCATCTTCAGCCTCTGTTGACAACCTCTTTGTAGAAGGTTGAATTCCAACATTTTCTGAAGGCTTTGATTAGTTAGTTCTATTTATTTGTGTCATAAAGCTTCCCTCCTTTGATTTTTTTAGTATGGAGAAAATTTATTCTTGATAATAGATTGGGGCCTCTAAATTCTCAAAATTTAGGATAGCAACAGTGGATCTTTCTAGGGACGTATGCTCCTTGTGAGCATAGTGAGATACCAGCTATCTCTAGAGAAGTAGACCAAGTATCCACACTTAATATGATGCAAAGTGAAATTGGGTGGCCCAGGCCCCTAAAAAATGAACACTGCTTCTTTCCTATATCTAACACATAATTCTGATCATGTAATACTTTTGATCTCCCTAATATGATACCACCATTCTCATGGACAATATACATTTCTTTATTAACGAGCTTTGACTTTAGTTTACCCTTAGAAAATTCAGCAGGTACACTGTATTCCTTGCTAAAAACAAGATCCCCCTGCATTTGATCAACCCTACAAGTAATTAGATTAAGCTCTTCTACATGGATTCCTTTACGTAGACAATCTTCCCTATACTCAAGATGTTGTTTCTCTTAACAAAAAGGATTTGGAGATAACTCACATTCAAAAACTTTATTCTTATCAAGAATTTGATCAAATAGGATACTCAGATAATTTTTAGAATTAATATTTAACACATTGTCCTCATTATGTCTGTTTGATTCCACCTCATCTTCACATGTTTGATACAACTTCTCATAGGATGAGATAATGCATGTCTCACTTTTTGAATACACTTCCCCATACATATTTTGAGTTTCATCATCTTCAAAATGATCACTAGGCCCACTGTCTTTATCATGATGTTGATGGACTTGATTGCATAGAAAATATTCTTTAAATAATGGATTCAAGGATATAGAGAACTGGGGCATATCTCCATGAGAGATTTCATCTGAAAATTCTTCATGTCCATATGTTGTATGCTGCTCTATTTCATCTCCGTTATTTGATTCCTAAAATTTGTCATCTTCTTCATCTAGTACCTGCTGAGTATGTACTGATCCATCAACTTGCTTATCATGGTGCATTGAGAAAAAAAATTGACCACTCTTCTCAACATATTTTTGATATTCCATGTCTAGTAAATATTATATTTCTTCTATACCGAGAAGATCTTCTTCCTCACCATCATGGTCATTGATACCTGTTCCCATGCAAATCTCACTTTGTACAGATTCTTCTTCAATCTGATCTGAATTTTTCTCCTCCATGTCATCACAAGTATTATTATGGCTCTCAAGAATGGATTCTTCTTTATCTTCTCTATGACTAATGCACTCATCTTCCTCACCAAGATAATCTTCAAGCACAAGGCCTTGTTCAATCTGAGCATAAGTCTTGGGCCTTTTCTGTCTTTATCATCTTCTTCTAATATATGCACAATGATGTTTACAGAAGGATCATCTGATGTGATTCCCAATTTTTTTACCTTTCTCATGATTTCTTTTTTGTGAAGGCATAATGTTTGAAGGTATTTCTGAAAGAATTTTCACCATTCTTATCAGAAAATGTGCAGAAGAATCCCCTTCAAATCTCTCCAAGCTAAAAAATGCATCCAAAGGAGACATGTAAGAATCCTCTTCCATATTGTGATCCTTAATCTCATCTTGTTCATAATGCATGTCATCTTCATTTACATCATGAAACGTATCAAGAAGCCATTTCTCAAACTCTCTCCATGATGAGATACTTTGTTCAGGTATCATACTAAAAAGAAAAACTACATGATCTATCAATGATCTTACAAATAGTTTCATAATCACATCTTCTACATAGATATGACAATCTAAAACAAATTTATAAAATTCCTGCAAATGCTCCACTGGTGATTTTGATCCATCTCAACAAAATTTTGGAACATATTTGTTTAGTTTAAGAGGAAAATATTTCTGACCAATAGGGATGTTATCAAAACTGAATGGTCTATATACTTAAATAATAAATTTTGGTCTTGGGTCACAAAAGCTTGATACTTTATGTGAACATGTATTCTGGTACATACTGAATATCTGAATTTGTAGTAACTTCTTTCTTTATACATTAGGATCTTTTCAATAGAGTCGCCACTTCTTTAAAGAGGAAAACTTTACTTATCTCCTTTTAGGTTTTCTCCCTCAGTAGAGTCACTGACTGAAATGTTTTGTTAAATAGAGTTGCCACCTTCTTTCTAGAAGGAAAAAACTTACTATCTTTTGAGTTCTTATCTCCAGTAGTCCTAATTATATCACTAGAGCTTCTAGGTAATCTTCAAAATTGTCTTTCATAGACAACTCCCCAGCAGAGTCACCAATTTGTTGGTGCCCAAAAATGATGGATTCACTTTTGTCCAACTGATAGGTATAATGGTGATTCACCACTTGATACCTCTGTAATTTTGGCTTAATCAAGCCAAGGCTGGTAGGCCTAAATTAACCTTAAACAATCAAATTCGCTATGTCGCACAACTGCATACATAAAACAAAGTTCCTCCATAGGTAATGAATGATCCTTGGAGGAAAGAAACAAATCTCCTGATAATCTCTACTCTATAAAGCTTGACTAAAATGGATTATACTAAGGACTGAAAAGTAATGCTTTTGAAATAATTATTAAATATTCTACAAACTAAAAAGTATGAGCCAAATGAAAATTTAGAAATAATGATTAGATCAGTGCCTTCTAAATACTTGGGCTATAGAGTCAGAAAACTTTCAATCCTACATACGATCAGAGATAGTTTTAAAAACTTTCTTTTAATAGAGAGATTCTATCACTTCATAGGCTTCCACTTGACTTATAATTCAAATCAATCTATATAGCTAATCTTATGTAATTTAACTCAAATTAAGAAACCAATAAAAACAAGAGAAGATACACAGATCTTTCATTTGATATTTGAACTATATATATTAATTTTGAATTATGATACTCAGGGAACTTAACACAATGAAACACTCTATAAAATAGAATATCCAAAAGACTAATTGAAAATATATAACTTATAACCACAAATAAAAAGAAGAGCACTTATCTTTATTAATGTTGAAAAAATAGTACATCAGAGTCCATGTTGTAGTTGTGATCAAATTCTATCATATTAAAATATGTATTGTCTTGTCTTGTCTCTTTACATTATATATATGTGTGTGTGTGTGTGTGTGTGTGTGTGTGTGTGTGTGTGTGTGTTTTTGAGTGGCTTTCACACCTCTTAATACATAACCATTATTACAAATTATTTTGAAAAAACAATAAGCTAACTAAAAAATAACTACCTAACTTTCAGATTTGGCTTTGGCTGAAAATCCAAAAAAACTCATGAAAAGCTAGTATTTTTTGCTAGAGATAGGATATTTGATTTCCCGAACTGGGTTGTTTTCAGATTTTTAAAATTGGACCATCTTCAGCCTATGTTGGCATCATCTTTGTAGAAGGTTGAAATTCCAGTAATTTCTGAAGGCTTCGATTAGTTTGTTCTATTTATTTGTGTCATAAAGCTTCCCTCCTTTGATTTTTTTTAGTATGGAGAAACTTTCTTCTTGATAATGGATCGGGACCTCTAAATTCTCAAAATTTAGGGTACCAACATGACCATTAACATACCTCACCACCTTTTCCTTAGAAAGGTCTCTATGTCTAGACTGAATAGTCAACTTGTAGAAATCCTTGGTACAATATTCCACACTCATCTCATTATGTTTTAGAATCTAAAATTTCTTAAATAACTCAAGTTCATAGTCAGCAAGAATAAACTTATTCTTTAGCTTTCTCACCATCAACCTCTAGTGATTGATCTTTATCTCTCCTTCTTCTTTGTCCCTTTGCAACTCTTTCCACCATAAAGTAGCATATCCTTTCAACTTAGTCTGTGCCAACCTCACTCTAAGAGAATCTCCAATATCTTCTACCTCAAATTAGTCTTCTAATTCATCGATCCAATCAATCAGATCCTCGAGCCTCAATGTACCTTAAATTTTGGAAACCTCCATTCGGTAACTTGTACTCAATTGAGCTCTAGATCTTTGCACCCGATCAGTTATGCCTCCTCCAGATTTCTCCATCCAATCAGATCTATCAACTCCAATAGATCTAGCAACTTCAAATTCTTCAGCAGCTTCCCCATAACCATCATCTATTCTATGACCTCTATGTAATTTAACATTTTTGATACCTTCTATGATTTCATTCTTCTTCCCCCATCTCAGATCTAAATATTTCTGTTATCCTTGCTTCCCCTCCTTAGAAAGATCTGCAATTGTCATAGGGTCCAATATTATTGGAGGCATCTCTCCATATCTTTGAAAATCCTAAACTCCACATAAAAAAAAAGCTCTGATACCACTTGACGCAGTCAAGCTCGGAGGGTCCAAGAATGGATTGTCCAAACTTTCAGCCAAACAACTCACAGCGGAAATAACAACAACATAACAAGATATATAATTATCAACTTACATTATCTCATAATTCCAATTACATGAAAAATCTTGGGTTTTAAGGCCTTCTTGGTTACTTCCAATACATTCAATTTGAAAAATATCTCATAGGATCCAAATTCACCAATCTACCCTACAACTAAGTGGAAGAAACTAGATCTGAACTTGTGCTTGCAAGACAACAAGCAATCTTACAAGTTTCTCTCTTACCCACTTACTACTGTCTACTACCAACTCTCTCCCATTTTCTCTCTACCCCTAAATTCTACCTACATACTTCCCTTTATACAAAACAATCACAATTCATCTTGTAAATAAGTCTTAAATGCACCATTTGGCTGCAAATAAATAATAAATACAAAGAAGAAAGCACCAACTCAAATTTAGGCCCACAAAAGATCCAATGACCCAATTTGCATGCCTTGGAACTTTTCATGATCTCAGTGACACCCTCATATCATGGATGTAATCTCTAATGTTTGTACAATCCATAGAAACAGTCAGTGAACTCCAATAACTAAGACCCCAAGTTGGTACCGAGAACAAGCAAAGCCACTGAGCCCATTTGATAAAGTACCGATGCCAACAGTCACTAAGCTAGACATTACCGAGAAGAATACCACCGAAACACAAAACATCACTGAGTGCAGACACTATCGAGTAGTGTAGCACCAAGCATTACCAAGTCCAGTCACTGAGTCCAATGGTGAAGTAGCACATCTTCCAATCGAGAACTACTACCAAAGTGACCAAGCACCTCAGGTCTCCAACTGAGTTTACTACTAAAACCAAATCAAACCAAAACATATTTTTTGTGATACATGATTTCCAACTAAGCTAGGATCCTCCTGATGTTTGGAAGGGCGACATTGAGTAGGCCCTAGTTTTGGAGGGTATTTGGGAGCAATTTGGGGATTTTATAGCTAGAGAGACCATAGAGTCAATTTGATTGCATTTTTCTTAAATTGGAGTCATTTCATAACCTTGTTGAAAGAGCCAAGGTCAGGGGTTAAGTCGTTTGTAGGGTTTCTTTGTAAAAGTGGGGTAATTTAACCTTCAAAGAAGTAATAATTGATCATCTGATAAGTTGGTCCAAAACAGCTAGTATTGATATCTTGGTATGTCATAGCAAAGCCAAATGGGTATCTGAATGTGTAATTTTTTTTAGAATCTTTTGGGAAGTTTCTAAGAGAAGTCTGAAAAACAATCACTGTAGACCTAGAAGGGAATTAGGCCTATTGGGGTAGTGTTTTGAGTTTTCCTATAAGTTGGTCACTTTGAACTTTGGAAGTGGTTTATCCTAGTTTTATTAGGTAAGTAGAACCACTTAAAGCCATTGTGGGAGATTGGTAAGGTTGAATCCTTAGTTTGGCACTTGTGAATCAATTGATGCATTTGGGAACTTGTGGTTCAACACAACATTTTGTGTTCTTGAAAAATTTGTCATAAGAGTTTGGAAAGCCAAAGGACCCCTCTACATCACATCCCCAAAGATGAAGCCAGAAAAAAATATGTATAGTGAAAAATTAATAAATTTCATCTTGTCAATACAATTGTCTACACAAATTCTAACCCAAGTTAGCCACATGAATGTGAAATAAAAATTAACTTTTGCAAGTTTTGGGTGGATGAAAACCTTGTTCTCAAAAAGAGTACAAAGAGAATATAAAATAATAAGAGACAAAGTATCCCTCACATGGAGTTGACATGGGACTTTCTTTACAAATACATGTCTTAAATAATCAATAAAATATTATAATTATAAGAAAGTATTATAATTACAAGAAATACATTGTTTATGATTGAAAAGGTTGAATAGGATATGAAGTGTGGTATTCAAGTAGAGAGAGAAAGAGAGGGAGAGGGAGAGGGAGAGGGAGAGGGAGAGGTGTTTGACCCACCTTCTAATGATGATCATGTATGAATTATCCTCAGAGTATGTCCATCATTACTATGAAACAACAATATTAGCTTTGAACTTTTCATCATGAAAAAATTGGTTTGGGTTAGTTAGTGGGATCTGTTGCATTCATGTATTCATGTAAGGTTTTCACTTCGAATAGTTGATGGTGTCAATCATGATTGGTCATTTTCCAATTTATTACATAACTTAGGTTTATGATTTTTTATTTTTATGTGCTTCATTTGAGTGAAAATGCAATGCCTACCCCTAGGGCGAGATTGTTATATTGAGTTCATGATTATTTTGTTGTGATATTGAGACCATCCCTTTATAATGATGTTATGGTTTTGTGATGGAATACTAATTATGACTTTTAGATAGACATTAATGATTATGCTTGATCATGGATGATTATTTTAGTTCATCTGGACAAATATATTTACCTATCTAAATGATGATTATGATCACATGACAATTGAGAATACCTTTTATTGCATGCATTACTTCACAAAGATGTTAAATTATGAATGAATTGTATATCCATGATGGATTAAGAGTATTGCGTGATTTAGCATTGTATCATTCTATTTCTTTGGCTATTTTTACTATCTTACCATATTAATATTTACTTAGAGTTTGTATGATACTCATGACCAATGGGATGGGGAGAACTTGTATGATTACCTAGTGAATAAACTAGTGAGGTTGATCTAGCTTAGTGGGGGCCAAGGTCTTATGCGGATGTTGAAATGTTGTATTATTTAATGTTAAAATATTTGTGGGTAAAATGTGAATTCACATATTCAAATGTGTAAAGGTCTTAATGTTGTGTGCAAGTTAAAATATGGGTGGTGTGTAAGTGTGACATGTCATTTACTATTGAATTTATCCTTTTGTTTGGCATAGGGGTTGATATTTTTGTGTATTTAAATATATTTAATTATTCATATGCATACAAAACACGTATCCTCAAACCCACAAGTGCTGGGAATAGGGTTTAGGAACAACTTAAAAGAAAAAAATGGATAAATATAGACTTAGACACAATTTTACAAGGCATTTCTCATTAGTGACAAGATTGACTAAATGGATAAGGTGGCATGTTTGAAAGAAATGTGATGGAAAACACATGAAAGAATCCTAAATATCCTAAGGAAGGTGAGGGAGAGTGGGGATTCTCACACATGTGTGAGTGAGGTAAGTGGAAATGAATGATGAAAATAGTACTTAGTTTGGATAGGAAGTGTATCATCTTAAAATGGAAGCACTTCCATGTTAAGAGTGTTTAACCCTCCTTAGGGGATGTTTTTAACCTCCATCATATCATCCTCCTATTTCTGCATCATCTCCTGCTGTTGTGCCTACTCAGGACCCTGATTGGGCCTCTCTAGGCACCTCCTACCCCACCTGGCATATTTTCCAGGGGTTCTGGCCCCCTGGGTCAAGGTCAACCTTGACCTTGACCTAGGTTAGGGTCAACCTCGACCCCAACCTAGGTCAGGGTCAACCTCGACCCTGACCAGGGTGTAATGTCCCCGCCAGGGAACCCATAAGGAATCAGGTCATATGACCAAAAATTGCAACTAACAAATTTTTTTTCTAACATTACATCATTACTACTACACAATTACATTCCTTAAATTTCCCTTATTGAATTCATTTGCTAACATATTTACATTAATTATCCAAATTGAAATTCCATTTCCCTACTTTACTTTCACATTTAAAAGTTAAGAGATAGGGTAAGAAAATAACATTTCATTTACAATTATATTCCTTACTTTATATACTAATTTCATTTCTCCCTCCTACACATTGAATAAATATTCATTACAAATTACATTTTAACCTTAGCATAATAAACATTTTCTTTTCTTGCAACAAAGGAGAGATATAAAAGATAATTTCAACATGTCATAATATATTTCCAACTTTGATCTTTCAAATAACAACCCTTGAAACAAAAGCCTAAAACTATCCCTCCCAATTACATGGCTTTGCTTTTTCAATTACATATTTCTGATAATAGATCCCATAATAACAAGTACATAAATGGCCCAAAGGCACTACAACATATCTTTACATATTTATTTTCAGTAACAATGATAAAAGTCTTCATAGAATTTGAACATATCCCAGCCATGCGTCACGAATAGGACCTCGAAAGATTTTTTCCACCCAACCATGTGGAACTGATGAGGTTCCACCCCCTGTGCTAGGAGATAGAACCAAGATATTGATAAGGCCCTAAGCAATCTAAGGCTCAAAAGATAAAGAAATCCAAGACTCAAAAAGAACATAAAATATCATCATACTATAACATAGAGGTCAAGGTTCTAGGAGACCACCTAAGTGAGTGTCATCACAC
>MU223571.1:1138943-1189485 GCA_018584345.1 Thuja plicata | reverse complement strand
TTGCTTTCATACTTACATACTTGCATACATTTGAATTTCAATTACATATCTATTGAATATCATAGCTTCATTGTTAGATTCAATTCTACTACTTGCTAGCATTCTATACTTTATTGATTTCAAGGTTGATTCCTAAATCAGGGTTTGACCAAGGCAAACCCCTCCCCCACAACAAACAATCCTCTTTTTCTTGCAAGTATAGTTTCAGAATAACAGATTTGAGACCAGATCTGGATACCCTTTTCGGCTTTCTTTCGGACGGCGTGAACAAATTTTTTGTCAGACCTGTGTAGGTTAGGGTCAACATTATTGGGTTAGGGTTGACATTTGTGGGTCAAGGTTGACCTTTTTCATAAGACAACATTGGAATGGAAAAATATTTTTGGGTTTTGTTCGTCTCTGCGTTTCAGTTCGGGATCAACTATTAGTTTTTCTAGAAATAGTCTACAAACCTCAGAAAATAGCATTCTTTGATCTACAATATTTCAAGGTTAGTGAATTTCTCCTATTTCTTAAATTACTATCATATATCATTTCTTTACATATAATTAACAAAATTTTAAGATTCCCTTCTTGTTATTCTCCTTTCCAAATAGTTGATTCATTTGTGCATTAGCCCTTCTTTTGGGTTGATCAACTTGGATCTTCCATTTGTGCATTTGGAAATAAAAGAGGAGCATCTTATCTTCTCCCTAATCACAATTGAAATACACAATCAATTAAATTCAAGTAAATATAAAATAGGGTTAAGGAATCAATATACTTTAAGTAAATCAAACAACAATTAACAAATAATCTCCTAAACCCCATTTTCATATATTACAGGAAGAAGGAGAGAATTCAATCATGTTGGTTTGTAAACTTAAGGTGGAGGTGTTTGTTCATGGAATTGGGAGGAAGTAGGAGATAAAAATGGAGGTTAAGAAGGGAGATAATATAGGGAGAAGAGTTAGATGAGAAATTATTTATAGATTTAAACTCTCCTTTATTAAGTGAAAAAGGCCTTATAAGGTAGGATTGTTATTCATTATCATATGATTGCGTTTGAGTTACAAATTTTTTTATGCTAGAATTCAAAGTATAGATTTAAAATCCATTTTCTTGTATTCATAACCATGAGTTCATTGTAGTTTTGTTGTCATGAAATTATTGGGTAGAGGTTAGGAAGAGATGGATTTTCTTAATGAGAAATCTCATTTCATGTGTGGGTTAGAGTGTGTATGAAGGATTTTGGAGAGTTATTATAGTACTATTGGGTATGAATGCTCATGTTCATTTTTGGGAGAATTATTTGTTTATTAATGGAGAAATTATATTTTGTTCTAGGGCATGAGTACCCTTATGTTCTTGAGATAACTTACGATTTCTATGAAGATATAATAGCTTGGAGTTTTCTCTTTTGGTGTTGAATTATTGAAGGTGTTGTTATGATGTGATTATTGATTTTAATTTATACATGGTTGTTAAAACCCTTCCCGTAAGTGTGTTCAACACTCCCCTTCTTGTTTTTAACATATGACCCTTTGTGCTAGCAATCCCTTGGGTTGCTTACGGTATAAAGAAGATTCTTTTATGTGTTATCTAAAGTGTATTAGGTTACCAAATAGTTTATGATTCTATATATTGTGCTACTTGGTCATAATGCATCTCCATTATCTCTGGGGTGGAATTCAATGTTGTGGCCCCCTAATGTTAGCAGGAAAACTCCCCATTTGTCTAGCTGATGGGAGATTTTGTATGTTGTTTTATGTGCAGGTCTAACGATTATTTATCAACCTAGAAAAATTGGATGGATAACCCAGGTCACCATAGTCTTATGTTAATAGAAATGGGTTAAAACTTCTAAACTAAAATCATGATAAAATAAAGTCTATTGAAATTAGTGTTGAATGCCTATGAATCAATTTTGTCACTGCTAGTGGACGGGGAATACCAACTCCTTAATATCCATTCTTCTTGTATAATTTTCTCAAAATTTTCTTACCTTAGTTTGAACCATATGTTAATCAACTGATGAAGATGTTCACAGTTTGATGGAGATGATGAAGACCACGTGATATCGAGTATACATGATTGTAGAATTTTTTAGATCAGTTGTTGTTTTGTCATTGATGTCAAGCAATTGATTATTGATTTTATTGAGTTACCATATGTTAAGTTGGAGAAGTTAAATGGGTGAAAAATACATATCATACAATGATGAAGTAATGTTGATATATTTTTTTTCTACTATATATTTGATGTTATCAAGTTGGTACATTTGATTGATTAAGTCACAGATTGTAAAGAGTTAAGTTTCATATGTATTGAGTTACTCTACAGAGCTAGACAGAGTCAGCTAGTATAAATTTATATTAGTCGGTCATAGTTACCAAACACCGAGAGAAAGTCAAGTACCGAGCACCAAGAATGAGTTAGACACTGAGAAGTGAATGAAGTCAGATGTTGAGTTACAAAGAAAAGTTTACTGAGTACTGGATATTTAATGTAAATGATGATAAGATCAAATTTAATGTGAGGATATGATGAGCTGGATGTTGATAAGAACTAAAGGAATTTGTTGTAATATCTATGAGAAATAAAATTCAATGAGAATATCTAAGGTGAATATTAAGCAGTTAAACCTAATTGTTTGAGTTCCAAGAAACAGTTCAAGTTATGAGGTAAAAGTGAAGTGGTTTACCGAGCTAAGATTTATGAAGAAGATGATCGAATGGATGAGCGCAAATGATGGAAAACCTAATCAAGGAGATTAAGAGGAAAAAGTATGTCTATATAAAGGATACAAACTAATGAGAAAGACAGATGATGGTGACTTGAATTAAGAAGAAGAAGAAGTTGAAGAATAACATTTATCGAGAAGAGAAGAGGAGTAGAAAGAGCAAGAATTTATAGTCTAGAATAGAGACAAATAGAGTATGTGATACTAGTATTCATATGAGCATAAATGATCTAACCCAAGAAAAGGTAGTTTCTATATTTACAGATCAACTTTTATACTATTTCTTATTAGTATTTGTAACATAGGAATCTCTTAACCGAGTGGATTTAACCATCCTATTTGTAAATCCTAGAAGTAGGTGACATTCCAAAAAGATTGTTCAAAAACCTCTAACAAGGCCACTCCTAACAAGGTGAATATATTAACAGACCTGAGTTAAATCCCCTAATAGGTTCACATTTAGAAATGTGTTTTTAATCTTTAACAGGATAAGTTCTTAACTGAGCGTACTTCAAAAGGGTACAATTTTTATTGTGGGTCACAATTCCCAAAGAGGTTTTTCCCATATTGGGTTTCCTTGTTAATTTGGTGTTAATGAGTTTGAATGATTGATTTTCATATTATGAGATGTATGGTTGTTTAAAGTATTAAGTTATTTGGTGAGTCAGTCATTCATGTATTTAATTCTACTGAGTGAATCAATGAGCTAAGTTTTAAGGATTAATATTTAATTTTTTTTGATTCACCCCCCCCCCTCAGTGGACCAATAATTGGTATCAGATTTAGTTAATCTGAAGTGATAATTTTAAAAGGACTTGAGTTAAGATCTAAAGACGTATAAGAGGGAAGCACCAAAGTTGAATAGGGATGATTTCTCTACATGGAAAAGTAGAATGAGATTGCATGTGTCTGGTATAGGAGAGTATGAATATGTAGTACCTACAACTTCACCTCTGAAAATTAGTGAGAAAGAAAAAAAGAAAGAAAACACACAAGTTATAATTGCGATTGCTTCTACACTTACCGACCAGGAATATGATGAACTCGATGGATGTACTACTTTGAAACAAATGTGGGATAAGCTTATTTTGACATATGGTGGACATCTACATATTCAAAATGCTAAAGAAAAAACATTGAGAGGTGAATTTGATTCTATGAAGATGAAAGAAGGAGAAAACATAATACAATATAACACTAGACTTAAGGAGATTGTTAATTCTATCAGAGGAGCTGGTGGAACCATAACAGAGGAAGATGTTACACGAAAAATGTTGAGAACACTAATAATAACAACGTATGTAAGTTACATAAAGATTTATATGGTTTGAAACAAGCACCCAAAGCATGGTATGAGATATTGCACTCTTATCTAATAAAAATAGGATTTTAGAGAACAAGTGATAATAGTAATGTTTACTTGAAGTGTGACAGTGACAAAAAAGTTTTGATTGCTGAAATTTTTGTTGATGATATTAATTTTGGACGCAATGATACTTTATGTAAAGTATTTTCTCATTAAGTTATTTCTAGGTCTACAAATATAAAAAGTTACTGAAGTGATCTATATTAAATAAGATAAGTATATCAAAGAGATCCTCAAAAATTTTGGTATCGGAGATTCCAAACCTGTTGGAACACCTATGGTTATTGGTTGTAGATTATCAAAATAAGATGAGACATAAGAGGTGGATAATACTCTTTACCAATCCATGATTGGTAAATTGAAGTATGTTGTTCAGAGTAGACCTGATATAGCACACATTGTTAGGATTGTTGCTAGATTTCCTTCTAATCCTTAAGAAACACATATGTCTACAGTAAAAAGAATTTCTAGATATCTGAAAGGCATAAAGGATTTTGGTTTATGCTATAAGAAAGGAGGTAATTTTGATTTGGAAGTCTACGCTGATGCAGATTGGGCATGAAAATTTGATGACAAAAAATGTACTAGGGGAGGAGTATTCTTTCTAGGTGAAAGATTGGTCACATGGCTAAGCAAAAAGAAGAGTTGCATTTCACAGTCTACTTCCAAGGAAGAAAATGTTGTTGCTGCCATGAATTGTGCAAATATTGTTTGGATTAAACAATTACTTGAAGGTATGAAAGAGGAGATCAAAGATCTAGTCACTACTTTTTGTGGCAATGCAAGTGATATTAACATATCAAAGAACCCGGTTATGCATTCAAAGACCAAGCAGATTTCTATCAAGGATCACTACTTGAGAGAACAAGTTCAAGAGAAGAATGTGATATTGGAGTATGTCAATTCAAAGGAACAATTGGATAATATTTTTACAAAGCCACTATTGAAGGATTATTTTGAGTATCTCAGAGGTAAATTAGGGGTTCTTCCCCTATCCAATATTCACTAAAGAAGCATGAGGCATGCTGCATTAATTCTATACGTTATTTGAATAACTATTCTTGAATTGATGTTAGTATGACACACTTTAGGAGTTTCTTGAAGTTGTGGTATTTTTGTATGCAATTTTTTATTAGTACATGTCATGTATAATCCATTACTGGAACAAGTTTTCAAGAGTATGACATTTTGGCATTATTGTCAAAGAGGGAGAGAATGATATGATGATATTTATCCATAAGGGAGATATTGATGAAGGAGGGAGAGAATGAATTGCTAATATTTACTCATGAAGGAGAATCAGAAGGTATGAGGTATCTTGTAGAATCAAAAAAATTATCCAAGAGGGTAATTCAGTTTGATGATCAGAGATCAAGGTGTAAAGAGAACTATAAATTAAGAGGGAGTAATAGTAGAAGTTATGTATTTGAGAATTGCCATCATCAATTACTATAAAAAAGTTATAGTGGTTTCCATCAATGCCAAAGACGGAGATTGTTAATCAACTGATGAAGATATTCAGGATCTGATGGAGATGATGAAGAGCGAGTGATACTGAGTATACATGATTGTAGAAATGGTTAGTGTTGGTACTCTCATTATTGAGAGTACCTATCAAATTTTGTAAGTTTGTGAGCTTTCATTAGAAGGGTTTTATCACCATTTCAGAGGGCTTGTATGTTGTGTATCAAATTTCTAAAAGAATAGAGGGTTAAAGAAAAACATTTTAACATTTAGGGAATACATGAACATAATTAGACTAGGAAATTTTGGCCATTAACATTAATGGGGCTTTGGTTTGAAAGTTTACTATGCAAATTCTTGGGACCTTTTATCCCACATTCATAGTGCAGTGGTTATACTTTGTATTTTTATACCCATGTGTATACATGTTAAGTGCCTAAAAGTAATGTGGTTTTGGTGTGGCAGGTTGAACAATTCGTGGTTAGTGGTGGACAACTGGTGGTCAGGAGGATAAATTTTGGTGGACCCACAGTTAGGTAGAAAGCTATGAGCTAGTAACACATGGCGACCAAGAAAAGTCTGATAGAAGTCCAAGTAAGAGGATGCCAGGACAAGTGGTAAGCTCTCATGTGATCACACTATCTTAGTAAGAAAGGGGACAAGCCTTGGCATGACCATGATATCTAAGTCATCAGCTCAAGGAAAGGTCTTCATAGGATAGCGAGAAGATGACATGTGAACACAACACACCAAGATAGTTAATGACATGGTGAGAGTTTCAAAGAATAAAGGAGTGCCACATGGAAGGCATAACAAACTAGGAAGTGACACATGGTGAATTTTCTATAGAGGGTTAGTCTATGATGACTCAAGGTTAAACCATGGTTAAGGGATGGTTAATCAACCATAGTAATGAGTCATGTTTCAGTTTCATAAGGATAAATAGATGTAAGTGCTAGCTTTATGCTAAGATGGTTGAACATGTGGGATATCTAACTTGTCAGGATGTGTTGTGTGTAGGGATTACAGTGGCAGTCAAGGAGTGTTGACTATAATCGCTTATATTTTTGGCCTTTTCCTCTGAGATTGATAATTTATGTTTAGAGAGAAGGTTTCCAAATATGGATTTAGCCACAGATTACCATGAATGGATAGCCATTTCCAATAAATCCTGTTAGAAGGACTAATGTGACAAAACTAGCACCAGAAATAAGGAATATTCAATAGTTTTGAATTTGATAGAGTATTAAGATGTTCTAGTAAAGAGCAAAGTGATAGGTCTCTGATTACTTTTTCCCCTACACTTACAGTTGCAGGTAGTAAGTAATGACTGATTGAACACATTGGGCACAAATGGAAAAAGGTGCAGGAATTATAAATATGATTAGTTCATGGGCCTATTCGTTCAAATATGAATCAAGATGCCTATGGAAAATGAAAATTGGTATGTATGGATATGAATGTAGAAAGAGTACTGGAAGTAAATTGTATAGGATAGTATATTATTTCTAAAAAGGTATTGAAAAGGGAGTGGGTTTCTAAAGAGGTATTGAAAGAAGGACCGACTTGAAAACTTGCAAACCATCTGAGCTTCACCTTCTTTGTACTCTTTGAATCTACTACCCTTGTTCATGGGATGGAGTAGAGGATTAGGAGAGGTTAAGTCCTTGTGCCACTCTTTATGAAATTCTTTCAGATAATTGAGGAGTCCTGGGAAGAATGCAGATGTGAATCTTGCATCATGGCTTCTCTTGCAGAGCACCCACGCTTTGTGTGTTATTTTCTCACCTCCGATGTTTGTTTGTCCTGACAATAGCATTCTCATTACCTACTGAATTAGTTGATGTGTACTTGAATGGGTTAGGACAAAACATAATCCACTTAGAAATATTATTACATCCCTATCATGCATACTTGTTTTTCTAACTTTGCAGGTAAGAAGTGTGGAGGATTGGTTGCTGTATAATGCTAAAATATCTAGTTCTTTTCTGGTCTAGGTGTCATACGGTTATTAATGTAATGATTTGTTTTTATCCTATTTGGCGTGAAGCTTGTTGGCTCCCTTGTCTTATAAATGGGGATTTTAGGTCCTTTTGAAAGCGATTTTCAAAATTAGAGGAATCATGCAATATGTTTTAGCTTGGGAGGAATAGTGTTGTAATATTCCAGAAAGCTATTTGGAATGAATCTATGTCTTTTCTATGAATTTTTTATTGGATTTGAAAGATATATTATGCAATAAAATAGAAGAAATTCCTCTGATATACAATAGTGGTTCAAATCTCTCCTTTTGTATAATTTGGTCAAGTCTAAATGAAATGAATCAAGGGTTTGTCTCATTTGGTGCATTTGTGCGATGTATGTAACTTTTATTTCATGTTATTATCTAGATGATGATTTAAATGTTGGATTAATAGTGCACATCTGACAAATTTATACAGGGATTATGATAAGTAGTCTGAGCTGGTATTACTGTTGAAGAGTTATTTCAAGGTAGTGCTCTTATATATATGTTATAAATGAAATCTTATTGTATAATATTATTAATGACTCTGATACCCAATGGATTAGACACTGGTTTGAGCTTTGAGAATCTTACAAGTAAGGTTATTCATATTCTAGACGTTACCTACTGTAAAAAAAATCATTTAAATCAAGAATATCTTTACTTTTGTTGTTGTTTAGTAAGCTATTGTATCTCATATTCCAAAAGGGTAGGATTCAATAGATAATTAGACATTATCAAATCTATAACATTTATTTTGGAATTTGTATGCATTTTCTATTGTTATAAACTTGTAGTCACAGTTTCAGGGTAAAAGTACAGAGCTGTGTCACACTTGAGGACCATTTTAGTAGTTTTGGCTATACCTATTTTGGCTGAAACATGTCCGACTGTACATAGGTGGTGCACATGCGGCGCCATTTGGTGCTGATGTGATAGATGGGTTTTAGCCGAAACTAGTCCGGCCGAAACAGTTTCGGCTGGAACCCATAAAACCTATATATACCCCAAAATTTGGTTTGAGCGACTCATTTGAGTTGAGCGCCTTCTGAGAATTGTGGAGTGGAATAGGGGTACTTTGATCAAAAAATACGTTGGTTTTTTTCTATTTTTTTTTTATGTTTTTTAGTTTTCTTTAGTTAAATTAATTTAGTTGCACTATTATTTGATGTTTTTTGTTTTAATTTTGTTATTTTTAATTTTGGAAAATATAAAATATTGTTTTATGTAGATTTAATTTTTTTCAGTTAAGATTATATGTTAGTTACTTAGTTAATTAATTTAGTTTTATTACAAATGTTTCAAAACAGTAGGAAAATGTTACAAAACTGTAGGAAAATGTTGCAAAATAGTAGAAAAGTGTTGCAAAACACTAGGAAAATGTTATAAAACATTAGGAAAATGTTACATTAGGAAAATGCTATTTAGTTAATTAATTTAGTTTTATTACATATGTTTCAAAACATTAGGAAAACCTTACAAAACATAAAAAAAAATATGAAACTGAAACATAAATCAACATAAACTCTAACAAAGTAACCCTACATGTAACTAAAACATAAATCAACATAAACTCTAACAAATTAAACCTGACATGAAACTGAAACATAAATCAACATAAACTCTAACAAATTAACCCTAACATGAAAATGAAACATAAATCAACTTAAACTCTAACATTAACCCTAGCATGAAACCTTAACCATATTGAACCCTAACATGAAACCCTATCCATATTGAACCCTAACATGAAACCTAACCATATTGAACCCTAACATGAACCCTAAGAAAACCTTAGCAAAATGTTACAAAACATTAGGAAAAATGAACTACAAGAGATTACAAACATTAGTATTACATCGTTCATGTATTAAACATAACATTGTACCCTAACATGTGAAACCTTAATATGAAACCAACATCCTGAAACCTAACATGAAACTGAAACATAAATTTTAACATAAACCTTAACATAAAAGCCTAACCATATTGATCCCTAACCGAAACCTAAGATGAAACCAACACATGAAACTAAAAAATAAATCAACATAAACCTTAACGTGCTAAATTAATTTTTTCTTTCGAACATGCATGTAATGAAGTGTTTTCTTTTATCTATTTTATCTATCATGTGACATGGCATTAGCTAGAAACTAACATGGAACTGGAACATGTTAACCAACATAGACCCTAACACTAAACAAACATATATGAACCCTAACCATGTAAACCTAATTTAAAAGTAGGTCCTTAAACCGAATTGAGAAATTAACCATAACATGTTCAACCAACATGAACCCTAACCTTCAACTAGAGCACGTACTAGAAACCAACATAAACCCTAACATGTTCAACCAATACATGAACCCTAACCTTCAACTAGAACACTAGAAACCAACATGAACTGGCTAACCATGAACAAATTAACCCTGAACCTAATTGAGAAATGAACCAAGTTGATCCCTAAACCTAAACATGAAACATTAATCTGCATTCAACTAGGCTAGTTGTAAACCTAGAGACAAAATTGATCCATAACTCAAAACCTATTTTCGTTAGAAAATATGTGCACATGTATGTATATATGATTTTAAATCATTTTTATTTCAAATCTATATTCATTCAAGTGTTTTCAAGTTTATTTATTTGTAACACGTGTTTAAAAATATATAATTAAATTAGAATTGGACCATGTACATGTGCAGAGATCTAGATATATATTCTTCTTTATAATTTTGAGCATATTGACCTATTTTTTCTATCACATGGCATTGGGTAGAGGGGCATCACCTATAGATTCTAGAGATGCTAGTGTATAGGGGGGTGGTAGTGACCCCTCTTCTCATAGATCTTCTATCTCTAGAGAGGGCGGGGAGCAGTTATTTGCTAGTACCACAACTCGATTGACACGAGTTATTGAGGTTCTTGATTAGAGGATCCATTCATCCACCACCCTCCCTAATAGGGATAAGGTGAAGATCATTAGAGAGGACCCAATTCATATGATTGACATAGTTCAATCATACAACCCTTATGGTAGTATATCTATTGATACATTCTATAATTCTCTCTCCCGCTACATTACTGGCACTATGAAGTATAGATAGGTTGATTCAGAGGTTTCCACCACTATGGTAAAGACCATGTTTTCTCATTACCGATACAAAGCACAGGTCAGAGGTTATATGACTACTTAGTGTGAGGATGACCTTGTTGCGCCATTTATATATCCTTGATGGTTGGCTGCTCATCATAGGTGGCCCTAGAAGAATGAGCTTCCACTATATTTCTGCAAAAAATTGTTTGCACAATTTCATTTGCATCATGATGTTGATTACACAGACTTTCCCGGTCATGATGGGTAGGGGAGGGGGAGATTATCAGATAGACTCCAAGCGCCTAATGCCCTAGTGCCCACTAATAAGTGGGCAAAGGTGGGTCCAAACCTTTTGGTAATACTAAAAGGTTTGGAAATGGTAGTTGTAGGACAGAGTGTACCTGATGACAGGATCAGGATAGATGTACTTTCTAGTATCATGAGTATTGTGACATAGGTTCATGAGATGTCATCTGATCATTTAGGGAGATACATGTTGCATTCCCATTCTAGCGTTCCTCCACCTACACAGGATGCATCCTCTAGTGATGATCCATACCATATAGAAGATATACCATCTCCCTTTGAGGTTGTAGCTATATCAGAATTGGACAATTTGCGTCGTATGGGTGCATATTTATCTAGTGATCTACTTTGCACTTATGAGGCTTTAAAGATTATAAGTGTGGTTACTCTAAGGGATGTCCCATCATTTATCCCCACCATTCTTAGAAGATCTATTGGATCAGGTTCTCAGGGTGCACAGAGACAAGTTGATATTCCTACACCACCTACAGCTCCTTAGCAGACTGTAGTTGATGAGGATGCACCTCATTAGTCTACTCAGGACACTTCATCACGTCTAGTTTGTTGAATTTTTACCAGCTTTCTTAAAGATGAACAGATTGATCCTTCACAAGTGTCCTTACATGAGCAAATTGATCCTCATGATGTGTCTTTACATGATCAGAGTTGAGCAATATTGCGAGAGCATTACATGCTGCTACGGTATATATTTATTTAAATTTTGATGTATTTAAAAAAATTACACATGTAAATGTATAAATAATTTGAATTAAAATATATATGTATATATATACATGTTCTCTAGAGTATTCTGGATAGTATGGAGCATGGATATATATATATATATATATATATATATATAAATGATATATATATATATAAATGTTATCTAGAGTATTATGGACAATATGGAGCATGGATATGGAGATCTACAGACTCCTAACGATCCTTTGCATCATGATAGACAGGTAAATTTATATGATTTTTTCAAACTTAATTTTTCTATGATCATAAGTATTTAGTTTATTATACATGTGTGTATGCACGACACATATATTTATTTTATTGCACATAGAGATCAGGAGGAGGTGGACCATAATTAGGTCACGAATCAAGATATGTTCTTAGTTGAGCACATATGCTACTTTACATATTTCATGTTTCATAGATATATTGTAGACATTGCATATACATACATGTTACTTTCAGACACATCTATATTGTAGACATTTCATCTAAAATATATATGGACGTATGTTATACACGTGAATGATTTATTTCATATTTTAGACATTACATATATACATGCTCATTTTAGTCATTTCATATATGTATGTATGTTAAATACATGTGAATGAGTTAAATACATGTTACTTTTAAACATTTTATATATGAATGAGTTATTTCATATTTTAGAGTTATTTTTATGTAAGTAACTAATCTATTCAAATTGTCTTAATTGAGGTATAAAAACATACACATCAAAACATAAATTTATAACAACATACATAAAAGCTATATAATAAACTCATTGAACTATTAATATTCAATTAACTAAGCTAATCAATTTGTCATGTAAGTAATTTAAAAGGGGATATCTTAAGGGGATGTCTTAAGCGGAGGTATAAAAACATACACATCAAAACATAAAATCTATAACAACATACATATAAGCTATATAATAAACTCATTGAACCATTAATATTCAATTAAATAAGCTATTCAATTTGTCATGTAAGTAATTTAAAGTAATTTAAAAGGGGTTGTCTTAAGGGGAAGGATTAAAACATACACATCAAAACATAAAATCTATAACAACATGCATAAAATCTATATAATAAACTCATTGAGCCATTAAAATACAATTAAATAATCTATTCAATTTGTCATGTAAGTAATTTAAAATAATTTAAAAGGGATGTCTTAATGGGAGGTATCAAAGCATACACATTAACACATAAATTTATAACAACATACATTAAATCTATATATTAAATCTATTGAACCATCAAAATATACATTATAAAAGAATACACAATATACCAAGCATGCATAATTATAGAGTTCAAATTGTAGAGTTCAATAACATATATCCAATATCCAATACATTAAGTAAGAGTTCAAACTCTAGAATTTAAATATGAAAGTATGAGAGCTACAAAAATAATTTTATCCTAAAGCTCCTGATACATATAGTCTGGATCCTCTCTGTGTTTTATTATCTCCAAAAGTTTTTCATGTTCTTTAATAGGAAACCTCCACTTTTGATTGTCACATCCTCTTTTTTGCAATGTCTCAAATTGCAACTTTGTTGCTATAACCAAGTGACTGTAATATAGAACTTTTTGACCAAACATATGTTCAATAAATTGAACACCATTTCTGTCTATCTTTACTTGCTGATAATATGTTCCTTCAATAACAACTGAACCAGTTGGATATGACTGTCCATCACCATCTACAATTTCTTTTGAGAATTTGTATTTTACTTTCATGCATCTTAGTAGATAATAATCTACACTTTCAGCATTGTCAGGATCCGCAAGCACAATAGAAATATCACCTAGATACAAATGGAGATTAGATATTAAATTCAAATCAAAAGTAAAATAAATTAAATTAAAATAAAATATCATGTACATGTGCATGCACTTGTCACAACTAAATCAGAAACACGCTCATAATCAGCTGAATATATAGGATCATGAATGTTTATGTCAATGTTGTCATCTTCATAAGGAGGCATTCTAATTAGCTCCTTCATATCCCATGATGAAACATATTCATTTACAATATTCTCACATTGACTCATTGGATTATCCTCAATGCAGTCAACATAGATACACGATTTTTCTCTTACTTGAATCAATAGAGGCTTGTGTTGTCTGATACTCATCAATTGATGTAAACTTATAATACCAACAATCCTTTGACAATTGTAAGGATTAGATCAGTGTATATCTGTTACAAATATGAAATGAAATTTGTACATATTTAGATCAACGATTATGATAACATAGATGAACATGATATAAATTTTAATTTAGATTTTTCCTATAAACTATAAATCACCTTTCACTTCCAAAAAATAATGTTTTTTGTATTTGGTGTCCCGAATAGATAATGATTTTGACACCATTGAACAATTTTATTTGAATTATCTATCATGTTACCTGTAAATTTCTGAACTATAACTTTAAAGAAAATACATCTAAGTTTAAATTATACTATTTGAAATATCTACATATGTATATTTAACTACTTTTCACACCATTTGTACCTGCAAGTTCATGTTGATGAAGTGCATGCTTCACACATGATGTTGCTCCATCATGCTCTCCTTTTCCATGTCCTCTTTCAAAGAAGTTCCACAGAAACTTAACATTACATCTAACATGTTGTATAGCTAGCCAATTAAAGGCTTTTTCATATTTAAATTGTCTGGCAAGATTAAGTTATTACATATGAAATATTATGATCACATAATAATTTAACAAGTAATCAATGAGAATTTGAAAATGAATTAAAGTGCATACACTTACCTGCACAACCATGAGACCAAATCCAGTTTTGTTGTGAGACCTACATTAGACTATCTTAGCTTTACTACTTATTATTCATGTTTTCAGTAGTTTATGCTTTGACATACTTTGACTATTGGAGACTTTTATGCATTTGAGGATCGGTGGAATCCTATGTTATATATTTTGTACCTGATTTTGTAATCAGGGTACACTTGAGATGCTTTATGTTTTGATTCAATTTTAGTTTATGATGATGTCTTATATGGGCTTAAATGTATGAATGTAATTTGATGAATTTGGTTTAGGAAATCGATGCTATGTTATTTTAGTTCTAATGCATATATGGTTTAAATACATGTATATTATTGATGTCATTTTATTTTTTCATATCATGTTGTTTTGGACCTACTGATGTGTGCGATGAGTGTGCAAGGAAAGTTGACCATGGATCTAAATTGGGGACCCACTATTGGAACCTATGTAAATTTCTATGCATTCCAAGATCCTTTTTATATAAAGAAACATGGACCTCATTGTTTATGTGGTTTATTCGTAAATGTGCTTTGCATGTGTGTATTTAGATTAGTAATTGTTAATTTGAATAAGTCATGTCATTTTTTTTAATTCATTGTGCCAAATTTGGAAATTATTGCAATTTAATGTTGACATGGCTAGTAAAGGGAACCATGGTTAAGTATAGGGTTAACTAATGCTACCTATGAGTAGTACCCAATCTTAGCCCAAGGTTAGAAGTTTTTACATAGTAAACTTGACATAGAAATCCGTGGGTTAACTTTAGGGGTAGTTTAGGAGGGTCTTTTGGGCTCCCATAAGGTAACTGGGATCAATTTTGGCTACCCAACTAGGCACCCTAGGGGTTAGGGGTCATTTTTAGTCATTAATGAGCCTCTACACTCATTTATTTCTCCCCTAAAGTGTCATTTTCAGACTTGAGATAATTTTGAACAGGAGTGTAACCTTGGTTAACCTCTCTCTTCTTCCCAAGTTTCATTTGACTCCACCCATGGAGAGTTAAGGCAAGTGGGTAGTTAGGGATGGTTAGGGTCACCTCACCTTTGGGTTAGGCCTTGATCTTTTTGGAGGTTTCCTATTTAGTGAAGGATTTAGGATGAGTTGAGTGTGTTGGAATAGTCCCAAAGGATAATTGAGAGGGGGGGTGAATCAGTTATTAGTTAATTTAATTCTTTTCCTTTATTAACTCTAGAATATAATAAAGTAAATGCATATTCAGATAACATAATAGACACCACCACAATTTGGTTATGGGGAAACAAAATGGTAAAAATCCCAGTGGGAATTAACACCCACAATGAACTATACTTGATTATAATAATCCATGTTAGAAGATTTTGTAACCCTGTTAGGAGTTGTTCTTTACAATGCAATAAGTATAGTGACTTTGTTAAGGGTCTGACCCTGTTAGGAGTCTTTTACAAATAACCCGGTTAAGGGTGAGGACTCACTGTCCAAATGCTCACTGCTTCAATGGTGAAGGCTACAACCTTCTATAGGATAGATATGCACTATATCTGATGATGAACTATAGAGTAGACCTGCTGTCTTAATCAGTTCCAGTGTATTGTAATCTTCCACTGCTTCTACACATAGATCCTTGATGAATGAAATATATCTGATATTCTTCTCTGCTTTTTTCCTGTATCTTTTCTTATCATTCACACAACATTTCACAAATGACTTTCTATAAGTATCTTCCTCAAAGTATGAGATCATGGGACCTATTAGACAACTCTTCATGCCATCCTTTTCAGCTTGACTAACCACACAAGCATAATTACAACCATGCAATATAAACTAAATAGACACAACGCTTCACTAAGTCAG
The DNA here is from genome assembly GCA_018584345.1 of Thuja plicata. Taxonomy (NCBI): domain Eukaryota; kingdom Viridiplantae; phylum Streptophyta; class Pinopsida; order Cupressales; family Cupressaceae; genus Thuja; species Thuja plicata. The sequence continues at coordinate 1,173,138 of MU223571.1, read as the reverse complement.
CCTCACCAAATTAACTCTAACTTTGCAATCTTGTTGAAACAGGTTTGGCACCTTTAGATAACTAACTTTAACTCATAACTAATCTTGAATATAAACATGCATATCTTAAAGATAGGTGCAGCTCAAGAACTAATGCAATACGTCAGCTCTATATAGAAAAGCTCCAAAAACTGTAATTGCCCCAAAACAAAATTGCACAACATAAGTAAAACTTCATATTTGAGTCTGTGTGTATGAACAAAACATGAACAACATGTTTACAACATGAATATAACTAGGTAAGACTTGATATCATCATTCTGATAAGTACATATAGATCACTATTGTATATTATATGTTGTCATCAATGACAAACATACAATCAACTAGCTGCTAGAAGTAAATCTCCAACAATCTCCCCCTTTGACATTGATGGCAACATATAATATTAGAAACATCTTCAGCACATGGTGTCTTCTTTCTTTTTACAATCTTCTTAATATCCTCTTCAAAGATTCCTCTACACTGCTACAGCTCCTCTTTCTATTTTAATACTCCCCCAGAGTATATTCTCCCCCATACTATATACTCCCCATTTGACATCAGTGGAAAAGGGTGCCATAAGCAATTAGACACAGGTACTACTCCAGAAGTAAAGTAGTCAACCATTCATCAGTCACTCTGGACTGATGTTCTTTCTACTTTATCTAATCAGACTCAGGAGAGGGATTTATTCCCAACTTCTCCTTGAGATACTCAAAAGTATCTTTTGAGAAAGGCTTTGTTAAAATATCTGCCAACTATTCTTTTGTGCTCACATAGTCCAATTTTACTTTATTGTCTGCAAATTTTTCTTTGAGAAAATGGTATCTAATGTCAATGTGCTTTGTCTTTGTGTGCATCACAGGGTTATTGGACATGTTGATAGTACTGGTGTTATCATAGTGAATAACAACAGGATAGTCAACCTGTATACTAAAATCATTAACCATCTGCTTGATCCAAACCATTGTTGAACAATTCAATACTGCCGCAATATATTCAACTTCTGTTGTTGAATGAGAGATACAATTCTGCTTCTTGCTTACCCAAGAAACCAACCTATCTCTAAGAAATACTACTCCTCTAGAAGTACTCTTCCTTTCATCAAGACAACCTACCCAATCTACATCTGTATACCCATGAAGTTGTACATTCTCTGATTTAGAATACCATAAACCATAGTCTATAGTCCCCTTTAGATATCTAAATATTCTCTTTATTGCCATTAGGTGATTCTATTTTGGTTCAGCTACAAATCTTCCAACAATGCCAACTGCATTAGATATGTCTGGTCTAGACTGAGTAAGATATATAAGTTTTCCAATCATAGACTTATACAATGTCTTGTTAACTGCTGCGAAATCATCTTCTTTAGAAATATTTTTGCATGTTATCATAGGAGTGCATACTGGCTTACAATATTCCATCTTGAAAGTCTCTAGTATTTCCTTCACATATTTGGACTATTTTACATTTAATCCCAAAATGTATTTTATAGGACCAATCATGCTCATTTCAAATTCATTCTACATTTCTTTTGCAAATTCTAAACTAAGCTTGTCATTACCTCCAAAGATAATGTCATCAACAAATATGGCAACAGGTAATAGTCCATCAGGTGTCTCTCTTATGAATAGGTTACAATCTGCTGCTCCTTTCTTATTTCCAATCTTGGTAAGATACCATCTAGTCTCTCATACCAAGCTCTTGGGGTCTGTTTACGTCCATAATGTGCTTTCTTCAATCTGCATACCATGTCTAGTTTATCTGACAGATTAAATCCTTCAGGTTATTCTATGTAGACTTCTTCCTTCAAGTCACCATTCAGAAAGGTTGATTTGACATCCATTTGATATAATTTAAAATGTTTGAATGTTGCATAGGCCAAGAATAACTTAATGGCTTCTAATCTACTCACAGGGGAAAATGTGCTAGTGTAATCTATCCCTTCCCTCTGTGCATATCCTTTACACACTATTCTTGCTTTGTTTCTGACCAGTGTACCATCTTCATTCATCTTGTTCCTAAATACCCACTTTGTTCCAATCACATTTTTGTCACTAGGTCTAGGAACCAATTCCAACGTATCATTTTTAATTATTTGATCTAATTCTTCTTCCATTTCTTTCTACAAATTAGAATCCTTGCAAGCATCTTCAACATTTAAAGGTTCAATCTGTAAAAGTAAACATACCTCTTCATCCACTGTTAACATTTTTGCTTCTGATCTAGTCAAAACACTACTGCTCTAATCTCCAATAATATCATCTTTTGAATGATAGTTAGATGTGAACTTTGAAACTTTCAGTATGACATCCTCATCTGTAATCTGTGATACTTCTTTTCTTGATTAAGGTTCATTACATGATACATCAATACAATCAAATATTTCTTCAATAACAATGTCTTTACTATTAGGCCTCGGTTCATCCTCAATCATAGGTGCATATTCATAGTACCTTTCTTTAACCATGAACTTCTCATCAATCTTTACATGATTACTTTCAATTATCTTCTTTAATCTTAAATTAAGACATATGTATGCTTTTCTTTTAGTAGAGTAACCAAGGAAAATACCTTCATCACTTCTAGCATCAAACTTACCAACACCATCATCTCTCTTGATGTAGCACTTGCTGCCAAATATTCTAAAGTATTTTACTGTAGGTACATTACGAAACCAAAGTTCATAATGTGTCTTATCCACACCTGGTCTTAGTTGTGTTCTGTTGATAGTATAGACTATTGTATTGACTACATCTCTCCAATAGGTGTGCATAACTTTTCCTTCAATCATCATAGTACGTGTTGTATCAAGTATGATCCTGTTCCTTCTTTCTGCTATCCCATTCTGCTATGGGGTTCTGGGTGCACTCAACTATCTTTTAATTCCATGTTCTTCATAGTAGTCATAAAACTAGTCAGATGAATTCTCCTCCTCTATCTGATTTCAGACAATTTAGTATTAATCCAGATTCATTCTCCACTTTGGCTTTGAATATTTTGAACTTCTCAAAGGCTTCAGACTTCTCTTTTAAGAACGTAACCCACATCAACCTTGAAAAATCATCAACAAACAAAATGAAATACCTTTCTCTATAATATGATCTGGTTTGAGTGGGACCACATAAATCTATATGCACTAGGTCTAACTTGTTTTCAGCTGAGTTATGCTTGCTTCTGAAAGAGCTCCTTACATGCTTTCCCATAACACATTCCCTGCACATTGTGTCAATTGGTCTTGCAATACTTGGAAGATCTCTAACTGCCTTGACATTGCTTATCTTTACTATATTATCAAAATTGATATGACAAAGTCTCTTGTGCCATAACCAACTGTCATCTACTTTTGCAACAAAACAAATTACATCTAAATTGAGCTGAAAAACATTACCTTTTGTTTTTGAGCTTGATGCAGTCATGTCTCCTTCTTTGTTGCTAATAATGCATTTGTTGTCTTTGAATTCCAAATGATAACCTTTGCAAAGTAGCTGTCCAACACTTAGTAAATTGTGATGTAATCCATCAGCATAGAAAACATCATCTGTCTTGTTCTTTCCATCCAGGATGATCGATCCTCTTCCTATGATAGGTTTATGAGTGTTATCTCCAAATCTAACCATACCACCTTTGTACTTACAAATCTCCAAGTCTAGATGAACAAATCTATCTTTATCACCTGTCATGTGATGAGAGCATCCACTATCAATGATCTAATCAGTTCTGATGTTTGCTTTAGAAATTAGGGCTAACTCATGTGTTTCCTTTTCATCTTCAATGTCCATATGCTCAATAAATTTTTCCATGTCTTTAAGGGAAATGAATCCAATTTCATCTTCTCCTAAATCTTCATTAGTTACACCTTCTTCAGTATGATAGCATTCCTTCTTATATTTAGGTTTATAATCAGATCTGAATTTATTTACTCTTATGGGACACTTGGATGCAAAGTGACCAATATTGTTGCATGAAAAATATTTGAATGGAAACTTTCCTTTATACTTGCCTTTGCCTTTCTTTTATCTTTTAGAAATCATGGCTATGATTTCTTCTAGTTCTTCATCAACTTCTTTCTCATTATTGCTAGAGATGTGAGATTTCTTACCATGGACTGAAGCTTTGAAGGCTGTTTCACTTTTGGGTTCAGTCTTCAATCTTGATATCTCAAATGCAGTGATTTTACTGATCAAAGTCTCTCTCTTGAAGTCTTTTGAAAATTGCATGGTTTCCTCTAGAATACTGATCTTGTTCTCATAGTTTGATGTTAAAGTAGTCAATAGTTTGTCCATTATATATTCTTCTGATATTTCTCCACCATTATTTCTGATTCCAGAAATTGCTTCATTTATCCTCTGATTATAGGCTCTGATGTTTTCTTCAAGTAACATCTCAAGATTGTTGTATTTCTTTTTCCATGTTTTCCTGCGTGCATTCTTTGCTTGAACATCTCCTTCAAACATGTCTTCTTAATACTTCCATATTGTGTATGCCTTGTCTACCTTCTTGATCTTAGAGAATTAACTATTAGATAGTGCATGTATAAGGGCCTTTTTGGTGACTGCATTAGTTGTGAATGTATCCTTCTGTTTACTAGTAGTATCATCTCTTGAGAGGTCTTTTAGAGAGGGAATAACAACTTATTGTGTGGCTATCTCAAAGATGTCAAAACCAAAACACTATAGATGTGTTATCATTTGGTTCTTCCAATCGAGATAATTTTCTCCATCAAACTTAGGACTATTTTTTCTAAAGTATGCCATTTGATCTACCTTAAGCTGTTAGGCTTTCTCTTCAAGGCACTTGGCTCTGATACCAATTGTTAGAATAGTCCCAAAGGATAACTAAGAGGGGGGGGGGGTGAATCAGTTATCAAATAATTTAATTCTTTTCCTTTATTAACTCCAATATACATTAAAGTAAATGCACATTCAGATAACACAATAGATAACACCACAAATTGGTTACGGGGAAACCAAATGGTAAAAACCCCAGTAGGAATTAACACCCACAATGAACTATACTTGTTTATAATAATCCCTATTAGAATATTTTGCAACCCTATTAGGAGTTGTTCTTTACAATGCAAGAAGTATAGTGACCTAGTTAAGGGGCTAACCCTGTTAGGAGTCTTTTACAAATAACCCAGTTAAGGGTGAGGACTCACTGTCCAAAAGCTCACTACTTCAATGGTGAAGGATACAACCTTCTGTAGAACAGATATGCACTATATCTGATGATGAACTATAGAGTAGACCTACTGTCTTGATCAGTTTCAGTGTATTGTAATCTTCCACTGCTTCTTCACATAGATCCTTGATGAATGAAATACATCTGATATTCTGTTCTTCTCTTTTCCTGTATCTTTTCTTATCATTCACACTTAACATTTCACAAATGACTTTCTATAAGTATCTTCCTCAAAGTATGAGATCATGGGACCTGTTAGACAACACTTCATAACATCCTTTTTGGCTTGACTAACCATGCAAGCATAATTACAACTACGTAATATAAACTGAATAGACACGACGCTTCAGTAAGTCGGCCTCACCAAATTAACTCTAACTTTGCAATCTTGTTGAAACACGTTTGGTGCCTTTGGATAACTAACTTTAACTTCTAAATAATCTTGAATATACACACGCATATCTTGAAGATAGGCACAACTCAAGAACTAATGCAATACATCGGCTCTATACAGACAAGCTCCAGAAACTGTAACTGCCACAAAATAGAATTGCACAAAATAACTCAAACTTCATATCTGAGTCTGTGTGTATGAACAAAAAATCAAAAACATGTCTAGAACATGAATATAACCGCACAAGGCTTGATATCATCATTCTGATAAGTACATATAGATCACTGTTGTATATTATATATTTTTATCAATGAAAAACATATAATCAACTAGCTGCCAGAAGTAAATCTCCAACAGAGTGTTCACCCACTCTCTACCCTTAGAGAAAAATTTAGAATTGAAGGAGCTTTTGGAGAAGAAGGATAGGAAGGATACCTCATCATCAAATTTCAACCCACCTTAGCTTTGGATTAAGGTTGGATCTCTTAGAAGTAAATTTATTTTTGTTCATTTTTGTTCTTGAGATCGAAACTCCATTAATGGAGTCCTATGTATTTTTGGAGTTATTTTCAAAGTTGAAATTTATTATTTTGTTTTTATGGTATTTTTATTTTGTGTTGAATTTTGGATGGGTATATTCAAGGCACACTCACCCTTGGGGGGGCAGAGTAACCTTCAAGGGGTAGTAGGAAATGATTCCAGTTACTATAGAATCTCCCATGTGTGGAGGGAAAGACATGGGGTTTCATGATACCCATGATGCCAAGTAGGGCCTAAGGGCACCTGGGAGGCATAAGGAGGTTATCTCATGAATGCATCTTGTGTAGATGGTCATATCAGGTGCATGTGTGGCTTGTATTTTACATTAATGATACTTGTCTTTCTTCTACTGTGAGGTCTACCACTACCCCTATTTCAGAAAGGCCTCTTGGAGACATTTCTTTCTGTTCAACCTTGTATGGGGAGTTTTCTTGTTTATGTGATTTCTATGAGTGTGTTTTGATTGTTAGTTGAGTAATGTCTATCTGTATCCTGTTCCAAATTGGATCCCCAAGATTGGGGGTGGCCTTGTAAAGGCATAGGTTGGGAGGTGAGCCTCCATGGTCAACCTCATCTTCTACAGGTTCATGATGGAGTTTGAATTTTCATTTTACCCTTATGTGAGAGATGTGAATTACTGAAAATTTGGCATTGTAAACTATGTTTTTAGAGGTTTCATTTTTGCAAGGTTGTTATGAGGCTTGAAGAAATTTGTAACCCTCATTTATTCTGTAAAGATTTATTTCATTAGAAAGATGGAGGACTTATGAACATTGTATCCATAGTTATTCAAGAGATTGAATGAAATTATGAATTTTTGTATTACATGTTTCTACTAATTCCTTGGTTGAGATTATGTGCAGTTAGTAGTAAACATATAAGTTTTATATTTCATAGTATGTTTAGTTCTAATTTTATTATGGGTGTAAATTTTCACTCCAAGGTATTTTATTGGAAATTCCTAAATATAGGGATTGAATTAATTGTTATTAGTAAATAAACTATTTATACCCTTTTTGTGAGTAGATTAGTGTATCAGTGATTTTTATGATTTACCTTATATGGTTATGCACTATTATTTTAGTAGATAAACTCCACATATACTTTTGTGCCTAATGTTATGATTGAGTTCAAATAGAATTTCTCCTTTAATTTTAAGTAGAAGTTTAAGTTCTAAATTATTAAAGTTAGTGTTCTTAAGAGAAGTAATTTATATATTTTTACAAAGTCTAATTTTGGAAAAAGTTTTCAAAAAATTAAAAATGCATCATTTTAAAAATTTCTTCCACCAAGATGATTAGAATAAAATATAGATAATTATGATAAAATAAAATTTCAAAAAAAATAAATCCTAGTGTCTGCTATTTGAGTATAGACATTTTTTTCACCAGTCATTAATGTTTAATTTTTTAAAACTGTTGTTTGTTTATTTATTTTTATTCGATGAAGTTCATGCTTCAATGGTGGAAATACTTAAAATAGTAAATAAAACATAGCAGAAAAACTTTAAAATATATATATATATATATATATATATATATATATAACTATAACTTTGGGGAGGGTTGAAGCCCTCCCAATGGCAGCATCATTTCTTTGGGGAGCTGCACGACACGCGGGACACCCACTGTGCCAAGCACAGTGGGGGCGGGGCAGGCTTGGCCGCGCTGCTCACTGTACTAAGCATAGTGGGGTGGCTCCACCGCCGGTGCTAGCCTCCCCGTTCCTTCCTTGCTCTGCCACTCTGTGGCATAGATCAACTCCAGTCACCTTACGACCATTGCTTAAACTGTCCCCGTTTGGAACGCCCATCTTGCGAAAAAGAAAAGATGTATGTAAGATTAGATTAGATTAGGTTAGGTTAAAAAAAAGGAATTCATTGTTTTTGTCAATAGAAAGATTATAAATGTATGCATTAGTTTAGGAATTCAGATTATGTTTATTTAAGGTAGTTTTTTTAAGGTTTTAAATATGGATGTATTCCTTCTAGATTTAATTTAAAAATTATTTAAATAGATTGGATTCTAAGTTAAAATTGATATTTTTTTACTGTTAGTCATTTAAATAATAGCTATTGTTTAAGATATAAATAGATATATATTGTCTAGTTAGATTTAAATTAAAATTAAGTTAAATTTTATCTATGTATAGATTTTGTTGGTTTATGTACGATTTCAAGTTTTAAAATGTGGTATAGTAGTTTCAACTATTTAAGTGTTAGATATTTCATTAGATTATTAATTCTCTTTAAACATCAAGACTATTAACTTTAATCTAGATGGTTTTTTTAATTTAATAATGTAAACGTAACAATTTAATCGTGTCTTGCCTTATTATTTAGTCTTGTCCTTTTAGCAAGATTTTGGGCATTATTACCGATTAGTGGGTCAAGCTAGTCCCTTATCTCTACGTTCAACCTTTAGTAGGGTTTTATCGATGTCATTGATCTTCCTTGTGAATGGTTGACTTTTAGTCAACTATGGTCAAACCTTAACCGTTTGACTTGATACTCAAACCAGATGTTCCCTATAGCCTCTAGACCGTAGGTATTCTTTTTCATGTCTTCCGGAGATAGTTTACTTTTTGGTTAGCTTTGGTTGACTTTTCGTCAACTATCTCAGTTTGCATGTCTAAGCCTTCCTGAAGACTTAGCATACCCTTTTAACTTCCATTCACATATTTCAGGGTTCAGTTGACTCTTGGTTAACCATCTCGATTTTCATACCGATCAAAGTTTTTCAGTTTAGGGATCCCTATAGAATAGTACTAAGAACTATCCTACCTAGTTTGACTCTTTTGGTCACTATCTCCCCTCTGCACTATTTTGCGTGCACTTGCTATTCCTTGAGGTTGTTAGCCATCCCTTTTACCGTGTTTTAAAAATTTTTGATTGTGTTTTTTGGCCCAACTTTTGGGCATGATAGTTGTGAAGCTTTTATCCCGTGATTCACAATATTCTTCAAAATACCTTTCAAAACAATGAGCCACATAGCTCCTATCATGAACCTTATCATCGCTGATATAGAAATGAACCTCCTTGATGATAATGCATTCATTTGGATTGGTACTTTCTACCTCATCCAAATCAAATTGTGCATGTCTATAGGTCACTTGCACAAATATTACAACTTGGTCAAAATGATAATATTGAGCTTGAACCTCTAATTGAGGGGAGAATGTATAGTTCTCAGATAAATCTACAACTGAAAGAATACAAGAAAGTGGAAAACAATTTTTGGAATCATGAAACTGTTTATCTTGCCATCTTGCACCATGACAATGCTTGATATGTGGATAAATTATAGTATGGAACCTAGTCATAAACTCAAGGTAGGGAAATTCACTCTCGTTCAATACAATTTTTTTGGATTCATCTCCGGTCTTAGTTTGGTATGTCTCATATTCAAATCTCTTCAACAAAACTGGCGTTACAACATTAATATTCTCTATTTACAATGGAAATTTATGTAAATCTCCATAATCACTGCATGCACTCTTAATACATTGTACTTTGAACTCATCTGCATCTTCTAATTTCTCACTTAAAATAGACTTCACAAATTGTATCGTACTTCCAGGGATGACCATATCTGAATTAAGTAATGCCATAAACTTTTTATATGATTGTAAATATAGAAGAAACTCAACATGATTTCAGCAACAAAAAGATTCACATACCTTATTTATGCATACAAAGCAAGGGCGCAACCTCTAAAACATTCTTTGACATATTTTCACATCTAAAAATTCTTTCTTGAATGCTTCTATTGGTTGTATTCTTGTTTTTGTTGGTTTGCCCTAAAATTTTGTTGTCTTCATGCCAAGTTATATCCCAAATCAGAAATTATGTTCCATTTGGAAGTATCCCTATGAAAATTATATGTTTTTAGATCAAAATCCACATGAATAGTGCAAAAACCCAAAACCCTAAGCTATCTTCTAAGTCAAAATGCAAAAAATCCCTAAAATGATAATCGAGTTTCTAATTTTGCATTACCTTTTTGAGAAACTTAAGTTATAAAAGTCATGTGCTTTTTAATAGTCATCGAGTCACCTAATCCTAAAAGCATATTCCAAATTTTCATGATACTTGGTGATTAGCTATTGTCAGGATGTCTCAAAAAGAAAGAGAATATTCCTCATAAGTTATGAGACTTAGCGAAACCCTTCAATCATGAAGTCTCCCAATGCAGAAACAAATCATTAGGTAACACGAAAACAAGCAGTTAAGTCATGGTGTCATGCAAAGTATTATGCAGTTAGTGAATTTTCATGAGACTTAGCGATTACTTCAGTCACGGGGTCTCCAGATTAGAACACAGTTAAGTGACAAGTTAAATTCTTATGTCACGTAGTCTCCAATTAAAAAGTTAGTTAAGTAAAAGATGTCAAGACTGCGTGACAAATCGCAAGGTGATTGAAGTATATGGTAGTCGGGTAGTCGCTAGTTAAAAATGCTAAGTCAACATTTCTTCAGTGATTTGGTGACAAACAACTAAGATGAGACATGTGTCCATAGTGAATAAGATAAAGGTTGTCATGTAGTCTCCAAATGATTTAAGGTTTTTAAAATATACTCAGCGACTTGGTGAAGCCATCAAGTGTAGAATGTGAAAAGGTCAACGATAGTCACTAAGTCTCTATAAAATTTGCATAATAGTAAAAAGTGCTTGCAACAATGAGATCAGATTTAGTCAGATAGTCTTTGAATTAAAATTAAAGAATAAAGCTATGTCGCGTAGTCTTCGAAATAAATATCAAGTAGCAGTTTTAATCAGCGATTGGGCGACAAAGGTTAGTCATGGGGTCTTGTAAAGAGAAATAAACATTCAGAGACTTAGCGATGACAGTTAAAAGATAAAAGGTAACCTTCAGTCGTGGGGTCTCTGAATAAACTTTGGGTTAAGCATTTGATCTGGTGACTTGGATTCATTCAGTCACGTGATCGCCAAAAGTTAACCATGGTTAAGTCAAATAAAGGAAATCATGCAGTCGCTAGATCTCCAGAAGAATTGAGGGTTAAGAAATGTGATCAGCCACAAAGAGATACTGTGCAGTCACGTGGTCGCTAAATATGAAAAATGATAAAAGGTGACAGTTGCTGACATGACAACATAGAGTTTCAGCATCCAATAAAAATCTAGGAGATTAATTACTATATGAAAAAGGTAGCTAAGATGTCTAGCGAAGAACCAATCATATGAAGACATGTCATTCTATTCAAATTGTATAAGGTTTTTTCTAGAAATGCACTCATACAAATTTGATTTCTTGTCACTTTCATGAGCTACAGCTAGGATTTCAATTAATTCCATAGCATGTTAACTTGAAAGAAAAATTGATTGTCTCTTTCAATGATGAGCTAAGTACTTGAAAAAGTTATCATAAAGAGATCATCTAAGGTTCATTTTCATTTATCATACATCTAGAATTATAGAGTGAAGAATTGTTAGGTCTTCTATGTTCAAAAGGCATGAATTGTTCAATTTTAGGGTAATTCTCCAGTTTTTAGGGTTCTTGAATTGTTAGCAGTGCACAGAGAAGAGTAGTGAGTGCTGAGAGGAGATTTGTCTCAATATCGGTGAAAAGGAAAGTGAAACAGAACAAGATGAGTAAGGCAGTCAGTGTAGCTTCTACCAGCGGGAAGAGTGATGAAGTAGATGATGATGCCAAGGGAAAGAGGAATTTCTCTAATGAATTCTTGAAGCTATTTCTAGGGTCTAAGCAGAACAAGAGGGAAAATGCCAATTTATTGGTAGATGACTACTGTGAAATCAGAGATGCCCGCACCCCAGGTTCCACAGGTTTTTGTCTATTTAACTATTTTTATAATAATTCTGATAAAGCCATCCTAGTATAAAACCCTTGGACTAGTGGTCTTGCTAGGTTAATTTTCCCTGATGTTTATGTAGATGTTGACTTGTTAGGTCTTGCCAGCCATTATGATGCTCTATCTAAGATAATTAAGAAGAATGATGGTACTGCCCTGTTGATTTTGAATAGGAATTCATTCATGCAAGCCTTTGGCCTATATATTACCATGTCCACCAAAATAAATATTACCAAACAAGAAGAAATGTATAGGTTATAGCCTGGGGTTGCTAGAAACCAATTGCAGAAGCATATTCTTAAGGAGGTTAGGAATCATATTGCCCCTATACCTGGAACTACACCATACTATTTTAAATATTTACATTTTTATATCAAGTACATTGCTTATGCTTTGTGTAGAGTGTTGGGTATAGATGGAGGAGCAGAGAAAATAAATTCTAGAATTCTGGTGATGGTACTAGATTTGCAAGATGTGCATTCTTGTACTAGTTATGATTATATATAATATATCATTGACAAAATGCATGAGGGGTTTGTAGATGTGCAGAAGAAGATGAAAGATCCCAAGGAAAAGGAACCTAGGTTTTTTCATTATTCTATCCTAATGCATTTGTTATTGCATTTCAATCATGGGATCATGAATATGAACAATTTGAACCCTCAGAGGATTTTTCAAGACCGGCCTAATCCTATTCAATTTTGGGTTAGGATATGGAATTATACATCTAAGGACTATGACTTTTGTTGATTTGAGAACTGGATTGTATATCCCTTGATACAGAGCATGGGTATTAGTAATACTAGACTCCCAGTAAAGGTGTTGCAGTTGTTGAGACCTTGTGAGTATGTGGATAAGTGGGAGGGTGATCATAACTGGGGAGATTTCTTTTTAGAAGAAAATTTTACTATGATTAGGGTATATGGATGCACACATCCTCCTCATGTTCTCCCATATCATGTGCTATCCAGAGTTGCAGCTATGGAGTTCATCTAGAAGTTGTTATTGATAGATAATGAGCACTTTGCACCACACCAGAATGGGACATTAACGCCTAGGCAATTTAAAAAAATTTCAATTTACTATTGGTAAGGGTGCTGCAATATGGGAGCAACATTATACAAATACATTGATCTAGAAGGATTCATTGAAGGAGCTAGGAATCTCTTAACTCCTACTATACCAAATATAAATGTACATGGTTTTTGTGTGGAGGATGTTACAAGAAATATCCTTGATGAGGATGAGGCGAGGACAAGAAGAGAGAGAATTCAAGAGTTACTAAATTTGGAGAAACAAATAAGAAGAAATGGACTATCATTTGGAATTTTTTACCCTGACCTATCATATTTTGATAAGATTAAAGCTATGGTTGATAAATTTTATACACTCTATGAGCAGTTAGATAGGGTTTTAGATACAAAGAAAGGGGGAAAAGAGTCTAAGTATTTAGAGTCTGAATATGAGAGTGATAGTGATGGAGAATATGCCCATCCACCTCAATTTGACCAACCTCAACAGAATTTTATAGAGGTAGCTTAGATACAAGAAGAGAAAGGTCATATTATAGACCTAACTGAGGTTTCTCAGCTAGATGATATAGAAAGAGCCTACCACCAAGAGGCAAAAGGTTGACTTTGGTTAAACATCTTCTGTTAGAAAAGAGAAAGAAGGAGATAGAAAAAGTGCTCTTAATCCTAGTCATAGATTGTATGATCACAATTTGAGGAAAGTAATCAGAGAAGGAAAGAGACAATAGCTTGATGAAGAAGAGAACATAGAATTACCTCTTAAGGCATGTATTGATTAAAGGTTACTTCACCAGCAGCAGTTTTTGAGTGATGATAGTTTTATTAAAACTAACGAGTTTAAAGATTTCTTGAGATGGTAGAAGAAGGAACAAATCAAGGAACAACTGAAGATAGATGGTGAAGAGACAGTTACAAATGAGGCTTTGTTAGCTCTACAAGCCCCTAACCCTGATAGTGAGGATGTCTCTCCTGATGAGGCAAGAAAAAAGGTTTTAAACAATGGAAATTTTCTTGCTGAGGGCTGGGATTTAGCCTCAACATTCATAATTGATCAAATTAGAAAACAGCCAGATCTTAAGTTGGCAAGTGAGATTTAGATGGGCAACATGATTAAATGATTTTGATATAGTCCAAAATCACAAGAATTTTCCACGTGGAACCTATGTCCAAGAGACCAAAAGCCTCAACTGGTAAACATTAAAGAGAGCATGGTGGGGAATAAAATGGTCTGGACTATGAAAAATACTGGAGATCTTGAGATTTCTTAGATCATGACACATTGGGCACACTTGAACAAAGATAAGACAAAACAATTGTCTGAGAAGTGTGGCATTTTGATTGAGGAAACTATTGCCTTAGCAAAGGATAGAGATTTGTGTCATATAAAGATACATCAACAGGATAAGGTAATTGTTGAGATGACAAAGCAATTAAAAGAGAAACCTAAAGTGATTTATGTGCCCTCAGTGCAACCTTTGTAGATAGAGGAGAAAACTAAAGCAAAGGAAGTGGTAGAAACAAAGGATGTGGGCAAAAAGAATAATGAGGTAGCCCTAAATGCATTTAGATGCATTCTTCAGCATAGGATAAATATACTCAAAGACAAAATAGATATCATCCTTAATGCCTATAATAAATTACCCACATTACATACTGAACTATTAGGGTATATTGCTATTTTGAACCCTTATTTTGTTACTTTACTTGGTCTCCTAGGGTACAATTATTTGAAAAAATTGCCTCTTTACAATAGCATAGATCAGATTTACCTGAAATTGTTACAGAGGTAGAGGATGAAATAAAAAAGCTAAATATAGCCTTATCATTCTTTAAAGGAAAGCTGAATTAGATAGAGGCTAAATTAAGCCTATTTTCATCTGATTTTAATATGTTTGTTCCTCCTTTGAAAGGAGAAGATGATCAAGTCAAGGCCTTGGAGTCTTGGAGGAGTGAATTTGATAGCAGAATGCCAAGCAATAAGGCATTTATTTCAGGATCTGATCTAGATTTGGATGGTTTTAATAAGATTTTGGATGAGGCCTTTAAGGCAGAAATTGACATAAACAAGTTTTTAATGGATGTTAAAAACATCATTGATGTCAGATGGGAGAGACAGATTGGACAACTGTAGAGCATACAAAGTTTTAAATGGCTAGTAGAGGATGAAGTGATAGCATGGGACTTGATGACCAAGCCAAAGAAAAAGAAGCCGGTAGTAGTAGAGGAGGAGATCTTGGATGAAGAATAAAGAGGAACACTTGGCGCCTGACCATTGAGCACAGGGAGGTTAGTTATTATAAAAGACAAGTGTATGTTAGCCTAAAATGGCGGTCACTTGGTCTCAGTATGAATATTAGATGCTATCTTGAACATTGTCAGACAAAGGTGCCAGATTCTAGAAGAAGACAAAGAAGATCAGATCTCATCCCCTATTTTTGTCTTCCCACCGCTTCTACATTCTCATTTCTTGTATTTTTCTATACTTTTAGGGTTAGGTTCCTTAAACCATCTAAAGCTTGTTGCATCCTGATGTTAAGGATTCCAAGATGGTTAAGGACCTATAAATAGATAAAAAAATTTAATTGTTAAAGAGAGATGAAATATATCAAGAAAACCAGACTTTCTAAATTTCAGTCTATGTCTTTGAGCTTTTGAGCTTTTTATGTATTGAAGCAGAAACATATGAATAAAATACAGTGCAACTTTACTCTATCTTATTGTTGTCTCTTTATTTATTGTGTATGCTCTTTTATGTTTAAATTTGTAAGGCATTTTTAAGCATATTGATTACAAGGTATCTGTCTAATTGCTTGAAAGTTTCTTTCAAAGAAATGACTAAGTTTTGTGATTAGTTTTAGGGAGCATAACAATATTTAAAGTTTTGATACAATATTGTAGAGGTGATAGGATAGTTTGTAAGGCATTTCATATGAGTTGCATGTAGTTTGTAAGGCATCTTACAGTATTCTATTTTTATATTTTTGTGGATCTTCATTTATTAATTCTATAAGCCCAAGGATAGGCACTGGTCTAGGAACTTGTTTGGTAATCTATCATCATCCAAATATTCAATACTATTCAAACGAATTAATTTCACAATATTTGTGTAAAATCAATTATACTCATAGTGATTATAGTTGAAGTTTGTTGATTTCTTAAAGAGTAAATCAAATAGGTTATTCCTCCTAGACTCGCAAGAATTGTAAAAGGAAAGAAAGATGAAATTCCCTATTATGTTGCTGTCTACTGTCATTAAGATATTGATTTAGATTGTCAAATATTTTTATCAGAATAGTCATAGTTATCTGCATTGTTATATACATGTCCATATAAAAATAGAGCATTCAACACATAAGTAAAATTCACTCTAAAGATATTGTCAAGTTAGTAATTAGTCATAGGTAAGACCTGCTTGAGTCAGTAGATCTCAAAAAATAAGGAGGTGATAATAGGTATGCCCGGTGTTATCAAAATACCTCATCAATTAGTGTTTTCTCTTGCTTGAGTTAGAGTATCAAAGGCATTGAGAGTCATAGAGTTATTTAAGTATTCAAGCATCTTTAGAGGTCCTGTAAGAAAAAACCCTAACAGCTTCAAATAATTCATTTTGTGTTGTATCTATAAAATGTTTTGGATGTGCAATTTTCATACTGGTCTCTTCATGTTTCATCTGTATAGTATCCCTTCTATTAGAAGAAACATGAGAGTGAGTGGTGCAATATTCAATGATTTGTCTTTTTACATCTTCATAAATTTTGTCTTTTCGAGGAAGTCTACAAATATTAACCCATTTCTTTTGAATATTTTCATCTAACATATTTCTCTTCCTAATATATCTTTGACTAGTTCTTCTAGATACATTTAGTAAATCAAAAATTGCATGTATTTGTTTTCTCTATGTCAACATCCTACTAAATAAAGTAGTCATCAATGCTCTACGTGTAGCACTTAAATAGGCTCCTCGACTTGAGTTGATAATGTCGTTCAATGCATCTTGTAAATTTTCAACTATTGTTCGATTTACATTGTCTCCTGAGTTTTCATTGTTATCCACACCTAACAACTCCAAAATAGGAGTCATTTCTTTTTTCCTGAATAACATAACAAATGATTGTGCTTTACCAATTAGACTTTTATTTTGAAAATATTCATCCCAAATATTTTTGCATTGTACTTTTTATTGTGCTTTCAGGTACCAATTCGTCAAATGAAAATTGACTAAAAAATAAATCCTCATCCATCTCCATCAAATTGTCCATGTCAAAAGATATATTTCCACCAATTTGTTCCCCTACTTGAATTGGATCTTCTTGGACTTCAACTAGGTTCATCTTCATTACGTTTTGTATGACCTTTCATTTTGTCATCCCTTATTCGATCATATTTTCTTGTTTTGTTCCTTTTATTTCCCATTGTACAAATTGTTCAAATTGAGAGCTTTGATTCACCTGCATACACAAAACCATATACTCTTCATAAAAAATCCAAAATAATATTGATAAGTTCATAATTTAATATTGAACAATGCTTTAATTAAAAATACAAAATCTCAAAAAAATTAAAAAAAAACTTGCAAATAATACAAACCTCATTGATAATCTTAATTCGTAGTTGCTCTTTAACGCCCAAAAATATGCCTTTAAAACAATTAAAAAAATGATTTTATTAGAAAAACATTTTCGAAGTCAGAATAATTGATAATTATTTTTAATTTTTTTTTAAAAAGCGTTTATATATATGAGCTTTGGGGGTCATGGTCATCCACATGACCATGTTTGGTCAGTCTTAGTTTCGGTTGAACCTGTTTCGGCCAAAACTACTTATGTGGCATCCCATGTGGCAGCCAAATAAGCAAAAAATAGGAAAATTGGTAACACGTCACTTTTGGGGCTTAATTGTCCACCAAAAATTTTTAAAAAAAATTTAAAAATACCCTTTTGTAGAGCTCAGAGTCTAGATTATGGTCATATAAGTTTTATAGTATTTTGATTATATATAATATATTATAAGTTTAAAAAACTCCAAGTAGGTATTTAACATTGTAGAACATGCTCGTTCGAAAAAAGAAAAAAAATAGTAGATCATGTCAGAAATTTTTAAAAATTATATTTAACACTAGAGGAGAGAGTCCTCTTCAAAAATATATAATTTGTTTTGTATTTGGTGTAGATTTGCTAGGGCAAATTAGGCGGGAGACAAAAACTATTCATTTCGGGTAACTCCAATTTTGAATAGTTATAACAGACAAAATATATACCAAAAACCAATTATTTTTTTTGCACTAGCTAGACATGTTGTCTAAAACATATTTTTAAATCAGAGGAAAAAAAGATTATTTACATATATTTTGTTGGTGGGAACTAGACCCTGTATTTTCAACATTATTCAACAGTTAAAAAATGGACTTCAAAAATTGAAAAAATATGTCAATCCTTATTCAATTTTTTTAAAAAGAATTATAGGAATAAACCAAATCTAATTTTACACATTTCATTTTCAAATTCTAAACACAAATGCCACTTTTATGTCATTAAAGTTTAACAGTTTTGCATGTCATGGTCCTCTTCTTTTGTAATAAGGTGAATTTGCAGTGAAGATGAAGCAAATATTTGGGCTCCTATGACTGAGAACGTAGTCAAAGGAGGAATCTATATTAAAACCTATTAATAAGGATGTGTTGAGAGTTGGCTAGTGTTGAAGAAGGATGGAGTTGGGAAAGTTTTCTTAGATTTTCAAAATTTTCCTCTACAAAGAGGTGACGACTCAACCAAAGGTTTTTAGTGGTGATGAAAGGGTGATTTCAGATAAATATTTTTCAATTAAAATTCATAAATTCTAGCTATTTGCATTCTCATTTAAAAGTGGTGGTTAAAATTTTATTTATTAAGGTGACCAGCACTTGTAAAGAGGAAAGAGGACCAAGTTTGCAATATTTTGTATATTGTAATTCAAGGCTAGATGCAAGGTGAAATAAGTCTTTTGAGCCTTGTATATATTCAAAAGTAACAATGGCTACTAAGATTTCATTACATTATAATAGAAAATGTTTTAGCATTAAGTCTTATGCTACTCTAAATTACGAAGACATTCATGGTTACCCAAATTGTTTTCCACTAGAGATTAGGAAATATTTGCCTAAATTTAGTGGAGGGAAAAATGAATGTGCAAAAAAGCATTTTAGAAATTTCAAAGATCTACATGAGGAATTTGACATTGAGTATGAGGATATCATTATGAATTTGTTTATCCATTTTTTAATAGGAGATGCCAGACAATGGTTTTCCTTTTTACTAGAAAATTCTATTTCTTCATGGGAAGAACTATGTTCAACATTTTTAGAAAAATTTGGTGAAAGGGTTAATCCAGCTACCCTGATAAAAAATTTCATGGAAATACAATAAGGAATGGTGAGTTAACCCCTCCTTTAAATTTTAGGTTTAAAAGAAAATTGGGTTAGATCCCAATAAATTTTAGACCAAATGATGTTATGTGTTTGGTTGTTTACCTTGGTGCATTTGATAAGAAGATGAGTTTCATGCAAAGAGACAAAGATCCTAAAATTTTGCATCAAGCTTTTATAATTGTAGTAGATATTGAAAATAACTTGAAGTTTGGAATCCCAAAAAGATTTTTGTCTGCTGGTGTTTATTTTTATAATGCCCCATGTGTAGTAGAAGGGTATGAGTTAAGAAGTGAAGATCAGTGTCAAAAATGTCTTTACCCCTGCTAACCATGTCTTAAGTTGTGATCCAAAGGAAAATATGAATAAAGAGTGTTTTCTGTAGAAAATAGTTGCCTCTCACATTGATGTTAACATAGTTGGGGAAGAATGGTATCATGAGGCTATCTTGTTTGTGTGTGTGTGTGTGTGTGTGTGTGTCACACACCAAGTAATGTAGAGACTAACTGCTTTGTTTATAAGGGACTAGAAGTAAATAGTCTACAAGAAGAAATGGGAGATAACAAAGGATCAAATGTTTCATGGGATGATGGTAATGTTAAAATTCTAGATGGTGATGTTCCCTCTAAGTTGGATGAAACTTATAATAAAGGTGATCAAGATGTCCTTCTGCTCATGTTCATGTTATAAAAGAATGTCTAGGAGGAAATGTGTTAGGAATTTATTCAGATGAAGGACTCATGGTACTATAATGAACATGATATCCCTATGTAGCCTTGTGAAGATAATGGTGGCTTGTCATGTATGAATGATGATGATGAAAATGATGATTTCTATGAGATAATGACGGATTCTCTTATTCTAGAAGAATACATGTGATGACACACATCAACACACTAATAAAACATGATTTAGTGCATATGTATTGGTCTCATTTTTTGGGCCATTTTGGACACAAAAAACATGCAGTGGTATCATATTTGATGATATGGTCATATGGTCATAAAACCTTAGTTATAAGTAGAAGACTTTCCAAATAAGCTACATTAAAAATTAGGAGTAATCTAAAATTTCTATGAAAGATTTTGTATAGTACGTATGAAATTATGATGCTCAATTACCAAATCCTCTTCCTATTACTATTATGTTATAGTTTCATTGGGTTAAAATAGAAAAGGATGAATATTGACATGTTTCCCTTGGAACTTGTTTCTTGTCTAATATTTTATCATAGAAGAAATGATGCACGTGATTAATACAAGGAACATAAAAAAATGATCAAAGAAATCCCAATTTCAAAATTGCAAAAGGTGGAACAAAATTGAAAGCGCCTACAAAGTGTTTAAATTGAAACGTAATTGGAATTAAAAAATGACCATGTAGTGAGAAGAGCTCATGAGGTGGAAGAGAGAGGTTGTTTGTTGAGAGGGATATCATCAGTGGAGGACCTATCAAATGAACTTCCACCCCAATATACCACCCAAGTGCAAATAAGGAACAATTAGCCAAAATGATAGTGCTACTCAAAATTCTCATTATAACTCTCACCTTCTAAGATTAGCATCAATTTTAAATTATGAAAAATATGAAGACATCAGTATAAGTTGAAGCTAGTAAGACATTCATTGAAATTAGATCATATTAGGTCATAATAAATCAGAAATACCAAAGTATGTGTTGACCTTTCAAGTTCATGATATAGCAAAACATTTGTGCAAAAATAGCCTGATAAAACTTGCTTCTATATTGTATAACAAGCAATTTGATGTGAATATGTACACATAAGTAACAAAATGTTTGACTCACAATATATATAGGAACTTTGAGATATGACACTTTTTGATACCTTATAGATCTAGTTCAAGCCTACAAAATTCCATTTTCATTGCTGGTGTGCCTAACTAAAATGCTTCAAAATTAAAGACAAAAATATGATGCATAGTACTTAAGGACCTACACTACTTTATGCAAACAACTATAGATCATTTCATGAAATATCCAAAGAAAATAAATTTTTGTGCTGCCTTTCAAAAAAGAAAAGAAAAGAACATATTTAACAACCTCACCAATGTACAAACCTAAATAGACATTCAACCCATCTAGTAAGTATCCTACATGAATAACAAAAAAAAGAATGAATGCATACCATTGCAATCTCAAGTCTACCACCAAGAGGAAGAAGTTGGATAGAAACAACCAAAGGTTTCCTTGCATCTACACATTCATACAAATAATTTCATATTAGTAAGAGACAAGTAATCTATAAGAGAAACATATTAATACACAAATTTTAAGTAAAAAATAAAATAAATTTTGAATCAACTTGCCTTATCATTACAAAAATACCACATGAAAATTGACAAATTTAGTCACATTTACCTTCCAATAATCAATTTTTAAGTCCCATGAAATTTCATCCCCACTAGGAAGTGGTCATATGTAATCACATGGTTTTGATAAGAGACAAGAATTTTAGAGTTTTCTCAAAGAAAACTAAACATAAATCATATATCTCATACCTCCAAATTTTAAATTTCTTAATGCTCATATATTGAAAGCCATAGAGAATTTGCCTCCTTGATGGGGCTTCCAATCCTCCAAAACTATGACCTATTACTAGAATTGGTATGGTGGATCTCAACCAGACAATCATATGGATTCCTAGCTAGAGCATAATGCCTCCATCTCTACTCCCGTAATAGGGCATAAAATCCATTAGGGTTTCCTCTTCTCAATATTATGAAAAGGGTTGGGTATCAAAGAAAATATTCATTACAGTGAACAAGTGTTCACATGTCAAACCCTACGAAAAAGACTAGTTTTAGTAGAGAACACAATGAAAATGTGGGGAAAAAATCACGGCATCCACCAAACATTAAGAATATTATGTTTATGTTTTCTTATCATATGCAGTTCATAAGACCACAAATTTTGGGGATATTTGTCAAGAAATTCATGTGTCTTGTCTATGCATCTTGAGAGTGGGTCCCTACTATTTTAAAGGGCTAGTGGGTTGATTAATAGTGTGTGGGAAGAGGTATCTTAACTATTATTGATTCACTATAGTTGCATCAATTTTTTGCCGCATATTTTTCCTATGTGTCTTGTGATTTCTAGTTGCTTTACCTATGTGCCCCCTACTCCTACAAAGATGTTGCTACTAGAATGGGTGTTGGAGTGAAAATATCTTAAAAAATGAATACATTTGTTCTCATTACGTAAAAATGGGTTTTACAAGGACCCAAAACCTTTACAAAGTTTTAAAGTTCAACAGGTTTTACAAGGACTTGAAATCTAAAAACAGTTTAAAATAGATATTCAACAAAGAGAAAATACAACTATGCCAAGGCACCCAAAAAGGAAAGGAAATTGAAAACAAACAACCAAGACAAAATTGTCCACATAAACATCATTAAAAACAAGGACAACAAAAATGAAAGCTACATTCCCTGGATAAGTTCCTCACCTTCGATGACCATAACCTGCATGTTGTTGACCATTTATTTGTCTTTGTCCTCCTTAGGGATATTCTCCTTTTTACTAGCTCTAGTGTGTGAGCCGGGGCCAATAGCCTCCTTTATCTCTCTGTAATCCTTATCCTTGTTATCCTTTTCCATTTTTTCCATCAATATCTTTGCATATCCATAGTAAGCTTTGAGACTCATCAAACATTTCTCCCCTATTTTTTTAACCATAGCCTCCAATCTCTCCACCTTTGTAGTCAGATTCATGATCAGGCCAGTGAAATCCATAATGCAATCTTTGTTTTCCACAAGTACTTGATGCTCCCTTGTGTCCACATTGTCATGGTAGTCACAGTCTTTTTTCCTAGAATCTTCATCTATCTTGGTTTCCTTATCATCACTCATATTTCCTTCCCCCTACTTATTTTCTTCAATTTTCTCCCTAAGGCTTTTTTCTTCAATGTTCTCACCTTTTCTCTCCTCCCTATTTTCCCCTTTGTCCTCTTCCTCCTGATTTTCTATATTTTCCTTCACTTCTTCCTCATCTGAGTTCAAATCAATTCTCCTCTTACGATAACTCTTCGGGTAATTTTAGCTTTCTCCTAGCCATCCCTACATTTTCTTTTCTTTATCTCCTCCTTTTTCACCTCCTCAATTTCACTCTCTCTTTTCGACTCAACAATCTGAGTCTTCTTCTTTGTCAACTTTTTACCCTTTTTCTTTCTGCTTCCCTCCACAATATCCTCATCACTATCCTTCTCTGTTTCTGAACCTTCAGAATAGGGATTCTTCTATTTTTTCCTTGTTGAAGCATCCTTTGTATTAGTTTAAGGGGTTTTAAACCCTTTGGACTCGTCTTCACTATTGGTTTCTTCCCCATACATACTTTCATCTTCATCCCCTTCTGTCTCTTCTTCACCCTACAAAATATTCTTCCCCACATGTCTTTCCACTTTCTTAGTTTTTAGCACCTCATATATGAGTAGTATAAGCCCTTGGTGGGATGCATGATCCCCCTTTGGATCTTTTTGTAAACTAGTAATCGTAGCATCTAACAAGCTAAGTAGATAGTATGGTAAACTAACTTTAACCTTGTGCCTAAACTAATTTAATAACATGAAATGGTGTCCATATGCCCTCATGAACATACCATGAAGAGTAACATAACTGATGATCACAAAAAGGACATACCTCCAAGGTCTAGAAATACACTTGAGATTGTCATAGGAAGCCTCAATCTTTACCAGTATTGCCTTTTCCTTCTCATTATCTAGGAAAGTCTCCCAAGCTTTATCTGAGATAAGCCTATCTTGATAAAACTTAATACCATCCATTTCCATGCCTGTAGCTTCTAAAATGACCTCCTCCGTAACCTCTATATACTGATCACCAACCAAGAATTTTCCCTCTTTCTAGGTTTTCGTGAATATCCTGGTGATAGAAGGATTCCAACCATGGAACCATTCGAAAAAAATAGCCAGCCCACCCTCTTTCACAATCTTCCACACTCTATTCTATTTTTTCCATTTGTTGGAGTTAACAGGCTCAACCCTTTTCTTATTTCTGCCCATTTTCTTCCTCTAGTTAGAACAAATTTTTCTATTGTGACTATTGATAATGCCATAATGAATTTTATGCAAAACCAAAAAGACCCAGAAAGTGTGCCAAATCTAGCTCACAATCATAATAGGGTACATACACCTTCGAAGGAAATAAAGACACATCACCTCCGTGTTAATGATTTTAAAAACACTTACCATTTACAATTATTTTGGTGATGAATCCTCAATCGATCACTTTCAAGAAATAATTTCACTTGAATAGGCACGTCATTTCCATCATTCCACTATACCACCTCATCACTCTTACAAGCTATATTAGCTGCCTAGTCAGCAACTCCATTTGTCTCCCAATAATTATGTGTGATAACACATTTTTCAAAAAGAGCGAATAATGTCTTTGGCTTTTTGAATAATATTGTAAATTGTCCATGAAGCAGGGGTGTCATTATTTAAACACTTGAATATGTTGAGAGAATCCCCCTCTAACAAAAATTTAGTGCTACCTTTCTCTTTTGCTAAAATAAGGCCCTAAAGGGCCACACAAGCTACAACAAGATGATTCATTTGAATACTAATGGGAATGGCTTTTATCACTGTACAAACACCATTTTCATCTCTGATGAAAATGCCACACCTTGCCACCCCCGGGTTTCCCTTAGAGGCACCATCAAAATTGATTTTTTGCCAGCCTTTAGGGGGGCAATCCCATCTAGCATCCTCCCTTTTTTCTTTTTTATCCTTTTTTTTAGTAGTGCCTTTGATTTTCCAAATTTTTAACATGGTAATATCATTCTCTTGAAGAGGCTCCAACACTCTATCATGTATCATGAGATTTTATTTTATGGCTCTCTTAATCTTAAAGAAAGCATCTTTCTCACTTGTCATTTTATCCTTGAACACTCTATCATTTCTTTCTCTCTAGACCCCCCAGCAAACATGAGGAAGGACAAAATTCCAGATCTTAACAACAGTGTCATTCCTTGAAGGATAGATCCAAGATTTAAAAAGAATCTCCAAATTAGTAGGAAAAACCCACTCAATGTTAAGGATCTAGGAAAAAAAATCCCAAATCTTTCTAACAAAGGGATAGTGGATTATGATATGTTCCACACTTTCCTCTTCTTTGTTGCATAGGTAGTGTGCGTGCTAAAAGTGGACCTCTACTTTACTAGTACACTTCAACATAGTCATTGTACTTTAGTTGCATATAGGAATGAATATGGATTCATTCATCCTGCATGTCTGAAAGAGTCAACCTCTTGCCTTCTAGAAGGTAGGATTATGAGCTTGCTCTCAAGTCATTGCAAGCTTAGTGACTACACCGAAGACCTAAATGAAGGATTTAAAAAGCTATATACTAAGAGTAAACTACTGATTAATCTAAATGCAAATGCAAATGCAGATTGCTGTTAATCGAAGATAGTTAGAATTCAGTTTTAGAACACCAATTGAAATGTGAGATATTCAATTTTAAACCCAAATTGAAAGTGTGATCTAAATTTATGTTTGCATGCTTGAATAAAAGTAAAAAAAAATATTAGATAAATGAAAGCTAAAACATGCAAGAAAGATAAGATAAAAATGCAGTATAATAACCTTAATAAAAAATTAGGATACTTTGTGAAGGAAAAGAGTTTATCTCTTATAGAAATCTCTCTTGAATCGACGGTCAAGATTGAACAAAAAGAGTGGCTCAGATTCAATTGAAGAAGCACAATCCATGTGCAAGTGATTCGATTGGTCGAGAGAGTCACTTGACTGAACTGACTGATCAGTTGTTTTGGAAACTTCCATATTCAATTTTTCAGTTAAATGAAATTTTTCCAAAATGATAAACAAATGGAGAATCAGTTAACTGAGTGGAACTAGATTTTTTCCATTTTGATAACTAGTCAACTAAATTTGATGACATCATATGCATTTTTAATAAATTAATTGATTTTGAATGCACATTTATATTTTTATAATTGATTGAATTCCTTTTTTTATTTAATTGACAATTTTGTAATTTTTGTTTAATTAATATATCAAAATATCAATTAAATAATTAACATAAGGTTTATTTTCCAATGTATTATGATTTTAAGAATTAATTAATTAATCAAGTAAGATGATCGATTAGGACCTAGGGTTTAGGTCAAATCAATTTGAATTCGATAATTGCCTATTTGATTTAGACTTAGGGTTAATAAAGATTAGGGTTTCTTGATTTAATGTTGAGATTGGGGGTCTAGGGTTTAGGTGACCATTTTTAGGTGATTACATTTGCCCCTCTTTGAGTTGATGTGTGATCAACGCATTGATTCAAAGATATGTTAGCGAGAAGACCGAAAATAGTTTGATTTGAAATGATGAAACTATTCTTTTGAAGAAGAAGACCGACTTCGAACTTGGTTTGATGAAGATCGATCAAAAGATATAAACATAATGCTCAATTTTATTTGAAGTGATGAAAATGAACATCTGTCAGGAACTCTTAAACCTTTTTGATTGGTTTGAAAAAATAACCAGTTTGATTTTAAGCGATGAAACTAATTATCGTTAAGAGATTTGATTAGCAAGCAAATTGACTTGATTTAAAGTGATGAAGCCAATTTGATCAATGTATCTGGTTTCAATAATGAATAGCCCATATAAGACTGATCTTGTTTGGTTTCAAGTGTATTCACCACTGTATAAGACCATTGATTAGGTTACCTTTGATTTAAGATGATCTCAACTTGAATTGATGCGATGAAGCTTAGATGCCCCAAGCGATGGGGTTTTGATTGAGGATGTGATCACTGGAATGTTGATGTCCTGATCCTGCCCCCTCGAGAGTGAAATAAAAATATGGCTAGGTGCCCCAGTGATGAGAAATAATTCAATTGATTAGACAATTTAGGAAGAAACTGATCTGATTAGAAAGAGGTCCCACATGGTTAGGACAGAATCTGTACTTGATGAGAGGTCCTTTTTGACCGAGATTGACCAAAAGTAAGATACATGGATTGATTAGAAGAAAATCATGAGAGATTTCTATTGGTTGTGCAAGTAGTCAGCTGCAGATTTCAATTTTGATCCTGAAAATAGAATTAGGATAGTTGATTTAGCAAGGGATGTCATGTTCACATACAAATGAAAACTTGACGATGAGAAGATTGATCAATTAAAATCTTAGATCCTTCACATTGGATAGAGATAAAGTTATTATGCTGATTGCATCACTATGCAGATGCAGATTCAAGACTAACATGAATGCAACCTAAGGTGTAGTCACTGAGCTTTAGCTTTGAAATTTTTCATCATTGAGCATTTTTGGAACATCAGAGTTGATACAATCCTTAATGGTGCCACTGTAACCATAAGAATATGAATATTAATTTCATCAGACAGTGATGAAGGGAAAGGAAGGAGGATCACCAATGGAGATGTCCTAGCCCCAACCAATAACCACACAATGGAATATAAATAACAACACATAGATTTATATCCACACAATGCAAATACTCATAATAGAATCATTATATTTTCATCCAACATGCCCGACTGTAATGCCTTCCGGGTTACGACCAAATACAATGCAATTACAATAGAAACTCTGTAAGATCTCGCAAGATCCAAACAAAGCCCTAGCTAGCCCAGAACCACACACTGGTAGGAACACCCAAGGAAGATCTAAACTTGTGCTCGCAATCCCACCAAGCAATCTCCTTGTTTCCCAAGCCGCAGCCACTAGCTCCTCTCAAAAATCACTCCACAACCACCTCCTCTTCTCCCAGGTGGATGGATAATCCTAGCTAGTCCAGATCCACACACTGTTAGGAGCCCCCAAGGAAGATCTAAACTTGTGCTCGCAAGTCCATCAAGCAATCCCCTTGTCCCCCAAGCCGTAGCCACTAGCTCTTCTAAAAACTTGCTCCTCTACCTCTTCCTCTTCCCCAGGATGAATGAATAATGACTAAAGACTTCCCCCACAACCCCTACTTATACCAATCTAAGCCACAAGTCATCCTTGAACATAATTAAATACAAACATATAAATTAAATGCCACAAGTCGGCTAACAACAATAATTAAATACCAAAAATTGATGTCTTAGTAAAATCGTGATATCTCCTAGATCCGGATGAATTAGGACTCATGCTTCAAATCGTAGATATAAATCTAGGCCCTCTTTAATCCCTTAAATTTTCATCCTCTAACTCTTTGTGTAAAATTACTTATACATTCTGTAATAGGCACCAAATTCCTAAGCAAGGCTGAGCTCCTCCCAGTCCATGCCAAGCAACCAAGACCATGCCAAGTTCCATTAAATACATCAAAACCAATTATCCAAGACCCAAGTAGGTTTATCCAACTCTACCAAAACCCTCACACATGAAAATAATTCCACACAACTCCAGAAAATCTCCCAAACATGTAGGATAGCCAACTACCCTGGGATGCTCCTATATCAAACTCCCTAGGTGTGAAAAGAAGTATGCCTCACACTTTGATGCAAGATGAAATATCCACAACCATCTTCATCTTCACCAAAGGCTTCCACTCCAACAAGGACAATAGAACCAACATGTAAATCATCTAGATCTACATCCATCTGTCAACCACTAGAATGTCAACCATCCAATCAGCATGCTCACTCCCAGGAACAAACTGAACATAGTACCTCGCCAATAACCTCTGTAACTTATCAAAACCATCAATGTCATCGAACATGAAATCCACATTAGCAACATGTAAGCCTAAATCCACAATAGGAGAAATATGTAAATCCTCAACCATGCCAACCACCAACAAGTCCACATCAGGAACATACAGATCCACAGTATCATGTAGATCCTCAACCACATCAACAACTAGTGAATCCACACCAGAAAAATCCATATCAACAACATCCATATCACCAACATATGGATCATCACCCTTAGCAACCTGATTATCCATGACCAAGTGCTCCACAATTTCCATGTCAGACTCAACCAACTGATCATGAAAACCAATCTCAACCACAGCATCAACAAGGTTAGGAAGCTCCTCAGCAACAACCACAAGTTGCTCTACATGTTCCGTATCAGACTCCACACACTGATCAACAAAACCAACTTCCATCTCAACCTTGCTATGCCCTCTTCTCTCTCAAACAAGTCTTCTAAATGGCTAGACAACTCGCTTCCTAATCAGTAGACTACAGCTCCATGGTTTCAAGATCTCTCGAACTCTCTTATGAAATTTATCCAAAGATGGATCACTCTCAACCATCCATTCCTTAACTCGATTAGTCAATCTAGCTTCCATCCAAGCAAAATTCTTTGAATTATTCTTCTCCACCACATCATGGAGTTTTGCAATCATCGCAGGGTCTAATCTTCTTAGAATCATCTTTTAATATCTTCACAAACCCTCTGCAATGAATCACCAAATAGATCCAACCTTTACTGCAGGTCCTGGTGCAAACTGCCTCACATTTGGCACTCTGTCCACACACTGAAGAATAACCACTCTTTGATAAACTCCACCCAAGGTCTTGGTGCAAACTGCCTCACATTCGGTGCTTTGTCCACACACTTAGGAACAACTATGCTTTGATACCATCTGATGAAGGGCAAGGCAGGAGGATTCCCAATGGAGATGTCCTAGCCCCAACCAATAACCACACAATGGAATATAAATAACAATACAAAGATTTATATCCACACAATGCAAATACTCATAATAGAATCATTATATTTTCATCTAACATGCCCAATTGTAAGGCCTTCCAGGTTATAGCCAAATACAATGCAATTACAATAGAAACTCTGTAAGATCTCGCAAGATCCAAAAAAAACCTTAGCTAGCCCAGAACCACACACTGGTAGGAACACCCAAGGAAGATCTATACTTGTTCTTGCAAGCCCACCAAGCAATCTCCTTATTTCCCAAGCCACAGCCACTAGATCCTCTCAAAAATCACTCCACAACCACCTCCTCTTCTCCCAGGTGGATAGATAATCCTAGCTAGTCTAGATCCACACACTGGTAGGAGCCCCCAAGGAAGATCTAAACTTGTGCTCGCAATTCCACCAAGCAATCCCCTTGTCCCCCAAGCCGCAACCACTAGCTCTTCTAAAAACTTGCTCCTCTACCTCTTCTTCTTCCCCAGGATGAATGAATAATGACTAAAGACTCCCCCCACAACCCCTACTTATACCAATCTAAGCCACAGGTTGGCCCTAAACATAATTAAATACAAACACATAAATTAAATGTCACAAGTCGGCCAACAACAACAATTAAATACCAAAAATTGATCTCTTAGTAAAATCACAATATCTCCTAGCTCCGGATGAATTAGGACTTGTGCTTCAAACCGTAGATAGAAATCTAGGCCCTCTTCAATCCCTGAAATTTTCATCCTCTAACTCTTTGTGGAAAATTACTTATACAGCCTGTAATAAGCACCAAATTCCTAAGCAAGGCCGAGCTCCTCCCAGTCCATGCCAAGCAACCAAGACCATGCCAAGTTCCATTAAATACATCAAAACCAATTACCCAAGACCCAAGTAGGTTTATCCAACTCTACCAAACCCCTCACACATGAAAATAATTCCACACAACTCTATCAAATATCCCAAACATGTAGGATAGCCAACTACCCTGGGATGCTCCTGCATCAGATAGGATATGGGAAACTAACATAAGCATCAAGGCACAAAAGTCAAGATGACCTGATCATTGTTTCCAATTTTTATAGTGTAAGAGCACACCAGTATTGAGGCATTAAAAGCCAAGATAACCATGAGTGTGCGCTTGTGTAAAAAAATAGATAAATAAAAGTCAAGGAGATAGTTTCGACCTCACCTTGGCATACAAATAAATAGGATCAACGGATGTGAGGCTTTTCCACCTTAATGCACGAGATCTTATCACATACACCCTGATTATTTAATGTAGTCAGATCATCGAGACCACACCAACAAGTAGTAGACAAAGAAAAGATTAATGAAATCAATGAGAATAGAAAACATAGAAATAGAAGTGCAACATACTTTAGCTAGTTTCAAATTTTTCAGATGTGCATAGGTCTAAGGTGTTGAGAAACACCATTGTGCTTGTGAGTGCTTTGTGTTTGATTGCTATCGATCTATTGTTTACATTTGAAATATCCAATGTGTGTTAAGAAACACAGATGCATCCAAAGATAGTATTAGGAAACACTATTGATTGTGGTGTTGAGAAACACCTTCTTGCGTCAGTAGAGAGTTTTCCTTCAGAAATGACAAGATTACTGACTCTGGTGTAATCCAACAATGTGATCAAATTGGGGACCCATGCCCCTAGTAGAAAATGGTGATAACTAACTTGACTCATACTGTGAGGACAAATATGATTTGATTTCTCCCAAGTTATAACTCTGGATCAGTTTCAAGCCAGGAGGGTTCTCAAAAGAACTAGAGTGTCATGAAAGTGACTGAAAGATATGTACAAACTGAAGCAAAGGATTTCGAAGACTAAGTGTTAATAGATGGAGTGCTGAATACAAGAGGCACCTATTTAGCAGGTTTTCACCTTCTTGGCAGAGATTCTATTTTTTCTACCATGGCTCCTATTTACCAGGTTTTCACCAAGGCACTTTTTCTTCTTTTTCAAATTTTTTGTATTTTTCTATTTTTTTGATTTTTTTTTATTTATGCATCCAGGCACCTATTGCTAGGTTTTCACCAAGATGATCATTTTTTTAGGACTTTTTATGATTTATATTTTTCAGAGATTACGCTTGTCTCAAACAAGATCACTTTGGTTTGCCCCCAATGTCTAGCAAGGTAGAGGTCATTACAGATGGATTAGAAAGTTGATGGATGAGGCGAATAGACAATGATGCATGAAGACGGTAACTGCAACCCTTAAAGATAGTCTCCTCAAGATTACCCAAGCTAGGGAAAAAATGAATATCACAATGTAGGCTCATGGAGTAGTGCTGGATAGCATATAGGAAAATGACCTGATCTCATGAAAAGCATGGAGTCCAAAATAATGGACATGTTAAGAGACTTTTGAGAAACATATTTGCATTTTTTTTGTTCTTCATTTAGATCAAGATCAAGGGGTCAATGTTGGACAGGATGTAGCTATGATAGTGTAATCGGGATAAGGGGTGATGAAGGTATAAGTGAATGTTTTGGGATTAATGCAAAGGATGTTCAGATATAGGAAGGATAGGCTTGAGATAAGAAAGATCATGATAAGGTACCATGAATTTGAGTAAGTGAATAGGATGATGTATGTCAAGATACATGTGTGTTCATGGATAGGCTCAACCTTGTCAAGATCAGTAGAAGGAACATTGATGCTCACGGGATTGCTGGATGTAAGATATGATAGATAAGATGAGATGGAAGGAGCTTTCCCCCGATTGAAGAGTGCAAGTAGGAGGAATTACACATGATGACTATTTGCCAGGTTTTCATTATGGTACTTATCCACGGTGCCACAATAAGTGGTTTTCACCATAGGATAGATTGATTTATCTTTACTTTTGCTACCAAGGTGCCTGTTTACCAGGTTTTCACCAGGCACTTTTTCTTTTCTTTTCATTTTTTTGTACTTTCAATTTTATGGAGGAATTGTAGCTTCAAGCTCTTTAGATAGTGCTCCTTTGAAAGATATGCTATGATAGCCCAAGGTCACTGAAAGTATGCTCAAATATGCTGATAGGGTGATGGTAGGGAAGAATGATATGAAGGATAAGGGAGATAGTTGTTGGAAAGATTGCTATAATGTAGGCAATTGTTATTTTGTCATTGATGTCAAACCTTAACTGGTGAGATTATGGGCTCCATGAAGCCTCCCTCATTGTTGCTTCATTGGGGGTCATAAGGGTATATAGCTTTTGAGTTGTAAATGTGAAAGAATGTGTTTTTTTTGGACAGCCATGTGAAGGCTGAAATTTTTATGTTTGGGATGGCCTTCTCCCTTGGGTACTTGGTCCACTTCACCCCAAGTAGGATCCTTGAAAGATCCTTTGTGAAAAACCTTTGGAATGAAAGTTTAATGTGAAGTATTTATGTTACTTGTTGTTGTGGTTGTTTGATTGAATTTCTCCACCTTTGTTTGGTTCCCCAAGCTCGAGGGTGGCCTCATAAGAGGCCTAGGTTGGGTGGAGAGCAGCCCCATGGTTTCTTGTTCCCTTATTTTTTGCTCTTGTATGCAGATTTGATGATGGAAAAAAAAAGGGGCATAAAAGTTGGAAAGAAGAAAATGTAGTGATAGTGATTTCAACATTATGTTATCTTGGTTGTAAAAGCCTTATGGCATGTGCTTGTAGTATAATTGTAAATGAAAGTTTATTTTTTTTGTAAAAAAAAAAAAAGCCATGTGGCTGTCTTTAAGTATCTTGAAGGCATTTTGTAAATATTGGTGTTGTCATTTCTTTTGTTTTGTAGTATTCTCAAGATTTAATAAAAAATTATTTATGCTGAAATTTTCATGGAGTAAAATCTAGTTATTTGTTGGATTATTATTGCTACCAAAGGAAGAGAAGAAATGTGTTTTCTCTTAAAATTATGCTCTTCATGTTTGAATAGGAAATCTAAAAACTAAGATTAATCTTTGTCCTCAACATAAAATTTATCTCTCTTGTTATTTTAATGTGAACTCTATATAGTTAAAAGAAATATACACTTCCCAGGGGATGCATATTAAGACCTTGTCCTTAATGTCTAATTTCTATTTGCTGTTATGTTTTTTTTTAAAACAGTTTAAATAAAAGGATTTCTTATATATATATATATATATATATATATATA
>MU223571.1:1101644-1118694 GCA_018584345.1 Thuja plicata | reverse complement strand
GGTTGAACATAAGATTGGAATGATCTTGACTCTATTGCCCATGGTAGAATAAGGCACTGGTCTAATCATTATTTGGATTATAGTTATTCAGTTCATTGTTTATAGTTTTGTGATATCTTATCTATTTATTCATTTCAAATTACATACACATTTACTA
Source organism: Thuja plicata (assembly GCA_018584345.1). Taxonomy (NCBI): domain Eukaryota; kingdom Viridiplantae; phylum Streptophyta; class Pinopsida; order Cupressales; family Cupressaceae; genus Thuja; species Thuja plicata. The sequence continues at coordinate 1,118,537 of MU223571.1, read as the reverse complement.
AACATTCTTTCAATTACTTAAATTATTTCAGTTTATAGTTCACGATATATTGCTTTCTATTAGATTTCTTTCAAGTTACTTGCCATACTTGAGAGAGAAAGTTGAAGTGTTTCTTATCTTCTATAAAAAGCCTTGTAAATTAAAGGATAAGTCAAGGTATAGGCCTACCAACCTTGGTTTTGTAGAGCCAGAATTGCAGAAGTTCCATTATTGCCTTGGTTGTGACTTGTTAGTTGGCCAAATAACTCAAGTTTCCCAACATTGGATTGGAAATTCCATAGGAAATATAATCTGTCGATTTGAGCACCAACAAGATCTATGGCTGACATAATTGATTTTATTGGGACATAAACTATTAATTAAGATTGGTCCATATTCATTTAATGCATGGGAAAGCGTTATTAGTGCATGGATTCAATGGTTAATTAATGACTATATTGGAGAAGTAAATTAAATGTAAAGATGGAAAGATCCTTTGGATCTGACCTAACCTAAGATTTACTATCTTGATTAAGCAGAAAAATATTTATCTAACCTAGATGAAGAGGTATTATATAACCTACTGTGGTTATTGTTATAGTATCCAAGTGTAAGGAGAAGTTGAATGCAAAGTGTTGCATGGTTAATTTACTAATTGGAAAGACCTAGTAGAGAAGGCTGAGCATGGAAGTAGAGCGAGATTGCTTGATAGATTTCCAAGCAGATCTAAAGTTTGAGATGAAAATTGAGATCACTCATTGAATTAGCATTAGAGCTTAAACTGGATCTGGATTTGCAAAGTAAGTTGTATGTATCAGATCACACCTTCTGATTACTCTCTAACCATTGTATTAGTTCAAATCCTTTAACCAGGTTGACCTAATAGTCATTGTATAAATCCTTTGAACAAGGTGACATTAAAATTGGAATGTTTTAAGTCCTCTAACAAGGTCACTCCTAACATGGTGATTAAATCCTTTAACCATGTCACATTTGACAGTGTGTTTTGCAACCTTTAATAGGGTTGGCTCCTCACAGGGCATCACTTCAGAAGAGTGAAGTTTTGGTAGCATGTTACTGGTGGTTTTTCCCATATTGGGTTTCCATGTTAAATCATGGTGTCAAAATGTGTGAATTTTATTGTTGTGTTTTACTATTACGTTTCTACAAGCTTATTTCATTAGCACAGTAAACTATACACTTTTATTGTTTATTACTGCCAAGCAGATCTGAGTTGTTGAAGTTGATTTAAAGTTTTATATGGGCACATATAGAACTAAGGATAACTGATTCACCCCCCCTACTCTGAGTTATTCTAAATTCATATTAACAATTGGTATTAGAGTTGAGTTCTCTTGAAAAGTTTGAAGGTACTTGGAGATAAAGATCAAGATGTATAAAAGGGATGGACCGAGGATCAATAAGGAAAAATTTCCTACATGGAAAATTTTGATGAAACTTCACTTGGCCAGTATTGGTGATTTAGGTAAATTACATATTGAAATAGAATATGTAGCCCCTACTGGAGTTTTGAATGTTGCACAACTAAGAGAGAAACATGAACATAATCAAGCAATGCTGAAACTTGCATCATCTTTGAACTATCATGAATTTGAGGACATCAAGGATTGTACTGGCGCATAGTAGATGTGGGATGCCCTTACAACCATCTATGGAGGTGATACAAATGTACTGAGAGCCAAATCTCAATGCTTGAGAGGTAATTTTGATGATTTAAAAATGCAAGAAGGAGAAAATATAGTGCAATACTATGATAGGATAAAGGAAGTTGTAAATGCTATTAGAGGAGCTAAGGGAGTCATTAATGAAGATACTATTATGAGAAAGGTACTAAGAACACTTCTTCCTATTTATGCTATTAGATTATCTATAATTCAAGAACTAAGATGTACTCCTAATAACAATTTAACTTTGGAAAGTTTGGTAGGTAGACTTACTGCATTTGAGATGTCAAATTTTGACAACTATACTCCACAAGATGTTGAATCTACATTCAAGTCATAGATGGTCATTAGAAAATCTAAGAAAGGAAAGAAATGTGTGGAAAGTGATAGTGACACCTCAAATGATGATCTGGAAGAGCTCAAGGCACTTATGGCAAGAAGACTAGCTAGAGGAAAAGGAAAATTCAAAGGTAAACTTCCGATTATTTGTTTTTCTTGTAACAAAGTTGGTCATATTGCTGCTATATGTCCTGAAAAGAATGAGAAGGATGAAAGAAGGGAAAGAAAGTATAAGGATAGAAAGGATGACCAAGACTATATAAAGTACAAGGATGACAAAGATAAAGGTAAGAAATCTTTCTATATAGCTGAAGAAGCTTCTGAAAGTGAATCTGACAAATCTAATGAAAATGATATAGAAGTAGTGTATGTTGCAATGAAGATGATTCTAATGATGATGAGAAAATTGCACTAATTTCTTATATGAGTAAAGGTGATCATTGGATTGTTGACAGTGGTTGTTCACATCACATGACTAGTGATAAGGACAAATTTGAAATAATAGACCAGTGCAAAGGTGGATATGTTAAGTTTGGAAATGATACACCTTGTAGAGTCAAAGGGAAAGGATCAATTCAATTGACTAATAAGATTAGATGTGATGATGTATACTGGGTTGATGATCTTAAGTATAACTTGTTGAGTGTTTCACAGCTGAACACTTTTAGCTACAGAGTTGAATTCCATCACGGGAAATCAAAGATCTATGATGCCAATGGAGAATTAGTTGGAGGTGGTGAGAAAACAAAAGGTAACTTGTTCTATCTGGATTTAGCTAAAGAGACATGCTTGTTTGCAGAAGATAATGATGTTTGGTTATGGCATAAGAGGTTGTGTCATGTTAACTTTGATAACATGGTAAGCATAAGTAAATTGAAAAAGGTTAGATGGCTGCCTAAGTTAAAGAAACCTGAGAATGCAATGTGTAAGAAATGTCAGTTGGGCAAAATGACTAAATATAGTTTTAAAAGAAAAACTCATACTTCTGAGAATATTTTGGAATTGATTCATACTGAACTTTTTGGACCTATTGGTGAGAAAATTTACTATGGAAACAAATATTTTATTCTATTTGTATATGACTACTCTAGGATGATGACTGTTATGCTTCTCAAAGAAAAATATGATGCATTTCAATTATTTAAGTGGTACTTGGCAAAATTTGAAAAGGAAACATGTAAGAGTCTAAAATGTCTAAGATCTGACATAGGAGGTGAGTTCATTTCTAATGATTTTAACAGGTTCTGCAATGACTGAGGGATAAAAAGATAGATGTCAGCACCTAGGACACCACCACAGAATGATATAGCTAAAAGAAGAAATCAATCTATCGTGGACTGTGCTAGAACATTAGGGATGGAGAAAAATGTTGCACATAAATATTGGAGAGAAGTTGTAAGTACAACTGTTTATACCCTAAAAAAAGTACAAGTCAAGAAAGGTACAAATTCTACACCTTATGAGCTATGGTATGGATATGCACCTACTTTAAGTTACTTCATACAAATGTGTGAATTCTAACACTAACAAAATTGTGGAAAGTGAAAATATTATAATTGATGAATATGTAGAAAGAAATGAAGTTGAAAGCATGATTAAGCCTGAAAGTTAAAAATCATTCACATATCCTGAAGAAGAGGATTCTAATGAAATAGTAAATGAAGTTTCCAAGCAACAGTCTGCACCTGCCGAGATATAGAACGACATTGTCAGGAACCAAGAAGTGAATGTCAAGCTATCTGAAGGATATGTCGAGTCATAGTTTCACCCTAAATTGAACTTGAATGATCAAAATGAAGCTGAGAAAGAGCCTACTCTGGAAAAATATGTAAGAAGGCACCATAAACCTGATCAAATCATAGGATCAAAGGATTCTGCAGTTATGACAAGAGGCAAATTAAGAGAAGACACATGTTTGTTATGTGATTTTAAGCCTAAGACAGTAAAAGATGCTTTGGACAATGAAGATTGGATTCAATCCATGAATGAAGAGATAAAGTAGATTGAAAAGAACAAGACATGGACACTAGTACCTAGACCTGAAAACAAAAATGTAATTGGTACAAAGTGGGTATTCAGAAACAAGCTGAATGAACATGGAGAGGTAACAAGGAATAAAGAAATACTGGTATGCAAAGGTTATGCACAAGAGGAAGGAATTTACTATGGAGAGACATTCACTCCAGTTGCAAGCTTACAGGGTGTAAGAACTCTACTTGCATATGTAGCCTACAAAGTATTTAAAGTCCATCAAATGGATGTGAAGTCTGCATTTCTAAATGGGATACTAAAAGAAGAAGTATATATTGAACAAGTTGATGGATTTGTTGACCCAAGTAAGAGGAACATGGTTTGTAGACTGTACAAGGCATTATATGGACTGAAGAAAGCACCAAGAGCATGGTATGAAAGATTGCACAATTATCTGATGAAGATTGGATTTGCAAGAACAAATGACAACAACAATTTGTATTTGAAAACAAAGAAAGATAAATGAATTTTATTGGCTGAAATTTTTGTGGATGACATCATATTTAGTGGACAAGATATGATATGTAAAGCATTTTCAAAGGAGATGCAAACTGAATTTGAAATGTCTATGTTTGGTGAGATAAAATTCTTTGTTGGACTACAAAAACATCAAATGAAGAATGGTATCTATATTATACAATCAAAATATATCAAGGAGACACTAAAAATTTTTGGTATGGAAGATTCAAAACCAGTGAGTACACCCATGGCTACTGGACAGAAGTTGAAAAAGAATAATGATACAAAAGAGGTAAATCAAACACTATATAGATCAATGATTGGTAAGTTGTAATATGTTCTACATAGTAGACCTGATATTGCATTAACAGTTGGAATTGTTGCTAGATTTTCTACTAATCCAAAAGAGACACATATAATGGCAGTGAAAATAATTCTGAGATATTTGAAAGGTACAGAAGACTATGGCCTATCTTACAAAAAGAATGACAAGTTTGAACTCAGAGTCTATACAGATTCTGATTGGGATGGTAATGTTGATGATAGAAAAAGCACCACAAGAGGAGCATTTCTTTTAGGGAAAAGATTAGTTCCCTGGATAAGAAAGAAAAAAAATTACACCTCATAATCTACAGCCAAAGCCAAGTATGTGGCAACAACAGTTAACTGTTCAAACATTGTATGGTTGAAGATACTACTAAAAGGTATGAAGGAAGAGATTATAGAACCAGTTGTCATATATTGTGATAACATGAGTGCCATTAATATTTCTAAAAATCCTATAATGCACTCTAAGAAAAAACATATAGCTATCAAGTATCATTACTTGAGGGAGCTATTACAAAAGAAGGAAGTGAGACTGGAATATGTGAACACTAAGGAACAGTTGGCAGACATATCTACAAAAGCATTACCCAAGGATGCTCATGAGTATCTAAGAGGTAAGTTGGGGGTAATTCCACTAGTAGAGGATAAATAGTGTTGAATGGTACTATTGCATCAAATGTTTTAATCAGAACACTTGACCATTGATGCATTTTAAGTCACATTTCTAGGATGCTGCCTAAAAACTGTGAAGTGGAAAACACGAACAAAAAAGTAAATCAGTCATACACAAAGATGATAGGAACAACATGATACAAAAATAAGAACATAAGAATCTTTATGATGAAGATTTCAACATCTTTGGCATTGTTGTCAAAGAGGGAGATTATTGCTAAAACAACAGATAACAACAGATTCAAGAGAGATATTACCGAAAGAGGGAGGTGAATAGTAACAGAAAACATCAGTGTGAGTATAGACACAGAGGGAGTCAGATTGAAGCTAAAGACATTAATGAAGATTTTTTCATATTAGGAAGACATGCACTTTTTGGATTGTATGGTAAATTTGGTTGGAAATTATTGTTTTATAGTTCAGTGTTGCCATCAATGGCAAAGAGGGAGATTGTTGGAAAGATTGCTACAATGTAGACAATTGTTATATTTTGATTGATGTCAAACCTTAACAGGTGAGACTATTGTTGTATGTTTGAGTACCTTATCCATTAACTGATGAAGATTTGAAAAGAATAGCATAACAAGAAGACCAAGGAAATGGTTGAGTTATGAGTATACACCAAGGTACTTGATCATTTGGCACTTTGGCGGAGTGATACATTGTTTATCTAGCACCGACAGTTCATTCGAAGGTCAATGCTAAGAAAATCAAAGTTGATGCTGAGCAAAGCGAAAGGTGATGTTGAGCAAAGCAAAGATGATTTTGAGCACCAGTGAAATGCCAAGGGAGATAGTGAAAATCCAAGCAACAATATTTTGATTATTGATGAGATTTGAGATCTATGGCTGACATAATTGATTTTATTGTGATATACATTATTAATTAAGATTGGTCCATATTCATTTAATGCATGGGAAACCATTATTAGTGCATGGATTCAATGGTTAATTAATGAATGTATTGGAGAATTAAATTAAATGTAAAGATGGAAAGATCTGTTGGATCTAACCTAACCTAAGATTTACGATCTTGATTAAGAAGAAAAATATTTATCTGACCTAGATGAAGAGGTATAATATAACCTATTGTGGTTATTGTTATAGTATCCAAGTGTAAGGAGAAGTTGAATGCAAAGTGTTGCATGGTTAATTTACTGATTAGCAAGACCTAGTAGAGAAGGCTGAGTAGAGAAGCAGAGAGAGATTGCTTGACGGATTTCCAAGAAGATCTAAAGTTTGAGATGAAAATGGAGGTCACTCAGTGAATTAGAATTAGAGTTGAAATTGGATCTAGATTTGCAAAGTAAGCTATATGTATCAGATCACACCTACTGATTACTTTCTAACCATTGTATCAGTTCAAATCCTTTAACTAGGTTGACCTAACAATCATTGTATAAATCCTTTGACCAAGGTGACATTTAGATTGGAATTTTTTAAGTCCTCTAACAAGGCCACTCCTAATAGGGTGATTAAATCCTTTAAATAGGTCACATTTGACAGTGTGTTTTGTAACGTTTAAGAGGATTGGCTCCTCACAGGGCATCACTTTAGAAGAGTGAAATTTTGGTAGCATGTTACTGGTGGTTTTTCCCATATTGGGTTTCCATGTTAAATCATGGTGTCAAAATGTGTGAATGTTATTGTTGTGTTTTACTGTTAAGTTTCTGCAAGCTTATTTCATTAGCATAGTAAACTGCAAACTTTTATTGTTTATTACTACCGAGCATATCTGAGTTGTTGAAGTTGATTTAAAGTTTTATATGGGCACATTTGGAACTGAGGACAACTGATTCACCCCCCCTCTCAGTTATTCTAAATTCATACTAACAATATTAGCCAAGTATTTATGTGATGGATTGGATAAGAGGGATATAAGGATATGGTATGGATGGGTAGTAAGTAGGTGATAAAAAAGGTGACAAGATCAACATTGACACACCCCTTGAAGGGTATTGGAAAAATGGAGGAAAAGTGAATGGAATAGCTTGAGATTTTGATGGATGAGTGTAAATGGATCTTGGTATTTGAGGACCCAAGATGGATGAAGTATTCAAGGTAATGGATTTTGGGACATGAGGACCGAAAATAGAGTTATAAGATGGGGGATGTTTAGCTGAAGATGAAGTAGAAGACTTGGGAAGCTTGGATGTCAACTCTGAATTTTGCTTTTTGTTCAATCCTTTTAAAAGAGACTTGGGAATCCACATAAGTTTTGATTTTATTTTTGTATCCAAGTCCTTTGGAAGACTTGGGAATCCACATAGCTTTTGATATTCCATTTCTTTTGGATTACTTAGAACATAATTCATCAATGATGGATTTAGGAACCCATATTTTCTTTGATATTATTCTTTGCTTGGACTAAGAATGCAATTCTTCCATGATGGATTTAGGAACCAATATTTTGTTTGATTTTATTCTTTGCTCAGTGGACCCTTGTGGTCTCTTTGTAGTCACATGTCGATTAGATGGGACATAGTGATCTTTATATGTAAGTGGATTCTTGTATTTGTGTTTTTTTCATTGCACATCCAAATTGCTTCCAAAATACTTGGGGAGTGTGGATGTATAAGGCTGATATGGATAGTTCATATGGATTGGTTGATAAGGAGATTTCAAGGATGTATGTCTTTGTTGATCTTGATAGGAGATAGGGTAAGTAGATGGAGGGATATAAGGACCCAATATGGATGGAAGGTTTGATGGTTTTAGCTTTGATATATAGGGACCAAGGATGGATTTGGAGGATAGTGAAGGATCACACATATGCTTGAATGGAGGGATATAAGGTGTGGAAGAGATACCAACATCTTTAGAGTGAGATGCATGACCAAGGCTCTTCTCTTTTGAATTCATTTGTTTATCAATAGGTGCATGAGTAGCAGTCATATGAGCAACTGAAGCTTGAGTGGATTTATTGTTATGCAATGGATTTAGAGGAATGATGTTTTCTTGAGGTGGATATGGAAGAGCATGGAAAGGAGATGATGGGATGCTCTGATCTTGAAAAGGATCTTTAGATGGTGTACAAAGAGTACCTTTCTCTTGATTTTCAATAGGCCCATTAGAGATGCCAGAAAGGATATCTTGATCTTGCTTGGGAGATGGATAAGATGTAGGAGATGTAAGAGTTTCTTCTTGGAAGAAATGGAAGGGGATGATGAATTCATCATGGGACTCTTGAGATATGCAACTTTGGTCAACCATTGGATAAGGATGGATGGTGTCTTGATCTTGATCATTATAGATATTTGTCTCTTCACACTTTGGATTTCCCTCTATACATGGAGCCACTTCTAAGGATGAGGTAGGAGTGTTGGTCTATATGAGGGATTCTTGACAAGCTGATCGACAATCATTTGGAATAGGCATGATAAGCATTGAAGCACATGGATATTGCTTTGGGTCTATGATCTTTGAAGCCTGAGAAAGACTTGTAGAAGTATGCAGATTAGATTGGATATCTTTTAGATGTGTTCCTTAAGAGTAGACATAGTTGTCATTAGGCTCAATTCTTGATGGAGTGGTGTGGTTGGTTTTGAAGATTTAGGAGATGGAGAAATGGTGGAAGAAGTAGATGTGATCTACAAACCATTGCTAGACATGGATTCTTGATATTGATCATGCTCGAGATTAGATGAATCATTAGGATTTTCAACTTTGATTATGCCATCATCTATGAGATCTTGTATTTTATGTTTCAACTCCATGCAAGATGAAGTTTTATGCTCATTATGTTGAGGATATGCACAATAATTACTCAAGAATCTTCATCCACGTGATGTGGCTTGAGGTAATGTGATGATATCATTATCAAGAAGTTCTTCTAATGCAAATTCATAAGATTGCCCCAAAGGAGTGAAGTCTCTCATGCATTTAACCCAAGGTTTTTCTTTCATGATGTTACTAATCCCTTTGGAGGAAGACTTCGTGGTGTTTTCAATAGCTTTTAGGGCTTTGGAGCCACTCGCTTGATAATGATCAAATAAAAAAGGATAGATTGAGCTTGATGAGAATTTGTTGGATTGTGTATCCCTTTCTCCTTTTAATTCTTGGATATTAGATTGCATAGTGTGACATTGTTTTGATAAAGATGCCATAAGGATCTCTTCTTGCATGTTATTAGGACCATAAATTTTAGCCCATTTTCTTTTAGACATTGTAAGATTGTCTTGATGCGCTTGAATAGAAGATTAAAGAGGAGGTATGACAAATTAATTGATTGATTGTTAGGTGCTGAAGTGATATCTAAAGTGTTGATTAAGTCCAAGACCAAAGGACAAAGGAGATAAAGTCTAACTGAGAGAGAGAAGAAATGACTATAATCTTGAGTCAAGGTTAATGAACCTGTTCTCGCAACTTAGGATAAGGATAGCATAGACAAAAATGATAAGATAACAAGTCACTTGGACTAGCACAATGGCATCAAATTTCAAAATAGAAACAAGTTAGACTGTCAACAGATTGCAGTCAAAGATAGACTAGAAGTGATGTTGATGAGAACATAGATTTGTGAGAATTCAAACATAACCTTCACAACAGAATATAGAATTGGACAAAAAGTTGATAGATTTCCAGAGTTCTGATAGTAGATGCAGAAACTCAGACAAGATTTGATAGCTAATACCTAGAAATGTAAATTTTGAATCTGAATGATTGGTTTGATGTTTTTTTTGAAGTTTGGAGTTGATTCTTTGTTCTTATGCTTCACCCACGCAAGACATATCAGGTAGAATGTTTGTTGAAAAAAAAAAATAGAGACACCACAATCCTAGGTAAGCCAGGGCATTATCTGTTGAATTCCCACTTGAACCAAAGTTGAACCATGCCTACTCATAGCGGACAACTTAGAAGCTTGGAGGCACATGCTCCTCCTTACAATTCACTCCCTTCTCAGGCACACCAAGCTTCGAATCCCAAGGGTAATGACTTCCCAAGGGATTGTTGTCTCTACTAAGAGCTATCAAAGTGTGGGACATCTTAGTCAGTCTCTGACCTTCTGCACCAATAGATAGAGGGATTTTGGTTACTAGAACAAAGTGAGTAGTCAAGGCATCCGTTCATGTGGTTATACTTGCAGCAGATTAGCTCCATTATGGAGGCCTCCCAACCTATAGAAGTTACATTCTATAGGTTTTAACGCACCACAAGAGTACTAAGGGAGATCTTCTTCTTGGTATAACGCACTCAACACATGTTCACTATGACATTAATCATAATGACATTTTTAATATACTGGTTTGGAAGGGCTTGGCTTTAGCCTGTTACCGGTTGGGCAATTCACTCTCACCAGCTCTGTAAAAGCTCTTAGGAGGTAGCCACACTAAAGAATTTGTGTGGATTTCTCTTTCACCCAAGATCTACGAAGGTGAGGGGAGAGGGTACGTCCATGCAATTTCTTAGGTTTACAAAACTAAAAGACACTTAAAGAAAAATAAGAAAATAACAATAATGTTTCTGGATTTTTCATCATCCCAAAAGGGTGAGAGCATAGTTTCTTGACATTATTGTCACTCCTAAAAGATAAAAAAAATATTCATTTTAAGAATTCTTGCATGTGGGCTCCTATTTTAAAAAGTCAAAAACAAGATACAAGCACAATATTTTGCATTCTATCGATCAAAGGCAACCTGCAAAACTAATTCATGAGTAGTTTGTGTTTTAGTCTTCTTGAATAATGTTTTGCAAACCACTGTTAGGTTGTATATGAAACATAATTACATGAACATCAAACCCAAAGATTATTCCACATTATCAAAATCAAAAAATAAAAAAATAGATCACATATTCAAAAAGCAGATAGAAAATCATACAGTTTCAAAAAAAATTGCACTGAAAAATGTGACTGTATGAGCCCATACGAGGCTCCAAAAGCTGCAAAAATGAGGATTAGATAGGAATAGTCAAGCAAACCTGCAATTTAAGATACCTCTGAGATTCCAAAAACAAAAAATAACTCTAACCCAGAAATCTTACCCAAAATAAAAAAAAATTGCACCTAATTTTGAGTTAAAACAAGCAAGATATGAGCTTTTAAAGTTAGAGTGCAAATAGGAAAAGCTCGCTAGTGAAGGCTGAGAAAATTCAAACCTCTGTTGATGTCAAAAATTCATGAGGTTAAATTTGATGCCAAAAAGGCCATCTCAAAATGCCAATAACCTTGTATTTTGACCCTTAAATGACCATCAAATTTTAAATTCCAAAACCTTCTGTCTGCCTACATGGCACATCACATGGTTTTTTGCCATGTGGTAGTTTGTTACTCACCCATTTGCAGGGATAAAGTAGGTGGCACTTAGGTGGTGATACTAAGAAGAGGTGGCTCAGTGGGCTGAGAAGCAGGCGGAGGAAGCAGTGGCGAGCAGAGGGTTTGGAAAAGCTACGGCTGGGAGAAGTGGCATTGCTGGTAGAGGCTGTGTGGGGAGGAGTGGATGTGGGCTGGGGAGATGAGAAGATAGGAGGGGAGGTAGAAAGGAAGCAAAGAGACTATGAGGGAGGAAGGTAGGAGGTATAAGGGTTTTTAAAATGTAGGTGGAAGGTGGAAAACACAGGTGGTGGGTGGGAGCTAGAAGTAATAGTGGGTGTTGGTGGTGGGTTTGAAGCGGGTGGGAAAGAAGATGGAAGTGGGTGATAGAAGGGTTTTGGGGAGAGGGAGGTGGGGGTAGGTAGGGGTGGTGCAGTTGTGGCATAGTTGTGGGTATGGAGAGGAGGTGATGGGGAAGGAAGGCCAAGCAGAGGAGTAGCGGTGGGCGTGGGGTATGGAGGAAGCATTTAGGGAATGGTATGGGGCTTTGTAAATTTAATCCCACATTCGTGGGGTTTTAAAATAAAACTTTTTTTTAATACAAAGTTTGAAAGTTATTTATCAAAGCAAGAGACATGGTTATAAAGAACTTGGCTAGTGGATTGGTATCTGAGGGAAATATTACAGTTGTTCAAATGTGATTGCAATGTGGAAGAATGACAGAGGGTATGGTATTGGGTGCTAGAAATGTGCATGCTAAAAGTGGACCTCTACTTTAGCAGCATATTTCAACATAGATATTGTACTTCACTTGCATACAGGAATGAATGTGGATTCATTCATCCTGCATGTCTAAAAGAGTCGACCTGTTGCCTTCTAGAAGGTAGGAGTATGAGCTTGCTCTTAGGTCATTACAATCTCAGTGACTACACTGAAGACCTAAATGAAGGATTTAAAAATCTATATGCTAAGAGTAAACTACTGATTAATCTAAATGCAAATGCAAATGCAGATTGTTGTTAATCCAAGCTAGTTAGAATTATGTTTTAGAACACCAATTCAAATGTGAGATATTCAATTTTAAACCCAAACTGAAAGTGTACTCTAAATTTATGTTTGCATGCTTGAATAAAAGTAAACAACAATATTAGATAAATGAAAGCTAAAACATGCAAGAAAGCTATGATAAAAATGCAGTATAATAACCTTAATAAAAAATTAGGATCCTTTGTGAGGGAAAAGAGTTTCTCTTTTATAGAAATCTCTCTTGAATCGACTGTCAATATTGAACAAAAAGAGTGGCTCAGATTCGATTGAAGAAGCACAATCCATGTGTAAGTGATTCGATTGGTCGAGAGAGTCAGTTGACTGAATTGACTGATCAATTATTTTGGAAACTTCCATATTCAGTTTTCAGTTAACTGAAATGTTTCCAAAATGATAAACAGATGGAGAATAAGTTAACTGAGTGGAACTAGATTGTTTCCATTTTGATAACCAGTCAATTGAATTTGATGATGTTATATGTATTTTTAATAAATTAATTGATTTTGAATGCACATTTATGTTTTTATAATTGATTTAATTCCTTTTTGATTTAATTGACAATTTTGTAATTTTTTTTTAATTAATATATCAAAATATCAATTAAATAATTAACATAAGGTTTATTTGCCAATGTAGAATGATTTTAGGAATTAATTAATTAATCAAGTAAGATGATTGATTAGGACCTAGGGTTTAGGTCAGATGAGTTTGAATTTGATAATTGCTTGTTTGATTTAGAACTTAGGGTTAGTCAAGATTAGGGTTTCTTGATTAAATGTTGAGATTGGGGGTTTAGGGTCTAGGTGACCATTTTTAGGTGATTACAGGTAGCACCTGATAACAATAGTCATACCTCTTTTTCTAAGGTTATCAGTTATTTTATTTTGCATCATTATCCAGAAAAACATATTAATTTTAGGAATGAGGTTTTTATCCCAGACTTTTGCCCAAAAAGGCTCAATAAGGTCCTCAAAGTCCAAATAGTATAGAGATGAGACAGTTAAATTACCATTAGTGCTATGTTTCCATATAATCCTATCCTCTTCCTCAATCAGATTGATCGAGTTGAGAATATTGTTAAGATATCCCAATCTAATATCAATGACAAACAAATCTTTCTAGTGATCCCTTTTCTAGTAGTCTTCCACTTTCCTTCCAAAAATGAGATTGCATTTATTCTCATAGATACTCCATTCAGGGCACTCCTTAAGGGGAGAATGAAGAAGCCACTCATCTTCCCAAAAAATAACCTTGCTCCCATTTCCCACTTTCCATTTAATTCCTTTTTTGATTCTATATTTATTTTTCATAACATTTTTCCAAATGAAAGAACCAACACCCTCCATATCCTCATTCAGAAAGGTATCAAGATTAGGCTGATCCTTATTATACTTATTATCCCATATTAAGGTCCATTCTCCTTTCTAGTTATAATATCTCCATATTAATTTAGTAAGGAGGTGCTCATTCAAGTTCTTAATTCTTCTTAGCCCTAAGCCACCTTTTTTAATTGGATGACAAACTTTGTCCCAGGCTATAAGCGCTATCCTTTTCTTTTTTTCCATCCCTGTCCACAAAAACTATTTTTGAATTTTTTCAATAGCTTCACCAAACTTTTTGGGAATTTTAAAAATTCTCAAAGCATAAAGAGGGAGGCGTTGGAGGGTAGCTCTAAGAATCTAGATTTTACTCGCTTGACTTAACAACATCCATTTCCATCCTACAAGTTTACTATGAAATTTGTCCACTAAGGAGATCTAGAAAGTATCAAGAGGTTCCAAATAGAGAGGGAGGCCAAGATAGGTCCCAGGCATAGTCCCCAGATCACAACCTAAAATCCTTATAATTCTCATCTTTCTTTTTTCAGGGACATTGAAGAGAAACACTGAACTCTTTCCCCAATTTATTATCTTGCCCGATGTTGTCCCATAATTAGTCAGAGCTTTCTTAATATTGCTAGAATTTTTCACCGAGGCTTCTCCCATAATAACTAAATCATCAATAAACTAATGATGAGAACAAACTTGGTCATCTAAAGAAGGGTTTAACCCTTTAATGTCTCCTTTCCTCACTTGATTCTCCATATACCTTCCTAGGCATTTAGCCATAAGGATGAAGAGGACAGGGGACAGGGGATCCCCCTGCCTTAACCCCCTGGAAGATTTAAAGAATGAAGTAGGAGACCCATTGACCAGATTTGAAAAGGTAGTAGAAGAAATAAGCTATAAACTGAGATCAATACATATTTTATTAAATCCAAAATCCTTCAGGACTTGCACAAGAAACTCTCAGTCCACTTTGTCATAAGCTTTGGACATATCTAGTTTCAGAAGAAGACCCTCCTTCCTAGACATCACAAGAGAATGAAAATTTTCATGAATAGTAATGATAGAGTCCAGGATTTGTCTCCCTGGCATGAACCCATTTTGTTGCCAAGATATCAAAGAAGGAAGAATCACCAAAATCCTAGTAGTCACAACCTTAGAAATAATTTTGTAAATAGAGTTTCACAGACTAATAGGTCTAAACTAATCCATCTTATCAGCTCCCTATTTCTTAGGGACAAGGGCTATAAAGGTACCATTCAACTCCTTTAGAAGTTTTCTAGTTCCAAAACTCTCTTTTATCACATTGGTCACCTCCTTTTCAATAATGTTCCAGAAGGATTGAAAAAAGAACATAGGAAAACTATCCGGCCCAGAATATTTTTATCCCTCAAAGGAGAAGACATCCTTTCTAATCTCAAAGATGGAAGGGATAGCATTGAGTCTGACATTCTAATTTTCATTAAGAATGTTTGTTATGCATTTAAGAAACTCCCTTTGTTCATCATTGTCCAACTCTTTGTCCTTTTGCAATAGTCTTTGAAAGAAATTCTTTGCCTCCAATCTGATAGCCTCCTCATCATTACAAATAGTTCCACTAATGTTGAGCTTAGAGATCTTGTTTGTCATTCTGTGTTTTAAAGTAGTCATAAAGAAATATTTAGTATTTCTATCTCCCTCCTTCAAGAACATCTTTCTTGATCTCTATCACCAAAATGTTTCTTCTTTTGCAATAATGTCATGCATCTTGACCATCTTCCCATTCTCTTGTTGTCTTGATATATAAGCAAACCCATCCTTTTGGATGCTATCCTAGATTTCCTTAACCTCTAAACTAACACTATCATTAGTAGTGAATATGTTGCCAAAAGTCTCTTCATTCCAAGCTTTGATTCTGTCCTTGACATTTTTAAGTTTTTTAGCTAGGATAAACATTCTAGTACCCTTGATATTTATCTTCCACCATTCATCAATCCTTTGTTCAATTTGTGGATGCAAAGTCCACATTTTCTCAAATCTGAATGGAAATTTTCTTTTCTTATCTATTGGGTCTGCTAGAAAGGTTATGGGATTATGATCCGATCCCACCCTTATAGGAGCCGATAAATAATAGTAATAATGAGTGAACCATTCATTAGTAATGAGTGCCCTATCTAGTCTAACTTGAATAAGGCCTATTTCATTTCTTCATTTGTTGTTGTTCTAGATGACACCAATTTTAAGCAAAGTAGATATCAAACAAAATTAGAAACCTTAATTAGACAACTTCAATAGACAAAATAGATTAAAAAAAAAAATGAAACCATTTACCATTTCAAATTTGTACTAGAAGAAACTCATAGTGTTAGTGTACATACAAGACAATATGGGAGTTCATTATACCTAGAAACTTGAGGTGTTGTTGTTTGTGTTGGCTCTATTGGACCCTACAATTAAGATTCAATATATATTATTCAATAAGATTAACTGTGCAACATAATGAAATGTTTAAAAGTGTTTTATCTTATTAAGCTTCGCTTTGTTTTGAGAATAGTTTAATATTCTCTACTTAACATGGGCAACCACGTGAAGGTGGAAGCTCGTTTGGACCCCCCCGTAACATCACTCTAATTTACCTGTTAACATCTAGCATTCATTCATTCTTTCATCCATGAATAAAATATAACATTCATTCATTATCACATAACATTCATTAACATTCATTAACACACATAATTCATCAATATCCATTATCACATATCATTCATGAACATTCATTAGCACATAATTACATTCATTAA
>MU223571.1:1084774-1101594 GCA_018584345.1 Thuja plicata | reverse complement strand
TCACATATCATTCATGAACATTCATTAGCACATAATTACATTCATTAACACATAAAATTTAGTCATTATCAAATAAGGTAGACTACCATCATTTATTTTTTTGGTTTTTTTGAAGCTATGTAAATACGAAGTGGATCATCGATTTCTTCATCATTTTCCCCCTCTTTAGTTGATCTGCCATCTTCTTGCAATCTCAATGTATTCCTATTCTTATACTTAGGATGCAGACACTAATGCAAAGGGGGGTCTTCTCCAATAACAAAGAAATGGGTTAAATTAAAAACAATTTTTTTTATTATTGTTACAAATATTTCATTAATTTAAAGAACATAATCATGATGCTCTTTACATGATGGGGCCACATCATCTTCTAGATCATTTTGTCTAGTCTCAACCTCAACATGATGAACACCCACTAGATCCTCTAGAGTTGAAATATGAAAGGTTACATTAATCAATACACTAATTGAAATTAAATTTGTTTAAAGGAATAACATTGGTCCTCTTTACCTGATGGGGGAACATCATGTTCCTGATGTTGTCTACCTAGATTATGCTCCACTTGGTGTAACGCCCCACCAGGGAACCCAAGAGGACTAACCATCTAATCTCTAAAGATGAAGTCAATTTTTTTTTGAAACTATTACATTGTACATTATCAGTAGAATTGATACACATATGCTCACAAAACATGAATGCAACATAAATGAATATTTCCTAGTCCTCATAGGATCCCTAACACAACTAGTCAAATAATATTGATTAATCTAATTACATTTAAGAGTTTCTTAATGAATTGCAAGTCTAATATAATTATAAAACTTCATAATAAATGATCACTATCTCACGAACATGTTTCAGTGATTAGTCACCTTCATTTAATTTACCAACACAATCCATTCCTCATAACTAACCAATAGAATTTTGTGACATCTGTAAACCATCTTATAAATTTAGTTTCATATAGACATTAGGGTAAAGATTATCATTCATTATCGCATACCCTACCACCTAGATGTATATTTTACAACACCAACCAAAATGTTCCTAACTCATTCTTAATATTGATCATAAGTTAACAATATGTGAGTTGATTTATTGAGTTACTATTAGAGGTTACACTGAACCAAAATGTATTGTACTACTTTCTATAAACTTTCCTTAATATTTGGCATCTCATTTCTCAATTATACAACTATTTCATGATTGTAATTCCATTATCATTTATCATTTTGTATAGTCCTTCTTATCTAACAATAAAATTTTACTTTGACATAAACAAGATTTCATTCATTAACCAATCATTTCATAATATTCCTTTATAGTCTATTATATAAGATAACTTACTTATATTATCAATATAAGCTAGGTCCTTATCCACAAAAAAAGAGAGAAATATATGAATAAATTTTCATTGAAGAGATCACTTACTTTATTAAAAAAGAGCATAAGAGGGAGACAAATGACAAATTCCACATTATTTTAATATTGGTAATGCTAGAACTATATTTTTGAAAATTTTCCTATGGGTACTAAGAGGTGTTTATCCCACATTTTTTTGGTAGGGTCTTATATTTTTAAAAAGGGAGAAGTGATAAAGTCTATGAGCGGTTAATTTATTTTGGCCTTTTTGTCTAATCACATAGTTGTGCTTGTTTAGTCATGTTGTTAGTAAGGAGTGTGAGTGAGCGACTAAGGATTTTGTTAACTATGTTGTGTAGTTGTGGGTGTAGTTGCAGTTGTTTCTTTAACTGCATGAGTAAGCGAGAAAATAGAAATCTATGTTGTCACCCAGTCGTGCATGGTTGGTGGTTAAGTTCTTTTGGTTCATGATTGTGTGACATAGTCTAGTTCATGATTTAAATGATGTTGTTGCTCACTTTCTATGTAAGTTAACTTTTAGCCTTTTGGTTCACCAGTGTATGGTGATTAATTTTATGTTTGTCTTCTGGTTTTCACTCACTCACAAAGGTTAAGCTCAAGTTAAGTCTTATGTTGTGAGTTCATGATTAACTGAAGATCTAAGTGAAATCAATGATTTTCACTCACTCGTTAGATGATTATGGTCTTAGATAAATATGTTGTGAGTGTGCAACTAAGGAAGAAGGAAAGACATTATCACCCACTTGTGAGGAGAACAAAAGTTTCATGGATTGTGTGGCAAGTCTGTGACAGGCTACCACGTGCCTAATTTTCAATAATTTTAAGATGACATAAAAAGGAAAATGCATACTCGGATCCAACCATTGCACTCAAGTTCAAATTAATGGAAGCATTAGTTGCAGTTGCAAAATGGTATAAATTTACAAGTGTTCAAGAGAATTATGGTGAACCTAAAAACAAATGGATGTGATCAGTTATAAATATGCATGATTGTGCTTAGATTATGTACAATTGTTTTGTGCTTCTGAGAGATTCTGAGAAATATTTTCTTGAAGCTTGTTTTCTAAGTTCAATTTTGTGAGAGTTAGGATGAGTCAAGCAACTTCAAGCAAGACATGAAAGTGTTCTAGTAAAAAGGAAGTTACATTGAAGAAGTATCCTGATGAATTTGTAGAATTAATACTAGGAACTTATAGTGCCGATAATACAAATTGGATGGAGTGGAAAGATAGATGGTGCCTATATAGAAATATTGTCACTCTGAATTACTCGGGTAATACTCTACCCTATTATTTTTGGAATAATAGAGTTAAGTTAGTTCCTATAAGAAATTCCTGGAACCTAGACATGGCTAAGCTGATTGTTCCTGATGTATATTTTGATGTGGATTTAATCAAAGAGCTAGCAAAGAGCTACTGTCATATGTCTAGGATAATTCAAAAATTAAATAAGGAAGCCCTAGTAGCCATAAACAAAAGACCAGTTGCGAAATTTTTTGATATCTATGGTGCAATATGCATAGAGATTGATTTAGAGAAGATAAATTCTAACTATAAGAAGCATCATAAGTTAATAAAATGACATGAAATGCCAAGGTATATGCCCAGGGTAGACCAAAATTTGGTTGCAGTTCCTAATGATATAAAACCACCATTTGATCGCTCCTTCTTTCATAATTACATGAGGTGCACAGTTTATGGATTGAGCAAGGTTATGGGGTTTGATGGATATTTAACCGTACCTATTGATTTACTAAAGATGGCCATGGATATTCAACATCTAGAGGTGAACAAAAATTATGATAATGTAGGTTATGTGGTTGATGACATACATAATGCATTGGTGGAGATTTATAATGGTGTTCCTGTGCCTACATTTAAATATTACTCACACTTGATATTTCTAATCCTATTTTACAACAAGGGATGCATGGATAAGGAGTTAGAGTTATATGAATCAGAATATGGGATTCAGATGCTAGTACAAAGATGGACTCAGGTATGGGATAGCCCTTCCTCCCATTCTTCTTTCATCTATTTTCAAAATTGGATTGTTTCTCCATTATTAGATATGTTGGGAGTTTCTAGGGAAAGATTATCGATTAATGTTAGGAGGTTATTAAGGCCTTGGAATTTTATTCAAAACTGGCTAGTCAATCATAATTGGGGTGATTTCTTCTTTTTTTATCAATTTACTATCAATAGGGTTTATGGATGCTCTCAGCCCCCACATATACTTCCTAAGTTTGTCCCATTCAGAATTGCTTTGATAGAATTCATTTGGCAGATTACTTGGGTAGGTAAGGAGTTTTTAGATGGAAATAGGAAGGGTACATTCATCCCTAGGTTATGGGTGGCATATGATTTCTTTATAGGAAAGAAAACCTTTGATCATGTTAATGGTTTTTTGAAACAATACAGAATGTCAAATACAATATCAAGGTTTTGTGAGCCAGAGAAGTTCATCCAGATAGCCTTGAAAGATATGATTCCCTGGGAAAATGTTAGGGATCATGAGATTTTGGATGATGAGGAAATTGTAAGAAATAGAATGGATAGGGTTGAGGTCCAAGAAAGGAGAAGAAAATGGAAGGATCTTTTGAGGGTGCAAGCCAAATGGAAAGAGTTAGATACTACATTCTCTGGGTTCTTTTATGATACTCCCTATTTCCAGAGGATTCAGAAGATGTTGGAGTCCTATGAAACTTTGGTGGCACAAGCGCCAACATTTAGCGTTGAAGGTGCACAACCCCAAGAATCCCCATACACATTGGACTTACATGGAAAAGGATTATTAGAACAATGGGAAGAAGATAAGGATGTTGGGGAGGAGGCTATTTCTACTAGGGAGACACTAAGTAAGAAATAGAAAATAGAGGATAAAGGAGTTGAGGTGAGAAGAAATATGGCCAAGAATGTGGTCACAAAGCAAGGAAAATACTTCAAGAAAATTAGAACCAATTTGCAGGTATTGCCACAAGATGAGGGGAAATGTAAGAGTGAAATAATTTTAGATACAAGAATGGAAAAGAGAATGATGATGGCAAATGAATTCATGAAAGATGATGAATTCATCAAGTCAGATGAATTCAAAAGTTTTCTGATAAAGATGAAACAGAGGGAATTAAGATAAAATTTTATAATAAGGGAAGGAGGAGGAGAGAAAAATGAAGAGATTGTGAAGACACTTCAGGAATATTTGATTTCCTATCACTTTCAAAGGATATGGCTAGAAGAAAATTGATTTCATAGCATGAGAAATTGAAGCGAAAAGTGATTGAATAAAAATTATGAGAATTATGCATTGATGATTCAGAGATAAATAGGGATAACCATTAATCATTGCTTCTTACCAAGAGTTCATTGTTTTTAGAGAGATAATTTGCTGAGCTATTAGTGTGTGTAGAAAACAGAGTTTATTAGATTCACAAAGTAAAAGAAGCTGGTTTTCAGTGTTCTAGAGTGGATTGGGTGATTAACAATTGAGGTGTGTGATTTTGAGGATAGATTTGTCTCAATATCAGTAATATATATTAGAATAGAACACAATGATTTGGGTAGTGAGTGTAGCATCTACTAGTGGGAGAAATGATTATGTTGATGATGATATTAAAGGGAAACACAACTATTCTATAGAATTCATTTTCATGTTACCTAGGTCAAGCCAAAATAGAAAGGTAAGTGCTGAAACTCTCATAGATGATTTATCATTCATTAGGGATGCTAAAACCCCAGGCTCTTCAGGTTATTCCCTGTTCAATTATTTCTATAATAATAGTGATGAAGCTGTGCCTATCTCAAACCCATGGACCTGTGGATTGGCTAAATTAATAGTCCCAGACATCTTTGTAGATGCCTATTTCATCCTAAAAATGGGTAGTAGGTATGATACCTTAATGAAAACAATAAAGAGGGATGACGGGAAAGCCCTAGTTACCCTAGATAGAAACTCATTCATGAGAGTCCTTAAAGTATTCCATCCCATGGCCACTGAGATCAAGTTGAAAAGATGAGAGAACAGATATATGAGATAATATGGCATTGCTTCCAAATTGATTTAGGAACATCATGTTCCAAAGAGAATGAAGAACTACATTACACCCATTCCAGGGACTTCCCCATACTACTACAAGGATTTGAACTTCTATATGAAATATATATCATATGCATTGTGCAGAGTGTTAGGAAAGGATGGAGGACTAGAGAGAATTACCTCAGACATCCTCATGATGGTCCTAGATATCCAGAGCCTGCACACTAGTACCAACTATGACTATATTCAATATATCATAGATCAAATGCATCAAGGATGTGTTGATATACAAAACAAGAAGGACAACCCCAGATTTTTGCATTACTCAATTCTTATGCATTTAATCTTATACTACAACTTCCCTATCATGAATTGTCAGTGTTTAAGGCCTTAGAGGTTTCACTAGAACCAGGCCAACCCCATTCAATTTTGGTTGAGAGTGTGGAATTACATTTCAAGAGAACATGAGTTTTGTGCCTTTCAAAATTGGATAGTTTATCCAATTCTTATGTGTCTAGGAGTGAATAAGACAAGGCTACTAGTCAAGGTGATACAATTGCTAAGGCCATGCCAATATCTTGATAAGTGTCTAGGAGATCACAACTGGGGTGACTTCTACTATGAGAAGAATTTCACATTGATCAGGGTGCATGGTTGCACTCACTCACCCCATGTTTTTCCATTCCATGTGCCACCAAGGATTGTAGCAATGGAATTCATTAGGCAACTAATTTTGACAGACAAGGAACACCTCGCTCCTCACATGAAGGGTACATTTACCCCAAGGTAGTTCAAGATTTATAATTTTACAATTGGTAAAAGGGCATTAGACCTTGTAAACAACTGGATGATCCATTATAGAATGAATGTGGCCCTACATAGATACATTGATATAGAAGGCTTCATCCTGAGTGCCAAGAAGTTGCTGACACCCACCAGTCCATACATAAAAGAGCTGAGAAATTCAATAAATTAATGGACCTAGAGAGAAAGGGCATTACTTTTGGGGGTTTCTTCCTAGACTTGCCATATCTCAAGAGGCTTGATGCCATGATAGAATCACATACTCGGTTATGCAACCAATTGGATGATGCACTTGTAGTGCCAGAGAAAGGCCACAAAGGGCACTCATCATCATAATATGATGAAGATAGTGATGAAGAGTACTCAGTACCTAGCTCCCCTCTAGTTAACCAAGAATTTTCTAAAGAACAAGCAACTAAGGGTGAGAATATAATTGACCTAACAAAGGTCCCTCAAAGTGAGGTTACAAATGAACACCCACCAAAAAGACAAAGAATTGAAATAAGGGAACCTTCTCAGAAGAAAGAGAAAAAGAAAGACATAATTGGTGCTCTCATTACTGGAAACAAAGAATATGATCATCAATTGGGGAAACAAATAAGGGCGGGAAAGAAATTGGAAAATGATGAAGAAGAGGAAGTAGAGTTACCTCTCAAGACATACACAGACGAGAGATTGATATATTAGGATAAATTCCTAAAAGATGATAATTTCATGAAAACAAAGGAATTCAAAGACTTCCTCATCTAGAATAAATAACAACAAGTTAGTGCACAATTACAGTTAGTAGGTGGTGATCTAGTAAGAAGAGAGGCTCTACAAACATTGCAGGATTATGATCCTGAATTAGAGAAAATTACACCTGAGGAGGAAAGACAAATGGTCAAGGCCATTGGTATGTTGTTAGTAGAAGGGTGGGATTTGGCCTCTACTTTTATTATTGATCAGATTAGAAAACAACCTAATGTAAATTTGTCATCAGAAATAAAGGTTGGGGACATGATCAGAGGATTTGGATACAATCCAAAATCCTAGCCATTAGCAATGTGGAGTTTAGCTCCAAAAGATCAAAAGCCAGCCCTAATAAATATTCAGGAGAAGATGGAAGGAAATAAGATCATCTGGCCAGTCCAGAATATAGGAGACTTAGAGATTTCCCAAGTGCTCACACATTTTTCTCAAGTGAATAAGGCCAAAGCAGTTCAAATGTCTGAGAAATTGAAAAAGCTCACTAGTGAAACTAGTGATATTGTTAAAGACAAAGAGCTGGGTCTAATTAAAATCAAAGCACAAGAGAATCTCATAGAAGAGCTTACACAACAAATGCTTGATATGCCAAAGGCTTCCCCTATAGAGCCAAAAGAGGTATAGGATGCTGAGGTCAAAAATGAGGAAACAAGGGATCTACCAGGAATAGAGCAAGCCATCTTAGAACACAAAAAAGTTGTTTTGGGAGCTCTAATGCAAATTTTATAGCATAGGATTAGTATTCTAGAGGATAAAGTTGATTTAGTGTATAATGCATACAAAAAACTACCTAGTTTACAATTAGAGGCAAACAATTATTGATGACATTAATTTTTCCATTAGTACACTTAGTGAAAAAAATTGACAAAGATCATCGGTACAAGCATTACCGATAGACTACATGCATTACTGGAGGAATAAAAGCATTACTATTGAGCTAAAACCATTACTGGAAAGTAGCAAGCATACCCAACAAAACATAGAGGTCATGAAAAATGCTAAGTATGGAATTGACCGATGAACACTGACAAGTGTTGCACCGATGAAGTGAATAGGACATCACCGACGGGTCAATAACATAACATTGAGATCATCATCGATGACACAATTTTGAGAACAAAAATGATGAAATAGAAAATGCATACCTGACGACCAATTCAAGAAAGGAGCACCAACGATAAAGAAAACTGACAGTCAGAACCTACAATCAGTTAGAGAACCCGCAAAAAGTGGATCTGAGTTTTACACAATGGATAAAGCAATGTAATTATATTTATAGAGTTTTAATTTGTTTTAAATCATAACTTGAGGGTCAAGCAAGCTTTATGTAAATGTTTTAAAGCATCCTCATGGATCTAAAACATATCTAACTAAAGATCAAGGTCAAGTTGTAAACCTTGGATCTAGAGTTAACTTGCAAAGCGTGAATCAAGAATTGAGCCAAAATCTAGTATAAATAGATGTTCAAATCAATTGTGAGTTATGAATTCATTATTGTTGATATCCATGAAGAGAATCTAAGGAGCAGAAGGCAGAATTCATGCAAAGTTCAGAAATAGATCACATCAGTTGTCAAGAACACATAGAGGCTACCAATGAGCAGACAAAGGTATTATTCAATCATAGAGGATGATTACTTATACATAGGAAGCTTTATTGGATCTGTTATCAAAAATTAGAGATTTCATACATCATAAGATCAAAGACTTATGTAGTTGCATTCTAAGAAGTGCATCACATCTAAAATCCTTTCGTAGAAGGTGGACTTAACCATTCTTTCTAAATCTCTTAATAGAGTGCACACTTAACCATGTTGCTAAAGCTTCAAACAAATTAGATCCTAATAGGTCTCCACTATAATACTCCTAACAGGGTAGGTCATCAGAAGTGACCAAATTGTAAAGCCTTAACCGGCCCCTTCTTATCTGCAGATAGTGAAGTCTTGTGGGTAACAATCCCCACCGTAGTTTTTACTTCCTAACAAGAGTTTTCTACAATATCATATCTTGTGTTATGTGTTATCTATTTTCATGAATGTTTCTTTTATGGTTACATATTAAAGAACTTATGATATGATTGCATATACATAAAGAAAGATGAATAGTTAGATAAGATAATTTACAAATTGATGATTAAGGGTTAATGGGATAACCAAGAAAAGTTTTAAGAGGTACTGATTCACCTCTCCCCTCATAGTACATCATTCCAATATAATTCCAACAATTGGTATCAGAGCTAAGTCTCTTTCTTGAAAATCTTAAAGAATTGAGAGAAAAGATCGGAGCAATGGAAAAGTACAAACTGGACATGACTATTGAGAATGAGCAGTTACAAATGCAAATAATCTATGAGAAGTATAAAGAGGCAAGAATCAAACTGAGAAAACTTCTTGATGAAAGAAAGATTATGGAAACCAGGCTGAATGAGAAAGACTACAAAGAATTGGAAATACAAGATTACTTTGAAACATCATAATCATCAATGAGCAAAGCTTCATATGCATCAATAGAAGAAATTAGAAGTCTACAACAGGTCAATCTACATCTAACAAATCAAATCAAGATGCTGCAAATTGGTCAAGAGACTCAAATGGTGAAAATGATTGATGTCATGAATGATTCAAGAAAATATGAAAATGAAAGAACACTAGCCATTGATAATAGAAGGAAAATTATAGAGAAGCTACAAGAGAAAGAATCGGATATTCAAAGACTTACTGAGCATCACCATGAGGTTACCAACCAGATTATTCTTCTGAGTCAAGAAGAAAATAGATTAAATATAGAACTCATTGAAAGAATAAAAATCATTGGTGAGCTAAGAGAACAGAATCAAAAATTGAAGAATGAAATCAAAGTCCAAAATCAACAGAACAAATTGATCAAAAAGTTTGAAGAAAGCAACAAAAGGATTGATGATTTTCTTGATGGACAGATAAGAGTCAACAACTACACAGGATTAGGGTAAAATGAGAATGGTGAATCTTCTAATCAACCAAATCAGAGGAATTCTTTAACAACCCCAAGATCTAAGAAGCTATCATGCAATCACTATGAAAAACCAGGCCACACCTCAAACATTTGCAGAAGCAAAATGAAAGGTATTTCTCAAGCACAATCTACTTTTATTTGTAAGTATTATAAATGTCAAAAGAAAGGACACAAGTAACATGAGTGTAGATCCAAAGTGACAAATCCAAAGAGAAAAACCTATATGGACAAGTACTATCCTACATGCAAGATGAATGGGCATACACATAAGGAATGTTGGAAAAAGAACAACAATGCATGGACACAAAAGGAAACTGATAAAATCTACAAACCAACAAGAGTAGGTAACTCATATGTTTGGGACTATAACACATGGGTAAACTGCACATCATATGGAAGGTATGGTCATATTGCTGCCAACTATATGAGAAAGTGGACCAGAAGTTCAAGAGGTTGGACCAATCTAGGTATGGCATGTTTACATTATCATAAGGTTGGACATGTGATAAAATATTGCAAAGACCGACTGACAGACACAAGTACACATCCCAATGGAAAAACCATTGATGAAATCAAAAGAATGAGAAAAAAGATGTGGGTAAAAGCCACAAACACTGAAGGTGCTGGAACAAGCAATGAAAATGGTGACACCTCATCCAATGGATCTGGTGACATCACTACATCCAACTAGATTGCACAAGTAAGTATGGAATTGCATTATGAAAAGTTACATTATACATCGGTTCCATCACACAAAGTTCATATTGTAATATTAACATGAATAAAGATGCAATATATTGTTATTTTCTAAACTATTGAAAAGAAACCATCAGTTATTGGGCACAATTTGCATTGGTGAACACAAATAGAAAAGTTAGCACTACTTACCAGAATGTATCAGTCATTACACAAGCTAAGTGTAAACCGATGGATATCGGTGAATGCTAAATCAACAAAAGCTATCTTCACAACCTCACCAACGATCATTGGTGAACTCTCAAAAACCGCTAGCAACCCTGACGCTTTGCACAGATATCGAAGATGTTATGAATGTCTCTACAAAAAAAATTAGTCTTCATAAACTGACAAGTTGGTAAGTATTAATGATAACTTAGGGCACAAAAAGGTTATAAAAGCCCTATGGGTAAACTCATTTTCACACTCATGATTTTTGAGCAGAGCAGAGCGATTTAAGAGAAATTTGGAAAGTGACCCAACAAAAATCAATTTGACACAAAGCATTCACATTCACAGGCAATCATAGAGAATCTGTAAGTAATAACACTCACTGACCACACTATTTTATTTGTGAAAATCCCTGAATTTATGCAAACAATATGGCATTGACTTCTAGTGTTGAGAAAATTAAGGATGATAAGAAGAAATCCTTGAAGCTTGTTAGTAGAGGCTCATGTGATGAACCTAAATACAAGTTACACCCTCAAATAGCTTCACAACCTGATGATTCTAGAGCATTCTCCAGAATCTCACCTAGGGTTTTACTAGTAGAGGATGTAAGGTCCTATATTCACTGTAAGATCTCTGAAATAGGATATCTAGACCTAGATAATGCCTATAGAGAACTATGTGATGATGCTAGAAATATCAAAGAGGAGCACAAACACTTGGAAGTAAAGGGACTCACAAATGCATTGCATTTTCCCAAGGTCTTCAAAACAGAATGGATAAAGATTTTTCTTAGCAGAGTTCACAACAAGACACTATGGCTAAACAATCCAAAGGAAATAACAAAGGATGTTATTCACGCAGTTAATGGTTATCCTACAACTGATAAATTATATGCTCACAAGCACCCATCTCTGGCAGAAGTGGAAAAACTAACTGGAGCTAAATCACATAAAAGAGTACTAAAGGTCAACACCATTACCGATGTAGAGCTGAAGTTTGGAGCATGTGTTGTTGGATATAAGATCTTCCAAGCAAGCTGAATGAATAGAATAGCTAGTACTTCTATGAGCATAGCATACAATATTATCAAACAAGGGAAGAAGATGGATCTTTCAGAGATCCTGTCACATCAATTGGAGGAGAACATGTGCACAATAAGGTCTTCAAGCACAAACACTTGTAAGTTTGGTTCCCTCATAATGTGCATATTATTTTATTTTGAAGAATACTTTCCTTCCATTGGAAAAGTTGTATGGGACACAATCAGACCCATAACCATTTAGATAGGTGAATTCATAGAATCACTAGGATTATATTTTGATAATTTTATTCATGAGTATTTCAAAACCATTTAGGAAATGTTACAAGCCAGACCTAGAATTCCTGAAAGTATGATAGAGGAACACCAAGAAGACATATGTTTCATGGTAGATACTAATTTCACATACATCCAAGTAGTAGTACCAAGGAAATAATGGCTTTCAAAATTAGAATATGAAATCAAAGAAAGATTAGCCAATGAGTGCATTAAGGCACTATTAAATGAACCAATAGACAACAAGCAACTAAGATTTGGTATCTATGAAGAGGCCAAACAGAAGATTAAAACAAATCTTCTTGTCAAAAAGGCTGTAAAACAGTAAAAAAGAATGGTGAAGAATTTGAAAAGGAACTTGAATATATCTTCTAAACGAGAAGAAGAAAGAGAATGTGAAGAGGAACAAGAGGGTAAGGAGGAAGTCAATGAGGAATAGCTTCCCATCGGTGATACAATAGAGAAAAATGAATCAGAGGAAGAGAAGTCTGATTCACCACCTCCTCCTCCACCTAAGAAGTAAAGAACAAGGAGTCAGACAACAAAGGATGCAACTCCTTCTCCCATGGTAAAAGGAAATGTGTATAAAAGGAAACCTGACACACCAAAGGAAAAACAACCAGTTAGGGTACCTGCCAAAAGGAGGAAATTTGTTTAGATAAATGAGGATTTAGAGGACTCAGCTATGGATGAACCTGACACTACAAAACAAGCAAAGGAAATAGCAAAGGTTACATCACCCACTGAAGACATTGATGAAACATGTAAGTATATTTCTGAAGATGCATCTCTTGGACATCCTAAGATTAGGAAATGGTTAATACAGGATTCTACAGAACAAAATAAGATTGAAGATGCACTTATTGCTAAGATGTGCAGACACTATTATATCCCACTATAATTCACTACACATGATGTTCCACAAGAACTATTAATTAGAATATCTTCTAGATTCACTTTTGCACTTCATAAGGAGAAAAGGATGAGAGAAAAAGTACTGGTTTCTCTTATGCCTCCTGAATCAAAAAGAGAAGAAATCAATGAAATCATGGAGCAACATGCAAAAATTTTCTCACCCAAGATGAGAGCTTATAAATTTCTTGAAGAGAAGCTTATAGAGATAGAACAAGAAACCCATGATACATGGAGCAAGATACTCAATCCTGCTGAGGAAAGCAGTTATGAGAAGGAAACTATCACTAAAATAGATAACTCAATAGCTAAGTTAGATAGTGAAGAAGTCCAAATAATAGGCCAGAAATAGATTGATATTATAGATAAAGAATGGCCAAAAGACAGTGAAGATAATCAAGTACTAGCAAGTCTAATACACATCAGTTTAGAGAATGAAGTAGTTACCAAAGAAGAATTGTCAATAAAAGGTAACTTAACTGATGATATAAATGATGAATCATGGTTAGACAACATTGTCAATGACACCATAGGACAAGACCCTGCAGCATAAGTTCAAAAAGATGAAGACATAAATGTTGCAAAGGGAAATATCGATGGACAGGATACAACTATTGACATTGCAACACTCAATACACCTACAAACATGAATATTTTAATAGATGCTATTGATATTCAGTCAGGTTAGGACAAGTAATCTAAGAAAGATTATAATATACCCAAGGATATGGATACAAATGAAAAAAAAGTTGTATCTAACACTCAAAAGGATACAGATATAGAAATGAAGGATGCAACCAACAATCATTAAGAAGTGTCAAATGAACAAAACAA
Source organism: Thuja plicata (assembly GCA_018584345.1). Taxonomy (NCBI): domain Eukaryota; kingdom Viridiplantae; phylum Streptophyta; class Pinopsida; order Cupressales; family Cupressaceae; genus Thuja; species Thuja plicata. Next base: position 1,087,668 of record MU223571.1, on the reverse strand, counting down.
AGAAGCTAAAAATAAAATAGAGGATACACTGAGAAAGGGTGAAGAAAAAGATAAAAGTGAAGGAGTCAATCAGGATGAAGGCACAAAAATCAAAGAAGATAATCTGTTGAAAAACTAATCCCACATTCAAATACCCTTTTGTATTTTACAAATTATTTTGAAATTTTTAGTCTCCTAAGCCCTCCGTACATATGGTTCCTATTATCTAGGACCAATAGGGCTAATAGGCCTAATTAGTAGGACCTTACTGATTTATTACTCAAAGCTCAACCAAATGGATTGGTGAGTTCACAAATCTCTCAATAGAGAAAGATTAGGCCATATCCCACCTAGTACTACACTTTTCCCATACTGTACTTTCCTTCCTTGCATGAAATGCTCAATTATTTATCTCCAAACCTCAAACCGGGCACTGTGAGATCACTTAGGGCTTGGTACTAAAAATAGAAACTCGACTCCTCAAGACTCCTACCTCCACATATGTACAAACCAATGACTCACCTAACATATCCACCTAGGCTTAGGAAGATCCCATTGTTAGATTTCATGGGGGAGCCATGAAATGACAAACTGGTCAGGATAGAACCAGTGAACTCCCTAAATGGTAAACAATTTATTTAAGACCTTAGAATGACTCCTATAAACTTACTTACTAAATGGAAAAGTCTTATAACTATCCTATGAACACAAAAAAATACTAAATCAAAGAATTCAATCTATATGATAGCACTGTCACACTGAAAAGCTTGGGTTCTTCACAAAATTAGAGTTGCAGGGCTATATTCACTATCCAAAACTTGTTAGAATCAAAATTTCCCTCTTAGATTTGAGCCTCTCCATACATTAGATGCCATATTCCATGTTTCTAGGGACTGTTGGTCGATCTCCCACTCCTGTATTCTTAGGGGATCCTAAGTGTAACACCCCAAAATTGGCATCTTACAACTCTAACCAATTTTGTTGCATTTGTCATTCTTTTGGATCATCAAAGTCCTATAGTACTAGGCAATTCTAAGTTTTTCACTGACTCTGCTCGACCTGAGTGTCAAATGTAGAAAATCCTATGTCTGCATTAATCATACATCATATTTAATTTTTAAATATCTATTTGGCTAAACAAACCTTATGATCAAATTAATTTAATTATAAAGTCCTAGCACTTTAATTAAATTAAATTCACCCTCTTTAGCTGAGACACATGAAAAAGGAATTAAATAATATGTAATTATTAAATAAATATCCTCATTTCAATGATGGAATTTAATATTCAGATAATTGAGAAAAAGCAATTATAAGGTCATATTTATTTAATTAATTGAATATTCTATCAAAAATCTTTCTTTTATTTAGAAATGGAAACTTTGAATTATATTGGGCTTTAAAGACAAAGAAAACAATTTAATTCAAATAAAATAGAATTAAATCAAGGAAAGAAAACAGTTAAAGAAGGAAGAAAAAAATTTATTGTATTCTTTTGAATAAAGCTTTCTATTCTGAACTGGATTTTCTATTTGTTTTATTTCAAAGAGGAAAGTTTCTATTCTAATAATCTCTGTGTCTATAAAAGAACTCTCATTCTTCATTCAAAACCCCCACTCACTTTTGCATTGTTAGAATACTGAATTATTGTCTCATTTTCTTGCTAATCTCATATAGAATAATATCATTTTGCAATAGAATAACTTCAATTTATAGATTAATTGCATTGATCATCATGTCTTAGATTAACTCATATCTCTCATTTTCTTAGCATAATATTGCATTGTATTGCATTTATCATGATAAATCCTTCATTCCTAGATTGGTCCATGGTTGTGAGACTCTCATTCTGAGAGAAATTTCAAAAACCCCATCTGGATAGAAGGCAATAGGTTGAATCATGCAGGCAGACAAGATGAATAATCTCATACTCAGTCTTGTGTGTACCTGTGAAGAAGGACTATGTTGAAGTGTTTGGTGAATTAGCAAGGCCAAATTTACCACATACATTTCTGGTGCCCATCATGGGGCAGGTATATTTCTATCTGACCTCATTTCATTTCATATTTTTCATTTTTTTTCATTATGTCTGTACTTCTGTACAAGTTATGTTTTACTTTCACGCGAACTTTCTTTTCGTCTCGCGTGAACTTTCTAGTTCTTCATGTGGCTTAGAGAACTTCTCCACATGATCTAGCATACTTTATCATGTGAAATTATAGTCCAGAGTTTTCATTTTAATATTTCATTGCCTCAGTTTTCTAACCACTTGTTGTTTTTTGACATCTGTGATTCTCTGATTTTATCTTTTGGAACAACATAAGAGTGGTTTGCAGGACGCTGAGACAAAGAAAAGCCATCATAAACTTCTAACACATTTATTACAGGATGTTGAAATGAAGATAGGCATTACAAACTACTAATGGGTTTATTGTAGGATGTTTGTCGAAGACCTTGCATATTTTCACAACTTCTTATATCTATTTTTGGTAGTTAAGACACACTCCAATTGGTGCTTAAAATGAATCATTGTCTTGTGTGATTGGAGTGTTTTTTAGATTGTAATCCTAAGAACTACATGAACGTATCCTCTCCCCTCACCTTTATGGATCTTGGGTGTAAGAGAAATTCATATGATTCTTCTAGAGTGGCTACCTCTCGAGAGCTTTAGCAGAGCTGGTGAGAGTGGATGCCCAACTGGTAATAGGCTAAAGCCAAGCCCTTCCAAACCGGTATACAAAAAATGCTATTGTGATTAATGTCACAATAGACATGTGTGAATTTGTTATGGCAACCAAAATCTCCTCCAGTACCCTAGTGGTGCGTTAAAGTCCCGACATCGTTAAGGTGAAAGCCTTGCTTTGAATGGATTGGGAGAGCCCCCTTTATTGGGAAAATGACTTGATCACAACCAC
>MU223571.1:1069406-1084552 GCA_018584345.1 Thuja plicata | reverse complement strand
CTGGTACTATAAACATTTTGTTTAATGTGTTTTGCATGGGTGTATCACTTGAACAATCGAAACTATCATCAAAACACACAAACTGTCAATCTTGAACATGTCCAAAACAATCTGTAACTTGAACTATTTGTTGGAAAATAGCATGATTTCATCTTGGAAAATGCAAACTGGTCTTAACAGTTTGATTCTGTAAACATACTCTTTTTAACATTTGCATAGTTTCCCGTGACATTTCCCAATCTTTGTGCAAGTTGGTGAGAATCTTTGCGTGATATGTATTACACTGTCGTGCAACATTTGGCAATAGTGCCACTTTTCTATCAGTCATTATTCTATCCTCTGGTGTCATTCTTCACGCAAAAATAGCATTTCTTCATGTGGCTCAATCAGAAACTTTGCGCAACAGAGCATTTCATCGCGTGAAATTGTAGTCTTTTGTCCAAAACAGCGAGCTAAAATCATTCATTCAGTTGTACTTCTATCAAATCTGGTCTCTGATATGGGTCTATTTTTCTGTCATCTATCTTCACATAGTCTGAAACTTAGTTTCTTGGGTTGAGAACTATGTGATTCTTGCTTAAACTGGTCTTGTCTCATGTCTTTTTGATTCATTTCATTTGTGTCATCATGCCTTGTGTCACAATAGTCATCTGTTGGCTTTTTTTAACCTCATCTTAGATGAGTTGCACCAAGGATACTTCACCTTTTGGCACGTTCTATGCAATCTTTGAGATAGTTTCAAGTTTGGTCCTAGTTCACATTCCTTGTTCAAAACTTTGTCTATGATTTTCACAACTCGAAGTGGTAAAACATTTCCTTCAATCAATTAAGATGAATCTATACTTTCCACACCATTACCGGCTACATCTAGTGAGGAATCATCTCAATCTCCTTCCCCAGTATGATGACCTTACAATAAAAGGTCATTTCCTATGGATCTTAGTAGGGTTCGAAATCCTTTGTTCCAAGAAGACCCAAATTCAGAGAACACTCAATCTTTTCATACCAAGTATTTACTCCTTGAATCCTTGCATTTTGGCAAGATGGCAGATCATAACCAATCAGGTGGTGAGGTTAGTAGAACTGATCTCTTTAAAACTTGGGGTAAGTCCCAATCTCAAGACCCCCCTAATGATGTAGAAGTTGAAATCACTATAGAAGAGATTGCAAATGCTCGTGCTAACAAAGAATTTTGTAAAATGATGGGAATTCTACTAGCTAAGGAAAAAAAAATACATTCTTGAACTAGCCAATCAAGGGGCTAAGTTACCTTCCAATTATGCTTTAGAAATACTTGTTGAGAATGAGGAAGAAACTGAAAATTCCTGCTTGCGCAAAGAAATGCAAACCATGCGAGAGCAACTCTCTCAACTCTTGAAACAGAAAGACAAACCTGTCACACAATTCATGTTGGAAAGCATCTGTCCTTTCCCATTTGATAAATATCTTCACATGCATCCTTTTCCCAAAGGAGTTTAACTTCCTAAATATGACAAATACTTGGGTACATCTGACCCTCAAGACCATTTGAGAGAATTCGGTGCTCTCTCCATGGAATTCATGCATGACACAACCTATCTTATGCATCTTTTCCCATGTAGTTTGGGAGGATCAGCTATGGAATGGTTCTCTAGACTACCAACTGGCATCAAGACCTTTAACAAAATTGCCAACTTATTTCTACAACATTATTCTCACAAAATCCAACATCCGGTTCATATTCGAGATCTTTGCAACTTGAAACAAAACAATGGGGAATCCTTCTTGGCATTTCTCCAAAGATGGAGACAACTCTATACATGAGATTATCACAAGATACCTAAATCAAAAATGTTGGACATCTTTCTCGATAATCTGCTCCCCAACTTTGGGTATCAAGTATAGCTACAAGGTCCTCTAACATTGATGACATGATTAAACAAGCTATAAGAATCAAGACATTTATGATCAAGAAAGGAGAATTGACCTTACACAAGGAAAATAAACAAGGTTCTTCTTCCTCAAGCAAAGATAAATCCAAATTTCCCAACAAGAACCAAAATGTTGTGAATGATGGTGTTGTAGGCAATGGGACTGCTAAGCCTTCCAAGGCTACCTTTAATCTCACTACCATGATGCAAGTGGCCAAAGCCACTGAACAGGCTACGACAGAATCCAAACTGAGTACTTCACAATTTTATGGACCTAAACCTTGGGCTCCTAGGCCCAAATGTGAGTTCACACCTTTAGGAGAACCTCTCGAGGAAGTTTACAAGACTCTTGTAGACAACAATTTACTTACTCCATTGGCTAATCCATGACCTTATGATCCGCAACCAAGGCCCTCTTGGTGGAGTGAATCTACTTATTGTGATTTTCACCAAAACAAAGGTCATAAAATAGCTACTTGTTTTAAGTTGCGACATGCAATCCAGGATCTCATCGATAGTGAAGTCATTGCTGTGGGAAGTCACAACAAAAACTCTGATCACCAGGCTTTCAAGGATCCATTTCCTCATCATGGGAAAGCTGAATCATCTAAAGGAAAAAATACTGATGCTAATTTCAACTATACTTACACCAAAAATGACAATTTCATTAATATGGTTGAACCTATTGACACTGAATATTGTAATGTCCTCACTCTTAAGGGGAAGGAAGATGCTTCCAAGTCTAAAACACCTTTCATATTGCAAGGGTCTACACCTCAATCTTCTGAATAAGGACAGTCTCAAGTGAGTGCTAATATTGTTACTCAATCTCGCGCTAAAGTCATTCTTAAAGGCCCTGAGCCTTCTATATCTACATCAACTCAACATTCAGGCAAAGCTAAGGTTGAATCTGCTACTAAGAATCCTAAAGTGGGTTCCTCATCTAATGCTACCAATTACAACATTCTTGATCAATGGCAATGTACTTATGCTTAGATAACTATTTTTGAGCTCCTAAAAATCTCCCCTGCTCATAGGGAAATCCTAGACAAAGCCCTCACTAAGGCAAATTTCCCAAAAGATCTTGATCTCAACCAGTTTCAATCTATGGTAGGTCACTTGACCTCCCCACATTACTTGTCTTTCTCTAAGGAAGATGACCATTCTTTGAGTCACCCGCATAATAATCCTCTGCACATTGAAGTCATGATAGGTCCAAAGTGTGTTCTCCATGTTCTCATAGATAACGATGTTGGCCTAAATATTTGCTCTGCTAGTTTCCTTACTGAGTTAGGCTATGGTGAATATTGCATCAATGCTCAAAAAAATATTACCATTAAAGCCTATGATGAGGAAGAACATAAATCCAAGGGTTTAGTTGTTTTTCCAATTAGAGTTGGTCCTATTGAACGAGATGTTATCTGTCAAGTGCTTGACATCCCTTTGGCATACAATATACTACTAGCAAGGCCATGGATTCATGAAATGCAAGCGGTCCCTTCTACATACCATCAGTGCATTAAGTTCCCCTTCCAAGGCTCTGAAGTGACTATACCTGCTAATACACACTATGATTGCAATGCCCTCACAAAATTTGTTGACATCCTTGTACCTACCAATAGAGAATCTATTGAAATCCTTGAGGATAAATTAAAAGAAATGGAAAATAACTTGACTCTCAAAGAAACTAATATGGGAGGATATCAGATTGGACCTGTATTATCTATTACATCTTTTCCTTTGTCTCCCTGTTCATTTGGGAGACCTTCTGAGAAAACTAAACCTTCTACAGTTTCTCCTCCAACAAAGTATGGTGGTACCTTTGTACAAGCCACAGTACCATTAGAAGAAGAAGCTAAAAATAGAGCTATCAAAGCTTGGATCTATAAAGGAGATAACAATTTTGAAAATACCCCTCCTTATGACATGAAACCTGAACAATATGGTAAAGGTTTAGCTATTATGCAATGTTTTGGCTATACAGGGGATGGTCCCATAGGTGCGAATCATAAGGGATTAATTGCACCACTTGAAGCTATTAGTCACAGAAAACATGACTCTACAGGTATAGGCTTCTAGAAACTCACATTCCAATTGGGAATAAACAAGCTTGTACCTTGAGAAGATAAGAAACCAACACTTGAAGAAACACCTACAATTGTAGAACCTAAAGATAGCTCTGATGAGGATACTTTTCCTTATCCTATTCCACCAGACCTGGCAACATTCTTTGCTAAGCTAGATAACTTTGCACCATGTGTCAGTACAGTGGACACTGATAGTGATTCAGATACTGCCACTTCCATTGCTCCATTAACTTATGAAGAGTGGAAAGAAATGTATCCTCTAGGTCCTGATCATCACAGTAATGTACACATACCACCACACTTTCAAGAATAGTTTGACCATGAATTTTAGTCACTTCTCATTACACAAGAAGAAAATGATGATACAAACACTACTGAGGTACCTAGGTCAACAAGTGGTCATTTGACCATAGCAGAAGTTCTAGGTAGAACTCATCCCAACTGGGGACAAAGAGTTGATTTTAATCACGTTCTTGACATGAGACCTAATGATGAAATAGACTACCATGAATATGAGTTTGATATCTTGTCATATGCCACTTCTGATAGAGATATAGATATAGCTAATGCATATGAAAACCTTCTCAAAGTAGGTGAATGGTCTAGTGTAGGGTCACATGAGTCTAACTCACTAGGTGTTAACATGTAATCTACTACGGTCGTTAGGAATCAAAGGAATTCAACTATATCTTTGGATGAGATCACTTTGGGTCTCAACTTGCTTGTCCATACCTTTGATGATTATACCATGAATGCACTTGAACCCGTCACTCCTCTTTCACTTCGCCATCCTAAGCTTATAGACTGGAACTTCACCTCCCCATCTAATGAAGTCCTTACATTCCAGAATGATTACACTCTTGCCTATTACCTACACGTTGTCAAACCTGTAATGTCTCCTACCAGTGAAGAAAGTGTCAACATGACTGAGGCTGATATCAAGTATCTTAGTCACAAAATAAAAAGAAGAAAAAATAGGTGCTCTGATGGTGAAAACCACATTGCGGCAGTACCAGAGCCTAAAATAGTCAAAATAAAAGACGTATCCAAAGGTGAAAACCTCTCCAAGGTGCCTAAGGATGAGATACTTGATGCGCTTCCAAGTCATTTTCAGGAAAGATCATCTATTCTTATTGAACCAACTCAACCTATCAACTTGGGTATAGAGGCAGAACCTCAGATTATTCACTTGGCACAATCACTATCAGAGGTAGAAAGAGAGGGATTCACCACATTCTTCAGAAAGAAAAAGATTAACTTTACATGGAAATATTTAGATATGCCTGGATTAGACCCTACTCTAATCATGCATCATCTATCCATTGCACCAGGTGTTAAGCCTGTCAAGTAGAAGCTTCACAAAATGCATCCACATGTAGCCCTACTTGTCAAAGCTGAATTAGAGAAATTGCTTAAGGCAGTGTTTATCAGAGTAATTGATTATGCAGAATGAATCTCTAATATTGTTCCAGTATCAAAACATGATAAATCTATAAGAGTCTACATAGACTTTAAAGACATGAATTTGGCATGTCCTAAGGATGATTTTCCATTACCTAATATTTATATGATTGTAGATATGATAGCTTGGTATGAGATGTACTCATTAATGGATGGTTTCTCTAGTTACAACCAGATAAAAATTGCGCTAGAGGACCAAGAGAAAATAGCTTTCACATGTGCCTGGGGCACCTTCTGTTGGAATGTCATGCCCTTTGGACTCAAAAATGCTGGTGCTACATATCAGAGAGCAGTTACCACCATATTTCATGATATGATGCATAAAACTATGGAAGATTACGTGGATGACGCTTTGGCTAAAAGCATGCACCGAAAGAAACATCTTGCCGATCTAGGTCCTATACTAGATCGTATGGAACAATTCAATCTAAGGCTCAATCCTAATAAATGCACATTTGGCATAACATCTGGTAAGTTACTTGGCTATATCATCTCTGCCAAAGGTATTGAAGTAGATCCTACAAAAGTACAAGCTATTCTGGAAATGTTGCGACCTAAAAATATTAGACAAATGAGAGGACTTCAAGGCTGACTACAGTCTATCCAGCATTTTATCTCTCAATTGGTGGACAAGTCACAACCATTTACCAAGAATTTGCATAAGCATGTGACTTATCAGTGGAATAAAGAATGTGATGAAGTGTTCACACAAATCAAGTAGTATCTTGCGAACCCACCATTCTTGATGCCTCCCATTCATGGAAAGCCACTCATACTATACATATCTGCTACAAATACATCATTGGGTATCATATTGGCTCAAGAAGATCAGCACAAGAAAGAAAGGGCTATCTATTACATTAGTAGAACTCTGGTCTCATATGAAACAAAATATTCTTCTATAGAGAAGGCTTGCCTTGCAGTGGTGTTTGCTTCACAAAAATTGTGACACTATATGCTGGATCATACTACACATCTAATTGCTAAAATTGACCCTCTAAAATATTTACTCAGTAAAGCTACCCTCAAAGGTAGACTAGCTAAATGGGTCATGCTTCTTAGTGAGTTCGATATTGAATATGTTGAAAGGAAAGCCATTAAGGGCCAAGCAATAACAGATCAGTTGGCAGAAGCACCTCTAGTTGATCATCAACCATTGCACATTGAATTTCCAGATGAGTCCATATTACTTCTTACACATCACTCATGGATTGTGTTTTTTGATGGTTCATTTACCCAACAGGGGTCAGGTGCTGGGATACTATTCATTACACCTCAACGGTACTCATTACCAAAAGCATACAAAATTTTGTTTCCTTGTATGAACAACATTTCTAAGTACGAAGATCTCATCAATGGTATGAATATCACCCTTGAGTGGCGCATGGATGAACTAAATGTTCTTGGAGATTCCCAGTTGGTCATTAATCAGGTTAACAATATCTATCAGACAAGGGATGAAAAGTTGGTACCTTATAAATTATTGGTTGATGATCTTAAATAGTACTTTACTCATATCACATTTCAACAGGTTCTAAGGGTAGATAATAAAGTGGCAGACGCCATGGCTACTCTTGCCTCTATGCTGCAAATGCTTGAAAATGATTTTAGACATGAATTCCTAGTGGAGATGTTACGCTACCCAACCTATGACTCCCCTGACTCTTGGATGATCTGTTCTATCATAGGACATGACTCATCCCGCTACCATCACATCTTCTCCTACCGACATGACCAGATTATTCTGGACACTTACTCCCAGAATGAGAAACATCACCTAATCTGCAGTGCTTCATGGTTCATCATCATCGCTAATGACTTGTATAGATGTGGTCTAGACAGTACCCTCCTTAGGTGTTTAGAACCTGATTAATCCAAACAAGCATTAGTAGAGGTGCATGAAGGCATCTGTGGGTCACACTCTAACGACCTAACATTGGCCTGCAAACTTATTAGAGCCGGTTACTATTGGCCAGATATGGAAAAATAAGCAACACAATTTGCTAAGTCCTACAAACAATGTCAATTACATGGAAACCTGATTCATGCTCTGGCCAAGGAGCTGATTCCATTCATTACTTTCTGGCCATTTCAACAATGGGCCTTTGATTTAGTGGGTCAGATCTACCTCTCGTCCTCCAATGGACATAAATTTAACATTACAGCTATGGATTATTTTACTAAGTGGGTGGAGGCAGTCCCTCTCACTATTTCCAGTGGCAAAATAGTAGCAATGTTTATTCTCAATTACATCATCTGCAAGCATGGTGTACCCTCAGCGATTATCACAGATAATGGGGGACAATTTAAAAATAAGGATTTGACAGAGCTCTGCTCTAAATTTAAAATTACTCAACACTTGTCTTCCATCTATTATCCTCAGGGTAATGGACAAGCAGAAGCTTCCAACAAAACAATCCTTAAGGTCCCGCATCGCACAGTGCATAAATCTAGATGAGATTGGCATCTCTGGATCAATCCAACTGTTTTGGCATACAGGACAAGTATAAGAACACCAATAGGGGCTACTCCCTATGCATTGGTTTATGGAGAAAATGTTGTTCTACCTATTGAGGTCAAGATTCCTTCTCTGTGAGTCTCTCTAAAAGGCCTCATTACTGAGGAAGATATTAGAATGTCTTAGCTACAAGGGCTAGAATTACTTGATGAATGTCACCAAGTGGCATTTGATCATCTAAGAGCATACCAAAAGAGGATGTCTAAAAGCTATAAAAAGAAGGTCAGACCAAGAGACCTCCAAGCGGGTGACCTCGTTCTGAGGGAGAACCCTAAGAATCAGCAACATCGGGTCCAGAAAGGCAAGTTTGAACCTAATTGGCTTGGTCTATATATTATTACTGTAGTGTTTGGGTCTGGTACCTATCAACTGTCTACTACTAAAGGAGAAAAACTCAAAGACCCCATCAATTCTCTTCATTTGAAGTGGTTCTACAGCTGAGACATCTTCAATATGCTCATATATATACAAAAGTCCTGAAAAAATCCTAAAAATTTGAAAAAGTCTTGAAAAAATGATCATCTTAGTGAAAACCTAGCAATAGGCACTTTGATGTATCTCCAAAAAAAATCATATATTCCAAAAATACAAAAAAAATTAAAAAATACAAAAAAAGAGAAAAAAAAGGGTGCCATTGATGAAAACCTGGCAAATAGGCGTCATGGTAGAAAAACACATTTTTGCCAAGAAGGTGAAAACCTGGTAAATAGGTGCCTCTCATTCCACAATGCTATATCTATTGCAGCACCACTTGGCTTCACGCATTTGCTTTCCTGCATTGTTTCTTCCCTGCATTCATTTTCTTTTAGTTCCTATCAAGACACCAACTTACATGGATTGAAACTGGTCATACTCTCAGGGCAACCCTCCTAGTCTTGGGGCACTGTCCTTTTATCTTTTAAAGATATTCTTCACATCAGTCACTAGTGGTTCTCACTGTGTCTACCTATTGATGTATATCTTATACTATGATCACTTCATTTGAGCATCTCTCTTACGTCGATCACCAGTGTTTCTCATTGCATCTGCCTACTATCACTATTCTATCGAGATTGCTCACATTTGTTACAGTTGGAGTTATACTCAAATTCTCTATTTATCAATACTCAATCTTGAAAATTCTATGCTTTAGTTTGTCCATATCTTTTGGTCACTTTCGTGACACTCTGGTTCCTTTGCGAACCCTCCTGACTTGTCATTGATTCAGCACCATACGCTTGGGGGCAATCAAATCTCGTTTGTCCTCCTAACATACATCAAGTTAGTCATCGTTACTTGGGAGGCATGGGTCCCCCATTTGATCACATATTTGGTTTATACCTGCGTCAATAATCTTGTCACTTCTCAAGGACAACTCTCTACTGACACAACCTGGTGTTTTTCAACACCACCATAAACAATGTTTTTTAACACTATCTTTTGACATGTCTGTGTTTTTTAACACACATCAGATATCTCAAACGTAAACATCTTTCAATAAAAATCAATCACAATGCACTCACAAGCACAATGGTGTTTTTTAACACCTTCTAAACATGAATACATTCGCAAAACTTTGAAACTGGCTGAGCTATGCTTGAATATTTCTTTGTATGCTGTCTATTTTCATGGATTTCATTGATATTTTCTTTGTCTACTGCTTGTTGGTGTAGTCCTGATGATCTAGAAACATCAAATAAATAGGGTGTATGTGATAAGAGCTCCCGCAACAAGGTGGAATAACCTCACATCCCTCGATCTTATTTATTTGTACACCATGGTGAGGTCGACACTATCTCCTTTCTTGTTACTTCTCTGTTTGTTATTGTTTTGCTTATTATTGATCTATTTGTTTATGCATGATCACACTCATGGTTATCTTGGCTTTGAATGCCTCTATACTAGTGTACTCTTGAAACATTAACTGGAAACAATTTTCAGGTCATCTTGGCTTTTGTGTCCTGGTGCTTACGTTCGTTTCCTATATTTCATCTGATGAAGAGTCATATTCATATCCTTATGGTTTCATTGTGGAACCAGTAAGGGTTGTATCGACTTTGATGTTAAAAAAAAATGCTCAATGATGATGATTATACGATGGGTCTCACAACCATGTCCTAGAATTGCACTCTCATATTGCATCTAGCATAGGATTGCATTTTCATTCTAGACTTGCATTGTGGCAATGATTCAGCATTCTTTTCTTTGCATTCTCCTAGGTTCATACATAGGGGAGTTCTTCTTTAGAGTCTTGGTTTCATCATGACTGACCAAGTGTTTGATCCTCACTCTCTATCTTCATCTATATGCTCAACCCATTTTTGGGATCAAAATCAAAATCTAACACTTCTATATCGCTCAAAATCACATTTTAAAATTTTTGGGACCGACGTGATCGGACGCTTGTGCACTCAACTTTCTAATGTCACTTTCTTGTCATAATCTTATCATATCATCATTTTTTGAAATCTTTGACTTTTTTCCTCAAAAGTCAACTCTAGTCAACCTTGGTCAACCAGACCACAAAATCACTCAAAATTGATTTTGAATCTTCTGAATTCTTTCATAATCTATTCTGAGTTCTTCTTGATCTCTGACTCAAAATCTATCTATGATTTTTCACTCTCCATCATCAATATGATGTGTCATCTTTCTATTTCACTCCCGAGGGGGCAGGATGATTACATCATTTAATCTATTTCAATCAATCTGATCTTATTTTCAAAAAGTCCTCATTGCTAGGGGCATCTCATCACTTGGAGCATGTTCAAGTTTTCATACCTCATGGTCAAAACTGGATACTCCACAATCAATAAGGGCATCTTTGTTCCTTACATCTTGTCATCTTTTGGGACAAGTATCAGGGAAATCTAACCCTGACTCCTGAAGGTTAAGCCTCATTCAGGGGATAACCTTGTGAAAGATATTTATCCATCATTTGGGACAGGTATCGGGGCAATCTAACCCAGACTCCTGAAGGTTAAGCCTCATTCTGGGAGTAACCTTGTGAAAGATATTTATCCATCTTTTGGGACAGGTATCGGGACAATCTAACCTTGACTCTTGAATGTTAAGCCTCATTCTGGGGATAACCTTGTGAAAGATATTTATCCATCTTTTGGGACAGGTATCGGGGCAATCTGACCCTGACTCCTTAAGGTTAAGCCTCGTTCTAGGGATAACATTGTGAAAGATATTTATACATCTTTTGGGACAAGTATCAGGGAAATCTAACCCCGACTCTTGAAGGTTAAGCCTCGTTCTAGGGATAACCTTGTGAAATATATTTATCCATCTTTTGGGATAGGTATCGGGGCAATCTAACCCTAACTCCTGAAGGTTAAGCCTCATTCTGGGGATAACCTTGTGAAAAATGTCATTCTAGCCAGTGTCTGGGCACTCTAACCTACATATTGGGGGACTAAGCTTCCTTCTGGAGATAGTCCTAAAACCTCTATTTACTATCTTTTTGGATAGGTATCGAGGCAATCTAACCCTGACTCCTGAAGGTTGAGCCTCGTTCTAGGGACAATCTTGTGAAAGATATCTATTTGACCAGTGTCTTGGCAACCTAACCTAGACTTCAGAGAGTCAAGCTCTATTCTGGAGATGGCTCTGAAATCTTCACATCATCAATTTTCAAATCTATTCTTCTGTGCTTTAGGCATCAGACTATTAGTTGAATCAATGCACTGCTTGCACATCAATTCAAAGAGGGGCAAAATGTAACACCCCAAAATTGGCATCTTGCAACTCTAACCAATTTTGTTGCATTTGTCATTCTTTTGGATCATCAAAGTCCTATTGTACTAGGCAATTTTGAGTTTTTGACTGACTCTACTCGACCTGAGTGTCAAATGTAGAAAATCCTATGTCTGCATTAATCATACATCATAATTAATTCTTAAATATCTCTTTGGCTAAACAAACCTTATGATCAAATTAATTTAATTATAAAGTCCTAGCACTTTAATTAAATTAAATTCACCCTCTTTAGCTGAGACACATGAAAAAGGAATTAAATAATGTTTAATTATTAAATAAATATCCTCATTTCAATGATGGAATTTAATATTTAGATAATTAAGAAAAAGCAATTATGAGGTCATATTTATTTAATTAATTAAATATTCTATCAAAAATCTTTCTTTTATTCAGAAATGAAAACTTTGAATTATATTGGGCTTTAAAGAGAAAGAAAACAATTTAATTCAAATAAAATAGAATTAAATCAAGGAAAGAAAACAATTAAAGCAGGAAGAAAACAATTTATTCTATTCTTTTGAATAAAGCTTTCTATTCTGAACTGGCTTTTCTATCTGTTTATTTCAAAGAGGAAAGTTTCTATTCTGATCATCTATGAGTATATAAAAGAACTCTCGTTCCTCATTCAAAACCACCACTCACTTTTGCATTGTTAGAATACTGAATTATTGTCTCATTTTCTTGCTAATCTCATATAGAATAATATCATTTTGCAATAGAATAACTTCAATTTCTAGATTAATTGCATTGATCATCATGTCTTAGATTATCTCATATCTCTCATTTTCTTAGCATAATATTGCATTGTATTGCATTTATCATGATAAATCCTTCATTCCTAGATTTTTCCATGGTTGTGAGACTCTCGTTCTGAGAGCAATTTCAAAAACCCCGTCTGGATAGAAGGCAACAGGTCGAATCATGCAGGCAGACAAGATGAATAATCTCATATTCAGTCTTGTGTGTACTTGGTGAAGAAGGACTATGTTGAAGTGTATGCTGAATTAACAAGGCCAAATTTACCACATACACTAAGTAACTGAGTTGCATGCAACATTTGCAATAATTGCAAATGTTTTCATGACAACATTGTAACAACTTTTGGCATCTTTGCCATTATGCCAACTTCCTAATTTCTAGCAACTTTTGGCATCTTTGCCATTATGCCAACTTCCAAATTTCTAGGACCTCTATCCTCTATATTTCAAGGAACCAACTTCATTAATGGCCTCCAAGCATCTCTATGACAACAAGAATGTATTTAGGACACATTCAAAGCTCAAATCCATCACTAAGCTTATAAGCCTAAGAACATTAAAAAGCTACTAACAATGACTATTTTGGTGACCTTAGTCCTAATGACTAACTCACCTAGTCTGCAATGCAATGACCTTCTAAGGTCTAATTAAACACACTATCTTGACTTGGCCAATGTCAAGTACAAGCCAAAACATTACAACTAAGGAGGTTAGCCTAGGTGTGCTCCTACACCAAGAAGGTCATAAATTCTTGTTAGATGAATTTTTGGAGGTGTGAATTATTTCCTTACACTCCTTGTAGCTAGATGTTTTACCTGGACTAGTGGTGAGGCCTCAAGGTATGGGTTTATATTCTTACAAAGGCTAGTCCTAATGCATTTTCTACTAATTTTTAGTTTGCACTATGAGAAGTTTTACAAGGAGTCAAGTTTTTGGATTAGCATCTCAGTGTCAGATGATCTCCATACCAAGTGAATAAGTTCTTTAAATTCTGGGTGTGTACCTCTATAACCATGATGAATTTCAATGCTCAAGGTGTTGATTAGTATTATTATAAGGCCAATTCTAAAATTAGTTTCCATTAGTTCAACAAGAGTTTTTGCAATTTGTATTCAGTGAAGTTACAAGGAAATAGCCATGGAATTGATTCAAAGTAATAATTTTTTTAAATCATTTTGAAATTGTTTTAATACATTATTAAAGAAATTGTACAACAAGGAAGCATTCCAAAATCACTTTCACAGAATGCATTGAAGGCACATTATTTCACACCATAAAGGTTTTAAACCAGGACAGCCAGATGTGCTATTCAAATTTATGTATGAAAAAATGTATGAGCTAGCCATATTTGTGGGAGTTTATCAATGAACCTCAATGTATGTAAGATCATTTTGGTCGTACACTTCAGGCATGTATTGAGGAAATGACAAAGTTTGTAAAGTCATTAGAAAATAAATATATTTTCATTATTGGACTGGAAGGCTTTCTATGAGTGGTTTATTCCTGGTAAAGAAGTGAATCCTGGATATCAGACTACATCACTTGGTTGAGATCATAATTCACAAGTTGAGGAGTTTTGCTTTTGCCTTTGTCCATGCTTACCCTGATAGTGTGGATGAATATTAGCAGTTGGTGAGAACATCAACAAACAAACATCTTTGTTTGGATCAAATATATAGCTTTTATCTTGTCCCTTGTAGATGTTTAATAAGCACGTGCTATTGCTGAGAGGGCCTTGCAAACAATAAAATTTAGGGAGGAAGGAGAAAAACTAAACATTTGGGTAGATTATTTCAATCTGGAAAATGTTTATGGGAGTTATCAACATAGTTTTTTTTTTAAAAAGGAAGCCCAATATTTTAAAGCCGTGCTGATTTTAAAGGAGATAAAACTTTTAAATGAGCAATATGCTTACAAAGTAATGGTCTACGCAATTGAAGGAAGCAAAATGGTTTCAAGATCAATGCAAATTGTCATGCCCAAAAGTTGGGCAAAAACACATGAACAAAAATTTTAATAACGCACTAAAACAGGATACCAAAATAGTCACAAGGGTAACATGCACACGCAAAACAGTGCAAAGAGATTGACAAAACTAGAAAGGCTACAAGGAGAGGGATAGCTTTCAGAGCTATCCTAAAGGATGTTTAAAGCTCCAAACTGGATCTACACGTAAACTGAGGTAGTTGACCAAAAGTCAACTAGAGTTGACCAAAAGTCAACTAGAGTTGACCAAAAGTCAACTAGAGTTGACCAAAAGTCAACTATACATTGAAATAAGTGAATGGTATGCACTAGGGTTCGCTATACCATATGGAAGACACACACGCAAATTGAAATGGTTCAACTAAAAGTCAACTAGGGTTGACCAAAAGTCAACCATTCCTCAAATTACATGAAGGAGGATCACTAGGGCCTACTAAGTACTATGGAAGTCATAGGCACACAAATCAAGGTAGTTGACCAAAAAGTCAACCCATGTTGACCAAAAAGTCAACCCATGTTGACCAAAAAGTCAACCATGTACGACTCAGGTCAAATCCTACGAAAAAAATACTCTAAATAGAAGTAAATTGTGAAGGTGAGGGCTGTGTCAACCCCTTACACGATAAATACATCAAGGGAGTTCATTTAATAAATCTACGATTAAAATTTCCTTTAAGAAATA
>MU223571.1:986789-1048333 GCA_018584345.1 Thuja plicata | reverse complement strand
TAAGGCCGACTACCCTTAACATTTAATTATTTTTCACTTTTATTACAAAAAGGGTCGGCTTTGAATATTTACAAAATATGAGATTAGGTAGCCCAACTTCCGGAAACCATAACTTTTGAACCGTAGCCCCGTTTAGCTATTATGACCACTTTTCGGAAATGGGAGATCGCGATCTACAGTGCCTGACTCGCGAAGCGCCAGTTAGCAGGGGGTTCGACCTCGATCTGGAGCCTCTAAGGTCCTGAAAATTAAGCTCAAAGATTTTGCACCCTAAAATCTCAACAGTAAATCCTTAATAACTTCGCCAATACAGATGATCTGGCAATGAAATTCAACTGACATTCTTATATGACTAAGATGAACCTTCACCTGAAAAATTAGAACATTCTGAGTTCAAATGACCAACTTACTAAAAATAGTAAGCTTCCAAATATAGCAACTTTGTACAAAATAGCCCTTATTGAATAGAAAAACACATATTTTTGGGTGATGCAAGATTGCCCTTACACCCAAGATGCTCCTGCATCACAACCATTTCCATCCATGGTGTGCATTATTTGGAGGTGGCATAAGAAAACAAAAACAATACCATGAAAGCTTGTGTGACACTTTGGGGGAGTGATATAAACATTTTTAACAACAAATACAATTGCTAGAGCTCACGGAGGTATAGAAAGGAGGTTTTAAAAACTTGGAAATTCTCTAAAAGCATTATCCCACATTTAGTGGGTAAAGGTTTTTGTTTGGTTTATATACACCATCACTGTCATATCAGTTTGAATAGGAAGCCAAGAGGCCACTTGGCAGGCCCCTTGGCTGGAGGATTCTATGTGTGGTGGGCCCCATTATTTTGGGTGCGATAATGCAAATGCTTTGAAACTTGGAGGTATTTAATCCCACATTGGTCATGTAGGAACAATCTGAGATATTTATAAGCAAAAACACAATCATATTGAAACGTGAAGGCAAGCTGGAGGCTATCCATGCACACAGGTGATTATTGCCTCAATTTCCATGCCCATCCAAAGGTAAGTAAATTTTTTAGAATAGTTGGTGCTGAGGTGCCATAGATGACACGTGGATCTCAGTCGCGAAGTCTCTTGAAGTTAACCGCTAGCCGAGAAAATCACCACGACCTAGAGACTAACTGCCAAGTTAACAACTAGCAGTCTACTCACTAGGTCGCCAGATACTGGTAGTTAGTGCAAAAAGATTAGGAGATTAGGAGATTGAGTAAAGTGGTGAGGTCACCAGAGTTAACTGTGGTTAATCAATTCATTCAGAGACTTGGAGATTTCATTGAGTAGGATAACCAAAGTTAAGGGTGAGTTAAAAGATCAGTTAAGGATAACAGATCAACATATGACACATGGCAAATTCTGGTGGATTCTAAGGAAAATCTGTAGAAAATGAATAATTTCAAAGGCAAAAATGTGTAGGAATTCAAAAGCAAAAAATAATATTAAAAGTCACAATCTGTGCAACATATTTTTTTTAATATGCTTTCCCAGGGGGTTTTTTTACAGAGGATCAGATCAGATTTTCATAGAAAATAAATCAAATCAAATTTGAAGAACATTTTAAGAGATTAAAACACAGAATATATCATATTTACATAAAAAACAAGACAAAAAGCAAAAGGATTAGGGATTAGGGCATAGTATTTTTTTGATATATTTTATTGCAAAACTAGAAATATGCATTCTCGGAGCATTTTGGCAGGTTGTTGAAATTGGATTTGAAGATTTTGAAATCAATCTTGAGAAGGAATATTTTCAGGGGATAAGAATAGATTTGGAAGATAATCTCAGATAATAAAATCAAATTTTGACAAGAGAACAATCATATTTCTTTGGTAAAGTCAGACTTTGGAAGCAGTTGAATAAGATTTTGAAATCACCGACAGAGATCAAAGTCAGATTTTGGAAAAGACAAAGTGGAGAAAGAAAGATAAATGTAGATTAGATTTGAGAGAAGGACATATGTTGATAAAACAAAGTTTTTAGGGTTTCTTCTCTCTTATATTTATTCAGTTCTTTTCTCTATTTTTGTCGTTCTTGTCCCTATCTTCTTCTCTGCTTCAGATTTCAAACTTTGTTCTGCCTCTCTTCCAGAATGCTCAGAGTAGGTTCCAATGATGTTGAATATACTTCTGCAAGATAAAGTTCTAGTTTTTTGTCTAAGCTTTTGAGGTTTTTGTTATTAATGTATTGAAGCCAAATCATTTCAATAAAATTCAATGCAGTTCCTAGTCTATATGTTTTTTGTCTGTTTATATTTTGTTTATGCTCTTGTATGTTTTGTTTGTAAGGCATCTAAAACATTTCAGTTATAAGGTAACTTGTTTAATTATTTCTGAGTTTCTTTCAAGGAAAGAACTAAGTTTCTCAAGTAATTTCCGAGAGAAAAACACTGTTGTAAGGATTTGATGCAATAATACATAAGTGATAAAATAGTTTGTAAGGAACTCTTTCTAGATTGCACATAGTCTATAAGGAATTCTAAAGTATTTTATTTGATTTGTGACCTATGTATTACATTTTATGACTCTTTGCCCAAGGATAGGCAATGGTTAGGTTTTACTATTTAGTTTTTATTCAGTCATCAAGCATAAAACAAATACTCAAGATATACCACTGTTACTAAGTGCACACCTATTGTAAAAGGATTGTATTGAAGTAATACAATTCAAATTGATGATTCCTTCAAGAGAGAATAAAAAAAGGTCAAGCTTCCTTGAGTTTAATCTCTAAAAAGAAGAAGGATAAAAGTCCTTATTTCCACTGTTATCTTCTATCACAACAAAGTAGTCTTCCGTATTAAGCTATTTTTCAAGTTGTTAACATTTTTTTACAGAGTAATTTATTGATGTGATCAGAGATAAGATAGCATAATAGTGATGACCCTAATCCACCATTTGAAGTTTTACTGAACATAGTAAACTATCTAGGCAATACCTGCCCGAGTCCTGTGGAGCTCAAAGAAGAAGGAGGATATTATCCAATCCTCATCAATTAGTCTCTTTGTGCATGAAATAGAAATATGTAATCTGCAAACCAGTGTATAAATTTAACAAGTTTTTTTCTGCAATAAAAATCACTAACAATGTCCATACCGATGGAAAGATGACAGAGGAAATGATAGATCCTTTGAGAAGAAGTTTGATAAAGGTGAAAATAGA
This sequence comes from Thuja plicata, assembly GCA_018584345.1. Taxonomy (NCBI): domain Eukaryota; kingdom Viridiplantae; phylum Streptophyta; class Pinopsida; order Cupressales; family Cupressaceae; genus Thuja; species Thuja plicata. Next base: position 1,045,152 of record MU223571.1, on the reverse strand, counting down.
GAATACCGTAGCAACCAAAAAATTTGACAAGAGAGATACCCAAGACTACAAGGACAAAGTAAAGAAAGCATGTTACCTAGCTAATAGCATAGCTGATGACACTGACACCAAATCAGAAGAGACATCGAGATGGTATTTTTAGCCATGAAGGATGATTCAGATGAAGATGAAGAAAGGTATGTAGAAACTTCACTCATATCTAAAGTTAGTAAAGATTATATCTAGATCATAGATAGTGGTTGCACTCACCATATGACTCGTGATAAACAAAATTTTGATACTTTTGAGTACTATAATGGTGGTTTAGTAAGAATGGGTAATGATACACCTTGTCCAGTTGAAGGTAAAAGAACCATAATGTTGAATAACCTGATTAAATGTGAAAATGCTAAGTGGGTTAAAGGACTGAGTTAAAATTTGCTAAGTGTTTCTCAGTTGAACAATTCAGGTCATAGAGTAGCATTTGAAAATAAGAAGGAAAATATCTTCAATGAAACAGGAAGGTTGATTGGTACCGATGAGCAGACAAAAGGTAACCTTTTCTATCTTGATGACACTAACACCACTTGTTTGATGGCTAGAAATGAAGACTTGTGGTTGTGGCACAAAATATTGTGTCATGTGGACTTTGACAAGTTGATAAAGATAAGAAACAAAAGAAATATCAGAGGCTTACCAAAAATGACTAAGCCTGAACATATCATGTGCAAGAATTGTCAAAAAGGTAAGATGACAAAGTCTAGTTTCAAAAGAAAAACCCATACATCTACTGCAATTCTAGAATTAGTCCATACAGATCTATGTAGACCGATGAGGACAAAGAGATATTATGGAGATAGGTATTTTATTCTCTTTGTTGATGATTTTTCTAGAATGATGACAATCATGTTTCTAAAATATAAATCAAAAGAATTTAAAATGGTACAAAGAAATTGTAGAAAAACAAATTAAAAACAAATTAAAATTCTTAAGGTCAGATAGAGGAGGGGAATTTACTTCAGAAGAATTCACTAACTATTGGAATGAGCATGGAATAAAAAGATAGGTTTCTGCACCAAGGACACCACAACAAAATTGAATTGGTGAGCGAAGAAACAAATCAATTGTTGACCGTGCAAGAACATTGATGATTGATAAAAGCATTAGTTAGAATTTCTAGAGGGAAGCTGTTTGTACTGCTATCTACACATTAAACATAGTACAATTGGAGGACACAAATAAGACACCTTATGAGGTTTGGTATGGTCATACACCCAATGTAAGTTACTTCAGAATCTTTTGTAGTCAATGTTATATATTGAAGGATGATAGAAATGGAAAAATTGACTGCAAAAGTGAAGAAGGTATCTTTCTAGGATACTCAACCAAATGAAAGACTTATAAATGTCTAAAAAAGTCATCTAACTAAACCATTGAAAGTGAAAATGTGAAAATAGATGAATTTGTAGAAAAAAATGATTAGGAAAGAAAAAAGGAACCAGAGGACTACTACATGTTTGTTTATACAGAACCTGAAACTTTACCCGAGCAATAATGTGTCACTCCTAAGCATCAGACAATTGCACCCGAGCATTAGGCTACAATAATCGATGATTAGGATAATACTCAAGATGATGTTCTGAACAATGGAGATGAAAATGAAGGTGAAGAAGATAATCAGAATGATGAACACAGAGCTTAACCAAAACTTGCCAAGTATGTGAGAAAAAATCATCCACAAGATCAAATCATAGGAGACAAGAAGGTTGGAACAAGAACAAGTAGTAAGTCACGAAACACAAGATGTTTACTTTGTGATTTTGGGCCTAAATCTGTTTAAAATGCACTTGAGAATCAATAATGGGTCAGTGCTATGAATGAAGAGATAGAACAAATTGAGAAGAACAATACATGGACACTAGTACCAAGACCAGATGACAAGAATGCCATCGGTACAAAATGGATATTAAGAAATAAGCTGAATGAGAATGGAGAAGTCACCAGAAACAAAGAAAGACTAGAAGGATTTATAATCTTACTTGCTTATGCTGCATATAAAGGATTCAAGATATACCAAATGGATGTCAAATCTGAATTCCTAAATGGAATACTTGAAGAAGAGGTGTACATTGAAAAACCAAAAGGATTTGTTAATCCAAACAAGAGAAACATGGTATGTAGACTACACAAATCCTTGTATGGATTGAAACAAGCACCTAGAGCCTAGTATGAAAGACTTCACTCATATCTGATTACCATAAAGTTTGTTAGAACATGTGAAAATAGCAATCTATACTTAAAACAATATACCGATGGTAATATTCTAATTGCTGAAATTTTTGTTGATGATATCATTTTTGGAGGAAATGAATTATTATGCAAATCCTTTGCTAATGAAATGAGAAAGGAATTTGAAATGTCTATGTTTGTGGAGATCAAATTCTTTCTTGGTCTACACATTCTTGAACAAAATGCAAATATTTATATCACTCAGTCCAAGTACATCAAGGAAGTTCTAAAGATATTCAAGATGGAAGATTCCAAACCAGTTGGAACACATATGGCTACTGGATGCAAGATAACAAAGGAACAAAAGACAAATGAGGTAAATCAGACCTTATATAGATTAATTATTAAAAAATTGATGTGTGTTGTTCACACCAGACTAGATATAGGACATGCAGTAGGGATAGTTGCAAGATTCTCTGCTAATCCCAAAGAATCACATATGACTATTGTCAAAAGAATCCTAAGATATCTGAAGAACACCGAGGACAATGGCTTATGGTACAAAAGAGAAGGAAAATTTGTGCTACAAGTCTATATAGATGTTGATTGGGTTGGAAACATTGATGACTAAAAGAGAACAACTGGAGGAACATTCTTCATGGGTGATAGACTTATCACATTGATAAGTAAGAAGCAAGGATGCATCTCTCAGTCAAATGCAGAAGCAGATTATGTGGCTGCTACTAAAAATTGCTCTAATATTGCATGGATCAAAAAATTACTAGAAGGTATGAATATGAAGATTATTGAACCAATAATTATCTATTGTGATAATACCAGTGCAATAAATATTTCTAGAATGTAGTCATGCATGCTAAGACTAAGCATACTGCTATCAAATATCACTATCTAAGAGAACAAGTGTAAGAAAATCAAGTGACACTAGAATATGTTCAATAAAAGGAATAGTTAGCTGATATATTCACCAAGCCATTACCGAAGGATGCTTTTGAGTACTTGAGATAGAGACTAGGGGTCCAACCCTTGTCTATCGATCAATAATATCACTAGAAAGTTGCATCAGCCTATACCACATCTGCAGATCATTCATGTTGATGCAAACACTGAATGGATAGAAACAAATATATTTGTACACATCAAGGTACAAATATATGACAAAAATTAGAATATTGTATTTCTAATGGATAGGGAAATTCAAGGAATATATTATATAAAAGGGATGAAACATGATATAGATGATAAATCAAGGAGAAATATTTTTGTTTGGCATTGTTGTCAAAGGGAGAGAAATATCTCATTATCATATAAAAAGGAGAATTATCATCAGAAAGAGATTTGCTTTATCATACAAAGGGAAAGATGATCTCCATATCACATAAAGGAGAGATATGATAAAAGGAGAGATTATATCATTAGCTATGAAGAGAAGTTCCTAAGAATCAGATGGAAGAGTTAATAAATATTCCAAGGGAGAGAAATTGATTACACATGAAATATCCATCTAAGGGAGAGAAGTAACAAAGGGAGAGAGTTCAGACCAAGAGAAAGAATGTTGTCAAAGGAAAAAGAGATTATCAAGAAGAGGAACAGTCAAGGAAACACACATATCATAATAGAGGAAGAAGATGATACATCTATCTAGTGAAGAGATTAAAGATTGAAGACAACCACTCTGCAAGAAACAAATCTAAGCTAGTTTTTGAGATTACCGAAAGCTAGACATTTGTAATAGTTACATTAGGAAAGATTGATGAAACTATATATTTCATATTGTATTAGTGATATTAGAGTATGATAATGTAGTATGTTTCCATCAATGCCAAAGGGAGAGATTGATAACATATAACTAATTGAATGTTTGAAGATGTTAATTTGATCACCCAAATGTAGAAGGATAATGCAAGACATTAAATCAGTTAATGGATTGTATTGTGATTGATGTCAACTTGATATAATCTAATCGGTTATATACAAAGTGTCAAATAATTTAGAGAATCAGAGAGATAAAGATTATGCTTTCTGTAATGTATAAAAGACAAGTATTTAGTATGTGAATTCAAACACCGATGGTTAGTGGAACCTGATGGATAGAGATCACCAACAGTCAAGTCACAGTGATTCTCGAGCAAGAAAACTGATGAGCATTACCGATGAAGTAGAATCACAAGAAAACTTGACAACCAAAAACATAGTGTAAACTAACGGAGAAGCTTGAGGGAACTGAAGTATTGATCGATGCTATCAAAAAGTTAAAAATGAAAATAACTGGAGTTCCCAACTGACAAAATGTCTAGTTGGTAGAGATAAATATAGACTTAACTAGTTGTTATCATTGTTTTCATCGACAAGATAAGCCAGAGATAAGTAATTGATTTAAAACTGATTTGTCCAGTTGGAAAGAAAATCTTAGAGAGATAAAACATGATTTTTGCTTTAAATTTGATAGGAAAGAATTGTGGATCATGCCAAGATCAAGAAAATCATGAACCTAACAATGGTGATATCATGTCTATAAAGAGACAAATCAATTCATTATGAATTGGTGTGGGGAGAGAATAAGAAAGAGGATGCTAAGAAGAAACTGATGAAGAGCAACCTCATTTAGTGTTGATCAATCAAGCTAAGAAAAGAGCTAAATCTTTTTGCGGACACTGAGAAACAAAGCACAACATCACCAAGAAAAATCAATGTGGAGCAAAGGTATAACAAAGATATATTGATCAGATTATTTTATGAGATTATAATAGATCTGAAAATATGCAAGTATAGGTTGTATATGTGTATAGATCATACTATTTCAGTTTAACCATTGATTCATAAATTCTCTTAACCAAGTGAGATTTAAAGATCCTTTCTATATTGAGATACATCCAATGGAGTATCAAAAAGTTTGATCATGAAGATAGCATGAGATGCCAGATACTAATTGATAGGCCAAGTGAGTGTTTGATCAAAGATGATAGCATAGAGATGCCAGATATCAAGTGACAAACTAAAATTTCAAATCTTATAACAAGGTCACATCTTACAGTGTGTTTGTAACCTTTAACAGGGTTGGTTCTTCACCGAGATCACTTTAGAAGAGTGAAAATTTTGGGTTACCGGTCCCAAGTGGCTTTTCCCTTAACAGTGTTTCGACATTAAAAATTCATGTGTCAATGTGTCTATGAGTCATTACTTTAGTGTTTTGCATTGCACATAACTTAATTGGATTGATTGGTATACTCTAGATAATGTATTGTCTGTCAGTAAATTAACAGACTTGTTTTTGGTAAATACACAGTAGAAGGTTTTACAAAGCATTCTGATTAGAATTAATTTGATAAAAGTATTTGGAGGCATTTATCTTATAGGACTGAAGATAAATAGAGGTATAATTTTGTGGTACTAAGTTTAAAAGGGTTGGTTATTGGAATATTTTTGAGGGTACTGATTCACCCCCCCCCCTCCTCAGTTATTACTAACAAATACTATCTTCATGTTCAAAGTTTTTGATACTCCTTGGGATGTATCTCAATATAGAAAGGATCTTTAAATCCTACTTAGTTAAGAGACTTTATGAATCAATGGTTAAACTAAAATAGTATGATTTGTTCACATATACAACTTATACTTTCATATTTTTAGATCTATTGTAAGCTCATAAAACCAATATGATCAATGTATCTTTTCAATACCTTCGCTACACTTTGTTTTTGCTCGGTGATGTTGTACTTTGTTGCTCGGTGTACACAGAAATCTTTAGCTCTTTCCTCAGCTTGATTGATCATGGTTGAATGAAGTTATTCTTTATTAGTTTCTCTCCAACATCCTCTTTCTCTATTCACTCCCCCTTAATTCATAATGAATTATTTTTTCTCTTTATAGAAATGATATCATTGTTTCTAGGTTCTTCATTTTCTTGATCTTGGCATGATCCACAATTCTAGTTAATCTTGATTTAAAGCAAAACTCTTGTTTTATCTCGTAGAGATCTTCTTGCCAACTAGATAAAATGAATTTAAATCTTTTACTTATCTCTGGCTTTATCTTGTCAATGAAAAAAATTATAACAACCAGTTAAGTCTATATTTAGCTCTGCTAGCTAGGTATTTTGTCATTTCTGAACTTCAGTTAACATCGGTATCTCAACTATTAGTTTTGGTCAGCACTTTAGTTCACCTCAGGTTTCTCCATCAGTGTTGTGTCCATTGTTTTAACACTTGATTCTTCCCATTGGTAATGTTTATCAGTTTTCATGCTAGGAGTATCACTGTGACCTTTTCATCAAGTTCCTTTATCCGTCGGGGTGTACTACCCATACGTGTTTGTGGTCATTTTGTGAATGCTGAGATTTTATGCATTACTATAAGTATAATCTTTATCTCTCTGATTCTCTGAATTCTCTGACCCTTTGATTATAACTGATTAGATTATATCAAGTTTGTTGGCAAGTTGACTTCCTAAGGAATCATGACTTATTTTGTGTTGTCAATCATGGAAACAAAGTCATACTTAAGTTCTATCATAAAAGGAAAATGACTAAGTGTGAAAACAGGACAAACAGAGAGATACAAAGATCAGCACATCAGTAAATGTGTTAGATATCACACTAGAACATGTGTGCTTAGGTATATACTCTATGGTGTATATACATGCTAGATCCAAATGTGTAGAGTATGAAACATTAGTATGGAAAAGTTACAGAAAGATTAGTAAACGTGCAGACTAGGAAACAGAGCATGGAAGCCGACTACAGTTTTGATCAGCGTGTATGATTTTATAATGTAATGGCTAAGCACCTTTAGTTATAATTTTGTATTAATGTAATTAATGTTTTAGAAAACACGCTTAGGCTGACTTGTTCAGAAGCGTTTTATATTTTTGTTTTAGGGTCGACTAGTGATTTGTTTTGGGTCGTGCCTATTCAATTTTGAAGATATAAGTATGTAATGTAAGTATATGTTACAAGTGTTGAATATTGTGTAAGAAGAAGTTACAGAGGGATAGTATAATGAAGTCAGAAAATGATATAGCTCTTTGAAGGAGTAAGAGCATCCATGCATACACAGAACTGATCAGACAACAGTGTCATTATAGCAATTCATCTTTGATATAGTGCATATCAACATTCAGAGGGTTGTAGCCTTCATCTTATTGGGTAGTGAGCCTAGGAAGTGAGCCATACACCCCTAACAGGGTTATTGTAAAAGAATCCTAACAGGGTCAGACCTTTAACCAAGTCATTGTACTTAATTTGTAAAGACTGCTTCTAACAGAGCAAAGGAACTTGAATAGGTTCATTATACCTAGTACAATATTTTGTGGGTACTAATCCCCACTGGAGTTTTCATCTGATCAAGGTTCTCTATAATCATATCATGTGTTATGATTTCTTGTGTTATGTCTCTTTGGATGCACATTTGATATATGTTTAATTGGCTGAAATATAATTAATAGACAAACACTGATTCACCCCNATTAATAGACAAACACTGATTCCCCCCCCCCCCCCTCTCAGTGTTTCTAACAATTGGTATCAGAGCTCTGGTTCTCTAAAAGAAAGCTTAACCACTTGAGGAGATCATGGACTCAGCTAAAGAAAAACATTTGAAAAAGAATCTTGAAGCCGCTCTTGAAGATCTTGACAGATTTGAAAAGGAAAATGAAGAACTAAGATTGAAAAATGATGGCTCTCAAATACTTATTAAAAGGTTATGAAAAGATCTGAAAGATTGTTCTACAAGTGATCTAGGAAAAATGTTCAAAAAGATTAATGAAGAGAATAAATCTCTAAAGGATAAACTTGAAGATCTAGAGGAACAACTTACAAATAGCCAGAACACCATTAAAGACAAGATCAAAGAAAGCAATCAATTAGAAGATGAAATTTTTCAGGCAAACATGAAAGTCTTGGAATTGGAAAACATGAAGAAGAAGTTGGAATCTGAATTAACAGAAGCAAAAGACAAGATTGATAAACTTCACACAAGTTCTAATTTAATTCAAATCTAGCTCAATGCACAAAGGAAAAAAGGGAACACTTCTGGCCTTGGATTCAGTACAACACAAGATGAAATCAAATCATCACAAGAGAAAGAAAAAACACTTGAAGCATCTTCAGAAGCTAAGAAAGTTGAAGATACTACAAAGGTTATATCTGAACCACGTAAAAGAGAAATCAAGCAAGTTAACAGAACTTGTTATGCATGCAATAAACATGGGCATTTGGGAAGAGATTGCAAAGAGGTAAGACCTTTTAAAGGTTATTGTTATTCCTATAACAAGTTTTGTCATAGGGCTATACATTGCAGAATAAGTCATAAGAATCAACATCAACAAAATCACACAAGTATGAGTCAAAACAATCAAAGAAATCAGCTCTCAAGAAATTTGCAGAATATTACATGTCAGATATGAAACTACAACGGACACACAGCAAAGAAATGCAGCATGATGAGAAAGAACATTAGACCTCCTATCATTTGTCACACATGTGGAAAGGCTAGACATGTCACAAGGTTTTGCAGATCCAAAACTCAAAAACAAGAGGATCCTAAAAAGTCACTATTTGAAGAGAAAGGAGAAGTCAATTTTATCAAAGCAAATGAAGATTCAAGCAAGATCTGGGTCAAAGAAAAGAAGGATGATGAAGATAAAAAAGTAGTTGATGCATCCCCAGTGGACGCACCCTCTACTTCTGCCTAATAGACCTTCTTGGTCTTAGGGGGATCTATTCTAGCTCAGAACCCCTGCGTGGTTGGTGTACTCACTTCAGAGTATGCACCTTTGGATTCATGGTTAAAAGCATGGATTATAGCGATATGCATTCATGCATTATCTGAATTACATCAGGATCAAAGTTTGAAAATCTCTATGTATGGTTGCAAGCATTAAATATGGAAGATCATATAAAAAGGAAGTTTGTAGTCGATCATTTTCACATTTACATTCGAGAGCACAGAAATTGAAGAGCATTAGAGCACTAAGACATCAAAGCACAAAGGCATAATAGTTTGGTAGTTGGAGTGAATGGATAATCAGTTTGAAATAGAACATTAGCCATCGTGCCATTTCAAAATTTTGTGGAAACCCTACATAAGAAAACACCAAGTAAGTATGGTAACCCCAGTTGTGTTTGATATAGTCGAGAGGAAGAGGTTCATATTTAAGAAGCATCCATTCAAATCCATACTAGATGATGTCGAAGGGGATTTCTCCAAAACCCTGCTTGGCATTGTTCACATGGAAGACATCCCCACATTAATTTATTGTAAAATGGAATCACTAGGAGATGATCATATAGCTTCCCATATGGCATCAATGTTAAATAATGACTTCACATTCAAGGATGAATTCTCACACTTACAAGATAACCCTATTATTGAGTATTCAAATGCACATAAGTTTGAAGAACCAAAATGGGTAAAGATTCTGTTAAGCATAATTCATGATGATCTCTTTTGGATTGGTGATGTTCATGTCCGTATCACTGTAGAACTAATCCATTAGTTAACCAGACTTTCAATGACTAGACTAGTATTTCCCACTAGTAAAGATGTAAATAAATAGATTGAGAAAGTTTGTTTGTCTAGGAGTGATAGGCGTGGAATGACAGTTGACCCTATCAAGGAGGATGACATTATACTCATGACAATGATACTTGGATACAAGTTTTAGCAAGCAAGCAGGTTGAACAGTGTCTCTATATTAACAGTCCTTGCAGCTATCAGAATAGTAAAGGACAACACCCAATACAATCTATGTGAGATCTTGCACGATTAGTTGATTGAAAATATCAGAATTATCAAACATGACAGGAGCAAAACATTTAGGTTTGGATCACTGATCATCTATTTGTATCACCACATAGTCAAAAAGGTTGCAGACCTTTATCTAGACAAAGGAAAACCGATAATGACTCAGATATCTCTTAAAGCCATAGTAGAAAGTAGTGCAAGAGATGAAATGGATATGGATATAAAGATATTCAGGGTCAAAATGTAGAGCAGGTTCAGACTATCTGAGAACATAGTTGACAAATACAGGGATACAATATGCTTCATGGTTGAGAAAGATTGCACATGCATGGAGGCTTTTGAGCCTAGAACTAAGTGGATTCATGAACTAGGGTATGAAGTAGAAGACCATATGTTAGAAGGATATGCACAGGTCTTATTATCAGCACCTAAAGACCCTAATGAACCTAGATGGGGCACTTACAGAGAAAATACTAATGAAGTGGATATTGAACTACAACTTGCTATTAACAAAAGGAAACCATCTAGAATGACATCCAACATTCTAAAAAAACATGGAGTCACACAAGAATATTTAGACAAGGAAAAAGAAGAAAAAATTGCACAAGTTAAAATTGAGAAAACTATTGAAACTCAGAAGAAGAAGAAAAAGAAAAATGAGGAGAGTACCACTACACCTACTACCACAATTGATCTAGATACATCTCCACCTTCTGTGCCTAGCAAGAAACCTAGAGGAAGGAAGGAAGTGGCTACAAGTCATCCATCCTCAAGAGCTACTCGGAGCAAAGCTAAGAATGTTCAAGCTCCACCTGAGGTAGGATATAGACCCAGTCTAAATATCTTGAAGAATAGGATTGTTAATGAAGGGAGATTAGATACATTATCAAAAGTCTATGACAACTATCAAGAGATGGATAAGACTGAGATACATTCTATGATCGTATCTCATATGATCAAGTTTAAGAAGTGTGTTCTTGAACTCAAAACAATGATACTTAATAAGTTATGGAACATGCTAGAGATAATGAAAAGACATGATATTGAAGAGGACATGAAGATTAGAGAAGAAACTTTGGATAATCTTCTTCCTATTTGTTCACATGATGAGAAGGCTATTCTGTTAGATCTGGTGAAGCCTCATCTCCGAACTAGGACAAGGACTCTAAAAATTATGAACAAGGAGTATGATCAAATTGGTAAGGAGACTGAAAAGGCATTTGCACAAGTCTTTATGGATAGACACATGTATCCACCAATGGGGCGTACACAAAAATTTACCCTAGCTCCTCCCAAATAGGCCACAAAACCAGTAATTCAGGTTGCGTCTATAACAAGTCTATAGGATTCAACACCCACAGTGACAATAACTTTTGAGATAGCTAAAGATATAGATGACACTAAAGTAGTTGACAATGTAAAGATATCTATGACAACTTCTAATAAAGATATGGATAAAGTTGATAAGGCATTTGAAAGCACTGAAGAAATGTGCACTGATGATACCACCGCACAACAAGATGAAGTTCCTTCCATTAATCCAATAGACTTAGATAAGGAGAAAGATACTCAAGGTAATGAGACACCAGTGAAGGAAATTCATGTCAAAAGTGAGTGTGTAGATACAAGTCAGAACACTATTTTCTCACCATCCACTCAACCATCCACCTCATTATTGTCAAGGTTAACTCCTGACTCAGCAAGTTTAGATGCATGGGGAGAAGAAGACCTAATCAAGATTAGTGTCCTTGCCATGGAAAAGGCAAAAGAGAAACAAGTAAAGAGGAACCCTGGCTTCTTGGAAACAGTGAACATTTTGAATGACTTAGTGCCTACTGATTAGAAAGTGGCCAAAGTACAATCAGTTGAAGATGTGGACAATATTTTATCAAACTTCAAGTCACATTTCACTAGCTTAGTAGAATCTGCTACTAAGATTGCAAAAAATAAATATAAGGAGAGACTAAATGACTTGGTAAAGAACTTTACTTTAGATCTGAACTCCTTAAAGATTGGGCAGGCTATTTTTAAGGAATTGGCAGATAAAGGAAAGAAAGTCATAGCAAACTGTATGGATAGAGTGAAGCTCACCTCTAAGCATACCAAAAAGATTGAAGAGGTAGAAGAAATGGTGGATAGCATAAATAAATCAGTTGAAAACTCCATGCAAGATATGAACATATGCAATAATGTCTATCAAGGTTAGCTGGACAAAAATGAGAAGGCAAAACTAGAAATTAGCAAGATCAGAATAAGGCAGACTCAGTTGAGGAATGCACTTGCACCATCTCTAGCAGTTCTCAATGAGAACATCAAACAGATTGATAACACCATGCAGACATATGATCAAGGTCCTTGCATGGATCTGATGAAAATGGAAAAGTTGACATATGATTTATGTGCGCATCTTTAGACTGTTGATGCAATGAAAGTTTTTTGGTAGAAAGAGATTCAATCTCTTGAAGTTGTGTACCCAGAAGTATACATGGAGTAAGTATGTTGAAGAATTATATTCATTTTCTCACCTTTGTCATTAATGTCAAAGGGGAAGTAGTATAGAATATGTATATGCAGAGAAGTATATATGTATATGTATATACAGTTATTTTTGTATGAAGTCATTTTGAGTAACTTAGCCACATTCCTTTGTTGCCATAAATGACAAAGGGGGAGATTGTTGGAAAGTTGACTTATTAAGGAAGCATGACTTATTTTTTGTTTTCAATCATGGCAACAAAGTCATACTTAAGTTCTATCATGAAAGGAAAATGACTAAGTGTGAAAACAGGACAGACAGAGAGATACAAAGATCAACACATCAGCGCATGTGTTAGAGATCACACCAAAACATGCATGCTTAGGTATATACTCTATGGTGTATATACATGATAGAGCCAAACTTGTAGAGTATGAAACATCAGTATGAAAAAGTTACAGACAGATTAGTAAACTTTTAGTCCAAGAAATAGATCATGGAAGCTGACTACAGTTTTGATCAGCGTGTATGATTTTATAATGTAATGGCTAAGAGCCTTTAGTTATAAGTTTTTATTAATTTAATTAATGTTTTAGTAAACACACTTAGGCTGACTTTTTTGGAAGTGTTGTATATTTTTGTTTTAGGGCCGACTAGTGATTTGTTCTGGGTCGCGCCTATTCAATTTTGAAGATATAAGTATGAAATGTAAGGATATGTTACAAGTGTCAATTATTGTGTAAGAAGAAGTTATAGAGGGACAATATAATGAAGTCAAACGATGATATAGCTCTTTGAAGGGGTGAGAGTATCCATGCATACACAAAACTGATCAGACAACAGTGTCATTATAGCAATTCATCTTTGATATAGTGCATATCAACATTCAGAGCGTTGTAGCCTTCATCTTATTGGGAAGTGAGCCATACACCCATAATAGGTTTATTATAAAAGACTCCTAACAGGGTCAGACCTTTAACTAGGTCATTGTAGTTAATTTGTAAAGACTGCTTCTAATAGGGCAAAGGAACTTTAACAGGTTCATTATACCTAATACAATATTTTGTGGGTACTAATCCCCACAAGATTTTTCCTCTGATCAAGGTTCTCTATAATCATATCATGTGTTATGATTTCTTGTGTTATGTTTCTTTGGATGCACATTTGATATATGTTTAATTGGCTGAAATATAATTAATAGATAAACACTGATTCACCCCCCCCCCCCCCCCNCTGATTCCCCCCCCCCCCCCTCTCAGTGTTTCTAACAGAGTTGACATCAGTGAAAATACAATCCATTAATTGATTTAAGGACTTGCATTGACTTTTATGCATTTCGGTGATCAACTTAACATCTTCAAAAATTCAATCAATTACATGTCATCAATAAATACCTTTCTATGTATTGATGTGTTCTTTCAGTCCATATCTTTGTTTGCATCAACATGAATGTTATTCTATTTAGTGTATATGTTGATGCAATCTCCTAGTCAAATTACTGACTGATAGACAAGGGTTGAACCCCTAGTCTCTGCCTTAGGTACTCAAATGTATCTTTCAGTAATGTCTTGGTATATATATCAGCTGACTGTTCCTTTGATTGAACATATTCCAGTACCACTTCTTTTTCTTGCACTTGTTCTATTAATTAGTCATACTTTATAGCAATTTGTTTAGTCTTAGCATGCATGACTAGATTCATTAATATGTTAATTGAACTGGTATTATCCCAATAGATAATCACTAGTTCTAGAATCTTCATATGCATACCTTCCAGTAATTGTTTGATACATGCAATGTTTGATAAGTTTGTAGCAACAGCTACATACTCTTTTTCTACATTAGACTGAGAGATGCATCCTTGCTTCTTGCTGATCCATGTGACAAGTCTGTCACCCATGAAGAATGCTCCTCCACTTGTGCTCTTTCAATCATCTAGGTTTCCAGCCCAATTTGCATATGTATAGACTTGTATCTCAAATTTGCCTCTTTTGTTATACCATAAGCCATAGTATTCAGTGTTCTTCAGATACCTTAGAATTCTCTTGACAACAGTCATATGTGATTCTTTGGGGTTAACAGAGAATTTTGCAACTATTCTAACTACATGTGCTATATATGGTCTACTATGAACAATATACATTGGTTTTCCAATCATTGATCTATACAAGGTCTGATTTATATCATTTTATTTGTCTTCCTTTGTTAGCTTACATTCGGTAGCCATAGGTGTTCCAGCTGGCTTGGAATCTTCCATCTTGAATATCTTTAGCACTTCCTTGATGTATTTGGACTGAGTGATATATATGCTTGCATCTTGTTGAAGAATCTATAGACCAAGAAAGAATTTGATCTCCCCAAACATAGACATTTCAAATTCTTTTCTCATTTCATTAGGAAAGCATTTTCATAACATGCATTTTTAAAATAGTTTATTTCCCCAAAAGATGCTATCATCAACAAATATTTTAGCAATCAAAATATTACCATGGTTATCTTCTTTTAAGTACAGATTTCTATTTTCACTTGTTCTTACAAATTCAATGCTAATGAGATATGAGTGAAGTTTTTCATACTAGGCTCTAGGTGCTTGTTTCAATCCATAAAAGGATTTATGTAGTCTACATACCATGTTCCTCATGTCTGGATCAACAAACCCTTTTGGTTGTTCAATGTATACCTCTTCTTCTAGTATTCCATTTTGGAATGCAGATATTACATCCTTCTAGTCTACCTTAAATAATTTGTATGCAGCATAAGAAAGAAGAATTCTAACTCCTTCTATTCTTGCAAAGGGTACAAAGGTTTCTCCATAATCAATTCCTTCTTCTTGTGCATTTCTGATGTAACACTAGTCTTTCTTCTCCCTAGCTTCCTCTAGGGTCTCCTAGACCACTCTATTGACCTATTATGGTTCTTCAAATAACCCTATCCTCCTTAGGATTCTTCTCACATAATCCTAATCCTTTCAACTAGTGAACATCAACAATATAGAATCAAAACTCACCATGCTCCTTCCTAGGCTTCAATTGGCCTTTCTTGCTCCATCTGCAGAAACTTATCCAAATGGATCCCAAAATCTTCCATGTGGAAAGGTAGTCTTCAAGATTTTTTATTGGACTAATTCCAATGTCCACAAACCTCTTTGGGATTGAAACCCTCAAAAAGATCTAAATTCCAAGTCAAATTCACCCAAAAGAGGGCTACTAGCATTAGGCCTAGTTAGGCTCTTTTTCTGCAATAACTTATAAAAACTCTTAACAAGTTAGAAAAATAATACCATATCCTGATACCCTTTTCAAGAACCTAAGGATTTTCTAGGTCTTGGCTTCCAGAGGTGTGGGTACAATACCTCCTACAAACATGCCTAAAATTTAGGGTTTTAGGTCCTTTTCACAGTCTACACAAGAAATTGATTTTCTTGGCTTATAAAAAAACTCACCCAAACTTCTGCTACAATTTAGGGTTCCTTCACTCAACATAATACCTTCCTAGAATGCTTGATTGAATCAATGAATTATTTCAATCTCTCCAAACTGCTCTACAACTTCTGGTGATCCCTAGCCATGCATCTATGGCTCACCTAGGACATCACCTTAGAAATAGCAGCCATACTTTCTTGGTCCCCTCCTTCACTATACATAATGTACATGGAGTCACCTTCCATAATCCAAGAGCTTGTGCAAGTGCTACTGTGGAAAATGGATCTATGACCCCATTTGCATACAGGGTTCAATCCAAACCAACGATAGGATATAAACTAAAAGATTTTACCAAAGCAACTAAAACTATTCAAATTAAAAAATAACACCACCAAAAGTATTAGAAAAATATACATTACCAAAAACAAATATTACATTAGAAGATTCAATTCATTACAATATTAGATCCTCACAAAACACAAAAATTGTAACTGTTCTTCAATTTCACAATCTGTATAGACTCTGAAATAAACTTCCCAACCCTTCTAAATGATCAAGGATAGCCTCTTATAGTTTACCAAGGCACTAAAACACTAGTTTCAGATAGTTAAGGAAATAATTCCTTTGAAGTTGCATTCTTGCAACAAATGTTGTCAATGTTGTCAATGACAACATTGACAACTTTTGCAACTTTCTGGATATGCTATCCAAACTTGGTCAAAAGGTGTCCAATCTTTCCCAAATCCCTAATTATGGTGTATAAAGATGAAACAGGACCTTTAGTATTTTTTTTGGCCACATTTGGAACTAAATTCATAAATCACTCTAATAGACCTAGATTGGACTCAAAGGTCACTAAGGACCTAAATAGACATCCTCTCACTTCACACACTACACACTAGGAATTTTAGTCCCTTTATTAACGTAGTGGTTTGGCTAGAACAAAGACAAGCTAAAAAATCAATAGAAACCCTAGCTTACATTGCATCTTCTAGCCTACCTAGGTGCTCCTACACCAATATCCCTTGTAGACTAATCTTTCTTTATTCCTTGTGACTTCTCCATTCTCATTCAGTTTGTTTCTGAATATCCATTTGGTACCGATGACATTCTTGTCATCTGGTCTCGGTACAAGTGTCCATGTCTTGTTCTTCTCAATCTGTTCTATTTCTTATTTCATAGCACTTATCCATTCTTCATTTTCAAGTGCATCATTAAAAGATTTAGGCTCAAAATCAAAAAATTAAACATCTGGTGTTTAGTGACTTACTTCTTGTTCTCATTCTAGCCTTCTTGTCTCCTACGATCTAATTTTATGGATGATTATTTTTGACATACTTGGAAAGTATTAGTTTAGCTCTTTTTTCATCATTTTGATCATCATCGTGACCTTCACTCTAATCTCCATCACTTGAAACATCATCTTGAGTATTATCCTGATTTTTGGTAATTGCAGCCTGATGCTTGGGTGTAATGTTTTGTTTCTCAAGAGTAATACACTTTCACTCAGGTAGAGTGTCTTGAGTTCTTTAGTATAAACAAACCTATTGTAGTTCTCTAGTTCTTTTCTTCTTTCCTTATCATTCTTCTCTACATATTCATCTATTTTCACATTTTCACTTTCAATGATCTTATTAGAATACTTATTAAGATAGTTATAGGCCTTGCTTTTGGTGGAATACCCTAGGAAGATACCTTCTTCACTTTTATATTCAAGCTTTCCATTCCTATCATCTTTTTAGATATAAAATTGACTACCAAAAATTCTGAAGTAACTTACATTGGGTGTGCGACCATACCAAAACTCATAGGGTGTCTTCTACATAGCTTTCTCCTTCTTACTAACTTTAGATATGAGAGCAGTTTCTCCATACCTTTCTCCTTCTTTGTATTAATCATCCTTCATGGCTACAAATACCATCTCAATGTCTTCTTTAGATTCAGAGTCAGTATCATCAATTCTGTTCTCAGCTAGGTAACAAGATTTCTTTCCTTTTTCCTTGTAGTTTTGAGTATCTCTTTTGTCAGATTGTCGGTAGCTCTGGTAATCTCTATTATCACCTCTATCAAACTTATTTTCAAATGATCTATCATTACTTCTATCATATTTTCTTCTATTAGGACATCTTGCAACAAAGTTTCCAACCTCTTTACAATTAAAACATACAAGTGATAATTTACCTTTGTATCTATCTTTGCCTCTCTACAATCTTCTTGTCATTAGTGCTTCAATATCATCAAGTCCTTGATCCTCATTATAACTTTCACTATTATTTCTAATAGCATGTCTATGAATTGAATTATTTATTTTCAAATAAGATTTGAATGCATATTCTCTAGATGGTAAGACACTATTATCAAATTTATTCATCTCAAATGACACCAGTGTACCAATTAGACTATCTAGAGTAATTGTATTATTTGCAACTGCTCTCATTTATTGAATAGTAGAAACTCTAATATCATATGTAGCCTATAGGTTTCTCATGATTTTACTTACCACTATCTCTTCTTCTAGAACACCTCCAACTCCTTTTATTGCATCGACTATCTCTTTAATTCTGCAGCTATACAGAGTGATGTTTTCTCCTTCTTTCATCCTTAGTTCATCAAACCTCCCTCTTAGAATTTCTTCCTTAGCTCTTAGTACATTGGCATCTCCTCCATGTACCAGCTTCAATTTATCCCACATTTTCTTTGCAGAGGTGCAAATTTTGACATCTTCAAACTCAGCATCAGAGAGTGACGAAGCAAGTTCTATCATCATGCAATTATGCTCATGCTTTTCTCTCATTTTCTCAACTGTGTGAGGTACTGTGGGAAACACATATTCAATATCTAAGAATTGAACAATCTCATTTCCAATACTTGATAAGTGGATTCTCATTCTTCTTTTCCATGATTCAAAGTTATCTTTTTTCAACTTGGGCACATCTCGTTTGTTCATCTTGTGATATTTTGCTTGAGCTGTTAAACTCCCTTTCTAAGCACACAATCTCTGATACCAATTGTTAGTAATAAATGAGATGGGGGTTGAATTGGTGGCCTAAAAAATATTCCAATAATTAACCTCAAAAACAGTATAGCTCAAACATAAAACTCAAGTTATCTTTAGTTCCACAAGATGCATGCCTTTAAATCATCTTAGAAAATAACTACTGCTCAAAATTCAATGCAAAACCTTGTACTTTTTGTTTGAAAATTTTGAAGTAACTTACAATGGGTGTGTGACCATACCAAAGCTCATAGGGTTTCCTCTTTGTGTCTTTCTTCAATTGTACTTTGTTCAATGTGTAGACAGCAGTATTGACAGCTTCCCTCCAAAAAGTTTGACTAATTCTTCTCTCTATCATCAATGTTCTTGCACAATCAACAATTGATTTGTTTCTCCTCTGAGCAATTCCATTTTTCTGTGGTGTTCTTGGTGTAGAAACCTATCTTTTAATTCCATGCTCATTACAGAAATTAGCACATTCATCTGAAATAAATTCCCCTCCTCTATCTGCTCTTAAGCATTTCAATTTCTTGTCATTTTGTTTTTCTACCATAGCCTTATAACATTTAAACATCTTGAATGTTTCAGATTTATTTTCTAAGAACATAAATGTCATCATTCTAGAATAATCATCAACAAAGAGAATGAAATACCTATCTGCGTAGTAACTATTTTTCCTCATGGGTCCACATAGATCAGTATGTACTAATTCTAGAATTACATTATATGTATGGGTTTTACTCTTGAAACTAGACTTTTTCATCTTACCTTTTTGACGGTTCATGCATATGTTATGCTCAGGCTGTGTCATGCTTGATAAGCCTCTGACATTTCTTTTATTGCTTATCTTTATCATGTTGTCAAAATTCACATGACAGAATCTTTTGTGACACAACCATATGTCTTCATTTCTAGCCATTAAACAAGTTGTTTTAGTGTCATCAAGATAGAAAAGGTTACCTTTTGTCTGCTCTCGAGTTTTGATCAACCTTCCTAATTCATTGGAGATATTTGCCTTCTTATTCTAAAATGCTAATCGGTGACCTGTATTGTTTAGCTATGAAACACTTAGAATATTATAATTTAGTCCTTTTACCTAGTAAGTATTTTCACATTTGATCAGGTTATTAAACATTATGGTTCCTTTACCTTCAACTGGACAAAGTGTGTCATTACCCATTCTTATTGAACCACCATTATAGTATTCAAAATTTTCAAACTTTTGCTTATCATTGGTCATGTGGTGAGTGTAGACACTATCTATGATCCAGACATCATTCTTACTATCTTTAGATATGAATGTAGTTTATACATACCTTTCTCCTTCTTTGTCTGAATCATCCTTCATGGCTACAAATACCATCTCAATGTCTTCTTCAGATTTGGTGTCAGTATCATCAGTTCTATTCTCAGCTAGGTAACAAGATTTCTTTCCTTTTTCCTTGTAGTCTTGGGTATATTTTTTGTCAGATTATCAGTTTCTTTGGTAATATCTTTTATCACCTCTATCAAACTTCTTTTCAAAGGATCTGTCATTACTTCTATCATCTTTTCTTCTATTAGGACATCTTACAGAAAAGTGTCCAACCTCTTTACAATTAAAACATACAAGTGGTAATTTACCTTTTTATCTACCTTTGCCTCTCTGCAATCTTCTTTCCATTAGTGCTTCAATCTCATCAAGTCCTTGATCCTCATTATCACTTTTACAATCATTTCTAGTAGCATGTCTAGGACTTGACATACTTATTTTCAAAGAAGATTTTAATATACATTCTATAGATGGTAAGACACTATTATCAACATTATTCATCTCAAATGAAATCAGTCTACCATTCAGACTATCTAGAGTAATTGTATTATTTGCAACTGCTCTCATTTCATGAATAGAAAAAACTCTAATAGCATATGTAGGAAATAGGGTTATTAGGATTTTACTTAACACTATCTCTTCTTCTAGTACACCTCCAATTCCTTGGATAGAATTGACTACCTCTTTGATTCTGCAACTATACTAAGTGATTTTTTCTCCTTCTTTCATCCTTAGGTCATCAAACTTCCCTCTTAGGATTTCTGCCTTAACTCTTAGTACATTGACATCTCCTCCATGTACTAGCTTCAATTTATCCCACATTTTCATTGCATAGGTGTAGGTTTTGACATCTTCAAACTCAGCATCAAAGAGTGTGGAAGCAATTTCTATCGTCGTGCAATTATGCTCATGATTTTCTCTCATTTTCTCAACCGTGTGAGGTGTTGTGGGGAACACATATTCAGTATCTAATAATTAAACAATGTAATTTCCAATACCTCATAAGTGGAATCTTATTCTTCTTTTCCTTGATGCAAAGTTGTCTTTGTTCAACTTGGGCACCTCTCATTTGTTCATCTTCTGATGATTTGATTGAGTTGTTAAACTCCCTTTCTAAGCACACAAGCTCTGATACCAATTGTTAGTAATGACAAAGAGGGGGGGGTGAATCAGTGACCTCAAAATATTTCAATAATTAACCACAAAAAATTTATATCTCAAATATAAACATCAAGTTATCTTTAGTCCCACAAGATGCATGCCTTTAAATAATCTTAGAAAATAAGTACTTCTCAGAATTCAATGCAAAACCTTATACTTTATGTTTACCGATTATTAGTGTTTAGTTTACCGAAAAATAGTAAACTTAATTGAAGTATACCGATCAATCCAGAGTTAACTATGTGTAATGCAAAACACTAAAGTAATGACACATAAACACATTGACACATGGATTTTAATGTACAAACCATATTAGGGGAAAAACCACTTGGGACGGTAACCCAAAATTTTCACTCTTCTTAAGTGAGCTCGGTGAAGAGTCAACCCTGTTAAAGGTTACAAACACACTGTTAGGTGTGACCTTGTTAGAGGATTTAATAGAATAGTTTTTCACTTGATATTTGGCATCTCAATGCTACCTTGTATGATGAAACCTATTTATTTGTCAAATGGTAACTAGCATGACTAATGCTATCTTCATGCTCAAACTTTTTTATACTCCTTGAGATGTTCTTAGTATAAATCCTTCTCGGTTAAGAGACTTTCTGGATCAATGGTTAAACTGGAACAATATGATCTATTCACATATACAACTTATACTTGGATATTTTTAGATCTATTGTAAGCTCATAAAACCAATCTGATCAATATATCTTTTCAATACCTTTGCTCCAATTTTGTTTCTTCTCAGTGATGTTGTACTCTATTGCTCAGTGTCCATAGAAATCTTTATCTCTTTCCTCAGCTTGATTGATTAGGACTGAATGAAGTTTTTCTTCACTAGTTTCTCTTTAGCATCCTCTTTCTCTATTCACTCCCCCTAATTCATAATGAATTAAGTTGTCTCTTTATAGACATGATATCACTATTTCTAGGTTCTTTATTTTCTTGATCTTGGTGTGATCCACAGTTCTAGCTAATCTTGATTTAAAGAAAAACTCCTATTTTATCTTGTAGATATCTTCTTTCCAACTGGATAAAACAACTTTAAATCCTTTAATTTCTCTATCTTTATCTTCTTGATGAAAACAATGATAACAACCAGTTAAGTCTATTTTAGCTCTGCCAACTAGATATTTTTTCGTTTCTAAACTTCAGTTAACTTTGGTGTCTAAACTGTTAGTTTTGGTCAGCACTTCAGTTCTCCTTGGGTTTCTCCGTCAGTGTGTGTCTATTGGTTAAAACTTGTTCTATCTATTGGTAATGTCCGTCGGTTTAACACTTGATTCTTCCCATTGGTAATGCTCATCAATTTTCATGCTTAGGGTATCGTTGTGACTTTCTTATCAGTTTCCTCTATCCATCGGGGTGCATTGCTCGTAGGTGTTTATGGTCACTTAGTGAAATCTTGTCTTTTATGCATTACTAAAAGCATAATATTTATCTCTCTAATTCTCTGAACTCTTTGACACTTTGATTATAACTGATTGGATTATATCAAGTTGACATCATTAACAATACAATCCATTAATTGATTTAATGACTTGCATTGACATTTCTGCATTTTGGTGATCAACTTAATATCTTCAAACATTCAATCAATTACATGTCATCACTACTACACAAAAAACTAGAAATATAATGCATGTCTAACACCCAACCAATGCACAAGACAAATAAATATATAGAAGACTTCACTCTTCATCTTCAAAACTGAAGACTCTTTACATTCCAAGCACAAGTCTCTTCATTTCAAATGCATGTCTCTTCACATCTCCATGCAAGTCTTTTCAATTTCCAAATGCAAGACCCTTCGCATTTCTTGGACAAGTGATTCACCTTTGGGAAGGAGGATATTTCCTAATTCTATATAACATCAATAGCTTGTATGCGAGTAATATGTGATGTAAATGTGAATATGATAAGGAAAGATCTATGTGTTGATATATGTGTGAGTTGATGCAATTAGTAGCTGACTATTATATCATATCTTTATTGAAGAGTATCAGTGATAGTTAATTCAGTGGTGGATTTTGTCTTTCATTTATTATATTTTGGAAGTGAGCCCATTGGCAGTGAGCCTTTCATAATTTAGGGTATTTAGCTAGACTGATAGTGAGCCAACCAGCAATGAGCAAACCGATAATGATCCCTTGTAAAAATAATTGTAATCAGTGTCACCTTAACTAGTTTTATTTTCATGATAATTAGTTTCTCGATGGTTTCTCCCAGTTTTAGTTTCCACATTAATCGTGGTGTTCATTGTGTTGATGGTTTTGTGGTTTCATATTTTCATTTGTTATAAGTTTTAGAATTTTTTAAGTTCTTACCGGTTCAGTAAAATTTTTAATAAGTGTTTGTAGATAATTGATTCCCCCCCTCTAGCTATTGGGCATGTTCAACGATTGGTATCAGAGATTTGTTAATTGGTATACAACTTAATTGCTTGAGGCAGATCTGATGGTGCACAAATTGAGTATTCTTATGTATGATGGATCAAACTACAATTCATGGAAGGAGTAGATGAGAGGATATATAATTTGAATTGGTTACACCACCTAGAAGCATGTGTTACCTCATAATGGCCCCACTAATCCAAATGAAATCATAGCCTATGAGGAGAATGAAAGAGAAAGGTATACAATATTTAGTGCTTTATCAAAAAATGACTTTGTTAAGGTTATACTTATCTCATTAAAGACTACTTATGAATTTTGGGAAAAGTTAAAATACATTTATAAAGGAAATGACAGAGTTAAGTTATCTAAGAAGTTAGCAGTTAAGTGACATTATGAGAATCTAAGAATGAAAGAAGGTGAAGAAATAAGAAGCTATTTTCAGAGGGTTGACAATTTAGTGAATGAAGTAAAGAATCAAGGAGGAAATATCACTGGTGAATATGTTATGGAGAAAATATTTATGTCATTACAGAATAGAAACAATCACAAGATCTCATCTATTAAGGAGGTATATGATTTTAAGAAGTTCACTAGAGAATAGTTGTTTTGCACCCTGACTGCATTTAAATTAAGATAATTTGAATATGTGAAGAGAATATCTAAAACAACATTTAAAGAAACAAAATTAGAGGAAGATGTAGATGGTGAAGAAGACTTAGATGACTTGGAAGAAAAATTTGCAAGGAAGTTGGAGAGAGGTACTAAAAAATAAAAAGTTATTTTACCATTTAAATGTTTTAGATGTGGAAAATTTGGTCATTTGGCTACTAGGTGTCTGAAGAAAGGTCTTAGGAAGAAATTTAAGAAGTTCAACAAGAAAGCTTACTATGTTAAAGAAGAAGCTAGTGTTTCAGATGATGAGTCAGAAACATAAGATTATATATTCTATGTTGAAGAAGAAAAGCTATGGATTTATATTTCTAACATATGTCCTAAATTTGATTATAATGTTGAAACTTCTTTGTATGTTTGAAGGAACAAGAATGAATGGTTGATTGATAGTGGTTGTTCTAATCATATTACTCATGATAAAAGTAAATTTGTAGCACTTGAGAAATATGATGGTGGTCCTGTAAGTTTTTTTGGTAATCAAGAAACATATTTTGTCAGTAGAGGTTCAATAACTTTTGATAGAAAGCATAACAATAACAATGTTTATTATGTGAAGGGCTTTTGTCATAATATTTTGAGTGTTGGATAGATGTGTGAGAATGGCTATGATGTTTTGTTCAAGAATGAAGGATTTGAGATTCAAAAAATACCAAGAGAAGTAATGGGATTCAGCATGAGGATAGGAAGGAACACATATCAACTTGAAGGATATATAGAAGGATGCATACTCTCTCAAATTGATGACAATTGGTTTTTGCATCGGAGGATGTGCCACATAAATTCTGGAAACTTGGTAGGAATCAGTTCATCACATGCAGTAAGAGACTTACCTAGATTATGTAAATGAGACAATTTTATTTGTAAAGGATGTCAGGAAGGAAAATAGAGAAGAGAATCATTCAAAGCTAAAGAATATTCATCTACATGTTTGATGGATCTAGTACACACTAACATGTGTGGTATGTCCCACAAGAACAAGGATCTTACAATGTGAGAGGTACTTAATACTCTTTATTGATGATTGTTCAAGACCGAATTGGGTCACATTTATAAGAAAAAAGTCATAAGCAATTGAGAAGTTCAATGTTTTTAAAGAAAGAGTTGAGAATGAATGTGGTAGGAAAATCAAATGTTTGAGATATGATAAAGGAGGAAAATTTACATCTAATGATTTTGAGAATTTTTATGAGACATGGAATCAATACATAGTTTTCAATAGCTAGAAAACCATAGTAGAATGGTGTAGTGGAAGATGGTCCTACAAGAAGAAGACATGATGATGATGAAGGAGTAGGTTTATCATAGGATTACTGGAGAGAAGCACTACATACAAATTTGTACACCCTTAACATATTACTTTACTAAAAGAAGTATGAAAAGACATCATATGAGCTATGGAGTGGAAGAGAACCTACAATAAAGTATTTCAAGATTTTTGGAAGTAGATGATACATTCCAAAGGATGAAGACAATCTGGGTAAATTTGATAGTAGAGAAGATGAAAGTATGTTTCTAAGATATTATACAAAGAGAAAAGTGTACCGATGTAACAACAAGAGACTAAATAAGATTGTTGAAGGTGTGAATGTGAAGGTTGTTGAGGATTTTTAGAAGACTCCTAAGAAACACATTAAATATGAGTTTGATATAGAGGACAGAGTAAATTAAGACAAGAAATTTAAGGAAGAGATAAGGTAGGCTCTGACATATACAACTAAGACACCAAGGTATGTACAAATAAATCACTCTGAGAATCATATTATTGGTGATAAGAATAGAGGATTTGTTACTAGAAGTAGAGAGATACAAGAGAAACTTATGTTATGTTTACTTTTAGAAATTAAGCCTTAATCTATAGAAGAATCATGTAATGATCAAAACAAGGTAAAAGCAATGAAGGAAGAACTTGATAAGATTGAAAATAATCAAACTTGGGAGCTTGTACCTAGACTAAATTATAAGAATATGATTAGTGCAAAGTGGGTCTACCAAAATAAGTTGGATGAAAGTGGTAGAGTAATAAGGAACAAGGAAAGGTTAGTATGAAAAGGTTACACTCAGATTGAGGGTATTGATTTTTACTATGCTTATGCCCTTGTTGCCCAGATGGAGGAAATTCACATATTATTAGCATTTGCATCTTATAAGGATTTCAAAGTTTATCAAATGGATGATAAGTCAACATTCTTGAATGGAGAATTAAAAGGAGAAGTTTACATTGAACAACTAGAAGGATTCAGATTAGAATAGAACCTAGATATAGTGTGCAGGTTCAAGAAGGCATTGTATGGATTGAATTAGGCACTAAAGCCTAGTATGGGAGATTGGATAAATATCTGACTAGACAAAATTTTTAAGAAGGTTTTGCAAACAAAAACTTGTATTACAAGATTTATTCATATCAGAATCTAATTTTTGTTTTTTATGTTGATTATATCATTTTCAAAGGAAAAGATGACTTGCATGGGAAATTTGCTAAGGAAATGAAGAAGGAATTTGAGATGTCCATGATTGGTGAGTTGAATTTATATCTTGGATTTCAGGTAAATTAGAATAGTAAAGGCATTTTCATTTCACAGTCCAATTATGTCAAGGAATTGTTAAAGAAGTTTGTCTTAGAGAATTCCAAACTGATATGAACCCCAATTGTTAACGGTTGTACATTGACTAAGGAGGATGTTTCACTAAAAGAAGATGCAAGTAAGTATAGATAAATTATTGTAGTATTTTTTATCTAACTGCTACTAGACCATATATCATGTTTGTTGTATGTTCGGTAGCCAGATTTAAGAAAGAACCAAAAGAATCACATGTTATAGAAGTACAGAGGATTTTTAGATAGTTGAAGGGAACAAAAGAGTTTGGATTATGGTATCCCAAAAGTTTATATTTCACATTGAAAACTTATATTGATTCAGATTAGGCCGGTTGTGTGGATAACCAAAGAAGTGGTGGAACTTATTTCCTTGGCTCCTGGTTGGTTGCTTGGTAAAGTAAAAAGCGCGATTCTGTAACATTATCAACTGCTGAATCAGAATACATTACACCATCCTCGTGTTGTACTTAGGTATTGTGGATGAAATATACTTTGAAGGATATTGGTATAACTTTTGATGAACCAAATTTAATAATGTGTAATAATACCAATATTATAAATATTTCAAAGATTCTAGTGCAACAGTGTAGAACAAAACATATATGTATGAGCTATCATTTCTTGATAGAGAAAGTTCCAGAGAAGGAAGTGAAGCTTGAGTATGTGCCTAAAAAAGAGCATAAAGTAGATATATTTACAAAACCTTTGTGCAAGGATACTTTTGAGTATCTCAGGGGGAATTTGGGTGTTCTGTCCCTTCCTAGTGTTTAGTAAATGCACTTGTGTGTGCATTGGTCCAGTGAATTGTGTGCTTAATATTTTCTAGAATAATTCTTGGCAGCTCCCTCTCATGGGTAGAAGAACGTGTTAGTAAGGGGGAGTTTGGACCTTTGTCATTGTTTTCAAAGGGGGAGAATAAAAATGATGGTTATATTTTTTTCAAAGAGTTATTTTCTTTGAATAATAGTGATGTTGATATCTTTTGTTAGAAAGTTATTTATTTTTTATTGATGACTATTTCCATCAATGAGAAAGGGGGAGATTGTTAAAATCCAAATTTGATGCTATTCATTTTATTTTTATTAATATTTTTCATTGATGTCAACATATCCAATGCATAATTTAGTTCATTTATGATTTGGTTATATTGTTGTATCGATTGATGTGGGTACCGATATCTTTGGTGTATTGGTAGAAGTGTTCATCGAAATATGTGCTTTACATGTTTATCATTATCTATATCAGTGATGGTCCCTTATTGTGTGCAACATATGGAGGAACACTTTTTTTGGATTGATCATATCTTGATGTGTTCATTCTGCTTCAGTCAATTTATTTAACATATAGATCCTATCTATTGGTACAAAAGATCTTAGAGATTGTGTAGCATGTTGAATCATGTTGTATTGAGAAAGGTGCTCCACATTTCATTCCTTACCACTACAATAATGCTCGGGTGTGACCTATATTCAAATTGGTTTACACCAACTTGGTTGATGGTATCAAGTAGTATAAAGAAAGCATTATTCATAGTTGTTTGGGTGGCTTCTTGTATGAGACTGTGTATGATGAGGAATCTTCAATCTATTGGGATCAAGATTAAACATGCAAACTTTAGTGGGTTAGCACATATAAAGATCTAAAACATGAATAATGATGAAACAACAAGATAAACACTCATAACATCATATTGAGCTAAAATAAGTTGCATCCTCTTTAAAACTTATTTGATTTTCTCATGATAAGGTTTGTGGATGTGCTCTCTCAAAAAACATCTAAAATAATCCCCAAGTAGAATGCTTGCTTGATCATGGATGAAAACTATGACTGAAAGAGCTAATGGATTGTAGAAGAGCTCAAGAACTAGTATAAAGAACTTGTCTCAAGCTTTCTACAAGAAAGATTAAGATAATATGAGATACAATGAAATATTCAAAATAGATTCATTTGCAATTATCCTAGCATATGATATCTAAATTATTTAAGAAAGAACTAAGATTGAAAACATTAAAAAACTATGAAATTATAGAGCTATTCTAGCATGCTAACAATGCACAAATGAGAGATGATTTGTGAGGAGAAATTCCTCCTATTTATAGATTTTTGGAGGAAAGAGAAGGGCTTGGATCAGGTGGAACCTATGTGGAATCCATATAGGAGCCACAGAATGGATACATAGGCTTAGAGAAGAGGTCAATTTGGAGCATATAATATTTTGAGTGGCTCAAGGATGCTCACACATGTGTGAGCAACCTTAGGGAAATGTGTGGGGGACAAGAAGGTGGTTACATTTAAGAGAGTCGGGTGGCTCTCTTGGGATGGGTTTCTCACATGTGTAAGCATTACATTAGAACTAAAAAGTTTAAGAAAAACCTTTTAATTAGGATTAGTGGGTGATTAAGTGGAAAAGTAGGTATAGCAAGTGGGATAGGTAGAGATAGAGTAGGAGTAGGGTAGGAGTAGGGTAGGATTCTAGATTGGATTAATAGGTTTCTAGTTTAGGTTTAGATTAATATTAAAACTAGATTTGAATTAATCATGGCTTAGAAGAATTTGAAGTGTGAGGGGATTTTTAATAAATTTGAATTTATTAAAATGGGGATTTTGAGGCAATTGTATTAAATTGAATACACTGGGATAGTATTGAGATTGTATTTAAATACTAAAAGGGGAACTATTTAATTGATTAAATTAAATACTTAGATTAATATAGGAAATATTAATTTTATTAATATTTTGGACGTCTACCTTTTTCCCATCTTTGATATGGTGTCACAAGTGGCATTGCATCAAAGAAAAGAAAAAAAATTCCCCAGAAGAAGTTAGGTACCTAGGAGTCATGCCAGAGAAATGACAATGTGAGGTTGTGTCCCCTTGAGAAAAGAATACAATAGGAAAATCATTGTGGAAGTTTATTGAAAAGGATGCAAACAGGAGGGGGAGTAGAAGGAAAGAATGGGAGGGGGATAGTGAATAAATAGAAACCTTTTTGAAATGAAAAATGCAAGGATGAATCTAATGTAACTAACGAGACTTTGGTATTAAATTGTGTTAAATGTTGGAGAGTACACCCTAGTTTAATATTGCAAGAGGAGGTATGCATCAGGTGTTAGAAAACACAAATTGCATGGTTCCTTTGAGTGGACTAGACACACATACAGAATAGGTAAATATAGGAACATAGATGTAGATCATACATGGATGATGGAACTAATGTAGTGACACTCAGAAGGAGAATGAGTACACCCAAGGAATTGTTAGAGACGTGGTAAAAAGTGTACGAGACCCTGGCCCTAGGAAGCCATGCATTATCGTAACCACGTTGTTAGTTAACAAATTTCTCGCTAGCCTTAATTAAATGTGAATAATCCAAGTGACTCTTTATAATCGAATTGGGAAGAAATCAATTAACAATAGTTGGGATTTATCTTGATAATCATATCCATGGGTATGTGCAGGATCATGGTATGCCAAAAAGTGGCAATGTGAAAAGAAGTCCTAATTGGTAGACTAATTGAAAAACAACTATAAATTTCAAATGATATAACATTTTTTAAATATCCAACATATTTCACATTCTATGCTTCACCTACCAAAAGATGGCTAGTATATATAAAAACTAAATTCAATTTTCTATAGATTCTCTTCTTACATATTGTTTATATAAGATTGATAACTTGTTCAAAATTTTATGTGAACTTGCCTAACCTTGATTTTTTGTATTTTCATTGCCACTTAAGGACCTATTTAGCATACCATGATCCTACACATACCCCATCTACATACAGGTGTATCTCCCTCTATAATTATCTTCAATTCAATTTTCAAAAAAACCAAATCAAGACGCATAAATAATACTTTTTAACCTTAAAGTATCAAAAGTTTAAGAATTCATACATAATCATGACATGAATCTCATATATATATAAATTAAAGTGAAAATGTAAAGATCAAACAAACAGACTGATCCACATGATACAAAATAATGCTCTACTAAAAGATAACTTGAATTACTTCCACAATTCAAAGTTATACAGAATTATATCACACTCATAAATGAACCCCAACTGAAGTCAGATCTATGTACTCAAAATGAACGCATTCCCAGTTGTGATATATACTCAGATTTAATCACTAGATCAAAAACATATTGTAAATTGTAAAATTCTTCAAGTATCTATATCACTATCAAAATAGCTTTCTAAGTAACTTTAAAAAAATTTGGCTGACCCTTATTGAGTCATAATAAGCCATATAAATATCTCGATAGTATAACTATTTGAAAGATAAGTTTTAAAACTAACTTCGCTGAGGAGTGAAAAGTAAAATCTAGAGTTCAACATCAACAGTTAAATGAAAGGAGAATAAATAACCATAAATGGTTATTTATAAATGATCATCATGGAACATATTCAGGTCTATGGTGGGGTCACAGCTGATGAGGGTTGGACCTACTACTTCCTCCATTCCAAGTGTTCGGTCGAGAATTTTACCACTAGTTGGTGATTAGGAACTCTGATATGTGAAATTCTCTATTTCCACACCTTATTCTCTCTTTGAACCAATGCAAATATATCCTTATGCATCTTTATATGGTCATGGAAAACAATCAACATGGACCCTTTTTCAGACACTTGAAATAATTCGTCAGCTGTTACTGTTTTGGTCTCTTGGATTGCATGAATCTTGTCACTGAAGGTCTGGTTCATCTCTTCTATCTTATGTAATGTTTTTCCATCTTATTTGAACAATTGAACCTTAATTAATCAAAGATCATCATTCATCACACTAGCTACGGCAATAATCTCTTTCAATAACTTAGCTGATTCTTCTATCCCCTCTTTTATGACTGAATTCCTCCATTCTAGATGCTCTTGCAACACAAATAATATTTCATCATCAAATCCTACAACAGGTCTTTCAGAAAGAAACTTCATTATGTCATATATTTTAACTCCAAGGTTTTGAGCCCTCACAGCCATCCATTGAGTTTTCTCTTTGTCCCATTTAGTTACTTCTACATCTAAGCTATCCCTTGTAGCAGTAGCTTCTTCATAGGTCTTGCTGAGATCATCAATGTATTTGATCCTTGTATCAACTATTGATTCTAACCAACTAACATAGGCTTGATCAATTGATATATTACATTGAATCTGCTCCCTCATTTTTTGGTAATCTAGAGACTTAGGATCAAACACTAGTGAGGGTTGCGATGTGAGTATGAGATAAGGATGGTGAATGAAATGAATGTATTCTTCCATCTAGACAAGAGCCAACTTTATTTCTCTTTTCCTTCTTGTCCTTCCATGTCCTTGTGATTATTTTCTTTGTTGAATACTCTAAGCGTTTGACATTTGTAGCCTGAGTAGCTACTCCAAGGTCAACCTTTCCTATCTTAAAGTCTTTTTTTGTTTCTTTATTAGAGTTATTTACATTTTTTGGAATGACTATCTCTACATACCATCACCCAATTTGGGTATTTGTGTCAATAATTGCTTCAGTTTTGGGTTTCTTATTCTTGACTTCTTTTCCCAAACACCTTCTTAGTATATCATAATCTGGCAGCGAGATAGGCACTATACTTCTCTTTCTACTAATTGAAGAGTAGAGCTAATTTGGTGTATGTCCAGAACTCTTAGCAGGGGGAGTTTGTAGTATAGTAAAGTATACTACCAATGTATCATTAAAAACATGTTACTCTTTAGATTTTCCTCCTCCTACTTCAATGTTGTCCATATCCAGAACATCTAGTGTCTGATCCTCTATAATTGTCAATCCTTCTCCAACAAAATATAATTCTACAATATCCTAGTTTACTGAACCTTTCTTCAATCTCTTACTTCTTGAACACGTAGTTCTTATAGGGGTAAGAACTATGGTTCTTGAGATAGCCTTCTTTAGTGAAATTTTCCTAGAATCATTTGTACCTACAAGATCAATATTAATATGGATGTTAGGAGAAGTACTTTTGTCTTGGGAAACCTATTAGGAATAACATTCCACAAGACAACTATGAGGGGGGAGGGGTGAATCAATTGTGATATAGATTATTAAACTTTAAACTTTATAAACCAAATCAGAAAATGTAAATGATAGCATAGTAAATGCCAACGCCATAACACAATATTTGTTGTCGAGGAAACCCTTTTAAAGGTAAAAACCCAGTGGGAATTAACAACCACAAATAAATTTACTAAGAGTATAGTATCTTTATTAAAAGATTTAGCCTTGTTAGGAGCTTGTTACAACATTATAGTACATAGTCTATGTTAAGAGACAGACCCAATTAGGAGTCAAAAGAAAATAGTAGGCTCACAGTCAAGGTACATTTCCCAAAGAAGGTTAAAGCTACCCTCAATGATTTGCAATTTGAACAAGTGTATAAAGCAAATAAAAAATCTAGTGAACTATCTGATAGCAACTATCTTTGCTTGATTAGTTCCAATGAAGTATAACAATCATCAACTCTGCTCTACATCCAGTAATCAACAAGCCTTGCATCTTCCACAATTCTCTTCTTTTAATCTCTACCACATCTTCTCCATAAGAAAAGATCTCTCATATATACCCTCTTACAATAAATCATTAGGTCGGCCAGTTAAGCTTTCCCAATACATAATTAATTAACTAGGTCGGCCAAATAAGGATTTCCATCATACAAATAATTATATAACCCCTTTCTAAGATACACATGATACCTATAATAAGTGAACATCAATTACAATCCATCACATATACTTCCAAATCCGTAATCCACGATCATAATTCATTTTACATGGTACATGTCTAAATTTAGCAAGAAAATAGGTCTTCTTTAGAATACACGCCATATCTGATGTCACCAGTAACCAAACAACAATTGAAATCTACCCATTACTCAAACATATGTCGGCTATCCACAAGTAAACTTGCTTCATCTGAAATATCTTTGATAGAAAGATATACCCAAAACACAGAGACCTTCTTTGTCCAAAATCACAGTTACAATCTAGAAACCAGTCTTCACCAAATCAATTGACATCCACAATCTGCAATATAAATCCAAGTGACCTTAGGAATAAGGTCAATGCACATCTTTCTGTATAAATACAATTTTGATCATTCTGAACCATCCATACAGTGTCCGTACACTTCTTCCAGTCAAGTAACCAGGCTGTCTCTCAATAGAAATATATGTTGACATCAGTGATAAAAACATGAACATCAACAACATGATGAATACCAAAACTGATATCATCCATCAATATCCCCCTTTGGAATTAATGGAAACATATGAGAAAATCCATATGCATCAACCCAAAAGTACTATCTTTCAATACAATCTTCTCAAAATCCTCAACACAAATCTCGCCAAAAGAGTGGATTTTCACATAGATTCCTTCCTCCTTTGGTAGCAATGGAAAAGGGTGCCATAACTCATTTGTAGTCTTCTAAAAGGTGTATCTCTTTTGAATCTTCATGTCCATCAACTAGGTGCAAGATCACCTAGATGTACTCCATAGTGTTCTCCTGCAACCACTCCCCATAAGGAGTAGATCCATACATCAAGTCCTAAAAGTGCTATAGCTCTGAAAACCACTAGACTGGTGCATATCTGCATCAATTAATTACCACTAGGAGGGGCCACCACCCCAAGCATGCATCTAAGATATTCAAAAGAATCTTTTGGAAAAGGTTTAGTAAATATATCTGCTATATGTTCCTTTGTGCTAATATACTCCAGTCTAATTTCTTTATTTTCTACCTTATCCCTAAAGAAATGATACTTAATATAAATATTCTTAGTCTTTGAATGCATTACATGATTCTTCAACATGTTTACTATGCTAGTGTTATCACATTGAATAACCACTGGCTCTTTGAAAATTATTCCAATGTCTTCCAGCATTTTTTTCATTCAAACAACTTGTGTACAATTTAATGTAGCAGCAACATATTATGACTCAGTAGTAGATTGAACAATATAGTGCTACTTCTTGCTTAACCAAGAAACCAATCTTTTTCCAGGGAAAAATGCACCACCACTTGTACTCATCCTGTCATCCGTATTATGTGCCCAATTAGCATCAGTAAAAGCCTGCAAAGTAAAATGTTTTGTTTTTTCATACCACAGTCCATATCTATTATCCCTTTCAAATATTTGAAAAATTCTTTTCACAGTAGAAAAATGTGTCTCTTTAGGATCTGCCTGATATCTGGCCACAATTCCAACTTCATTGGTAATATTTTGTCTACTGTGTGTTAGCTATTGTAGACCTCCAATCATCAATCTGTACTTAGATTTTGCATCACTTTGAGTCTCATCACTATTAGGTAATTTTTTTCCAGTCATCATAGGTGTCCCAATAGGTTTACAATCTTCCATTCCAAACTTTTTCAACATTTACTTAAGATACTTGGTCTAATATATAAAAATGTTATTCTTACTCTGATTAATTTGTAAACCAAGAAAAAATTTCATCTCACCAATCATTCACATCTTGAATTCATTTTCCATTTATTTAGAAAACTTCTTACGCATCTTATCATTGCCTCAAAAAATGATATCATCAACAAAAACTTCTATAATTAAGATTTCATCTTCATTAGTTCTTAAGTATAAATTACTATCTGCATTACCTTTCCTAAAACCAAGATGAAGTAGATATTTCTCTTGTCTTTCATACCATGCCCTTGGTGCCTATTTCAGTCCATATAGTGCCTTCTTCAGTCTGCAAACCATGTTTTCATCATCTATCAAAGGAAAACCATCAGGTTGCTCAATGTACACTTCTTCTAGATCACCATTCAATAATGATTACTTCACATCCATCTGATAAACCTTAAGGTCTTTATGTGAAACATAAGCAAGAAATAATCTCACAGCTTCCAATCTAGCAACAGGAGAAAATGTTTCTTCATAGTATATGCCTTCTTGTTGTGAATATCCTTTACATACCAGTCTTTCCTTCTTTCTTACCATTGTTCCTTCCTCATCCATCTTATTTATGAAAACCCATTTAGTACCAATCACATTTTTTATCTTAAGTCTTGGAGCCAATTCCCAATTATTGTTTTTATTTATCTATTCAATTTCTTCTTCCATAGCTTTAGTCCAAGATTGAACTCTACATGCTTCATCAGTAGTCTTTGGTTCAACTTGAGAAATCAAACAGATCTCATCTCTATCTCTAGATCTAGTCATCATGCCTTTTCTTACATCACCAATAATTTGATCTTCAAGATGGTTCTTCTTAACATAACTTGGTGTCTTCAATGTCTTAGTAGATTCCATCTATTCATCTTCAATCTCAACATCAATCATCAAAGATTATTTAGGTTCAACAGTAACCTCTTTTGTTTCTGTAATTTGACCACAATCATGCATCCTTTCTTGAATTTGAAACTTTTCATCTATCCTCACATTGGCGCTTTCAATCAATTTTCTCAATCTCAGATCAAAAAATTTGGAAGCTTTACTCTTAGTGGACTAACCAAGAGAAATTCCTTCATTACTTATAGCATCAAACTTGCCTATCTCAATGTTAT
Source organism: Thuja plicata (assembly GCA_018584345.1). Classification (NCBI taxonomy): domain Eukaryota; kingdom Viridiplantae; phylum Streptophyta; class Pinopsida; order Cupressales; family Cupressaceae; genus Thuja; species Thuja plicata. The sequence goes on along the minus strand of MU223571.1, from coordinate 1,008,623 downwards.
CAAAGTTAACATGACAAAATGTTTTGTGCCATAACCAACTGTCATCAACCTTCGCAATAAAATAAGAAGTTTCAGATGTGTTCAGTTCAAATAGATTACCTTTGGATTTAGAGCCAGATGTTGTTAGGTATCTTTCTTTACTTTTGATGAAGCATTTCCCATCAATGAATTTAAATTGATAACCCTTGTCTACTAACTGTCCAACAATCAACAAATTATGCTTAAGTCCATCAAAAAGTAATACATTGTCAGTGTTAGTTTTTTCATCCAAAGAAATAGATCCAACTCCAATAATAAGCTTAGGAGTATTGTCACCAAATCTGACAACACCACCATCGTGTCTTTTTAAACTCACAAACTTATTTAAATATCTCCAGTCATATGATGTGAACAACCACTGTCTATAACCCATTCACATTTCTTTTCAACTCGGGATACGAAGAATTTTTTTCATGCATAGGTTCATCATGCTTAATAGAAATAAATCCAATTTCATCATATTCACCATCATCATCATCTAGTATACCATCAGTAGCATAATAACATTCCTTATATTTTAAATACTTATTCTTGAAAAACTTAGGTTTGTGCTTTGGAACTCTTGTAGGACATCTAGATGCAAAATGACCAATTTTGTTACATGAAAAAAATTTCAAAGGTAATTTGCCTTCAAACTTTCCCTTACCTCTCTTTTCTCTTATAGAAATCAATGTCACAACTTCATCTATCTTTCTTTCTTCTTCCTCTATCTATTCCCATTCATCAGCATAGGCTCCAAGTTCTTCCCTTAGGTCATTACTTCTGGTGCTTGCATTTCTAGATAAGGTCTTTTCATTCTTGTGCACGGTTTCCTTGAATGTTGACTCAACTTTAGGTAAAGTGTCTCCAAATTCTTTTGCATCAAATGTAGTTACCTTTCCAATTAAAATTTCTTTGGTGAAGTTCGGTGTCAAAGTTATAATCTCATCTATAGCTTGTACTCTGGTTTTGTATATAGGTGTCAAAGATCTTAATATATTTGCAATTACTTCTTCCTCACTGTAAGTACCTCCAGAGTTTCTAATGTATGTAACCACTTTAGTAATTCTCTATGCATATACCCTAATATTCTCATCTTATCTCATCTTCAGTGATTCCATATTTGTGTTCCATTTTTGTAGCTTTGCTTGCTTTGTAAACTTTTCTCCAACATATAATGCTTCCAGTCTTGTCCAGATCTCATGTGCAGAATTCAAGTCCTCTACTTTAGTGAATTCCCATTCTGAAAGTGTGCTAATCAAAGATTCCCTTGCAACCATATTACATGAAAATAACTTCTTCTGATCTTAAGTAGCCTTCTCTAACTCATCCTCAGTCGCTATCTTTTCATCCTTCTTTGTGATCATCCAGTAATCAATTCCCAGACATAGAAAATGTGTTCTCATCTTTTTCTTCCAACTGTCAAATTTTTAAGGATCAAAATTCAGACTATCCTTCATGTAGTAAGTCATCTTCAGGATCACCTCAAGCTATTAAACTTTCTCTCTAAGGACCGCAAACTCTGATACCAATTGTTAGGAATAACATTCCACAAGACAACTAAGATGGGGGGTGAATCAGTTGTGATATAGATTATTAAACTTCAAACTTTATAAACCAAATCAGAAAATGCAAATGATAACACAGTAAATTCCAACACCATAACACAATATTTGTTTTTTAGGAAACCATGTTCAAGTTAAAACCCCAGTCAGAATTAGCACCCATAAATAAATGTACGAAGAGTATAGTATCCCTGTTAAAAGATTTAGCCCTATTAGGAGCTTGTTACAACATTACAGTACATAGTCCCTGTTAAGAGACAAACCTTATTAGGAGTCAAAATAAAATAGTAGGCTCACTACCAAGGCACACTTTCCAAAGAAGGTTAAATTCACCCTCAAGGATTTACAATTTGAACAAGTGTATAAATAAAATACATAATCTAGTGAACTGTCTGATAGCAACTATCTTTGCTTGATCAGTTCTAATGAAGTATACCAATCATCAAATCTTCTCTACATCTAGTAGTCAAAAATCCTCATAGCTTCCACATTTCTCTGCTTTTAATCTCTACCACATCTTCTCCATAATAAAATATCTCTCATATATACCCTCTTACAATAATTCATTAGGCCAGCTTGTTAAGCTTTCCCAATATATAATTAATTAACTAGGTCAGCCAATTAAGGGTTTCCATCATACAAAATATTATATAACCCCTTGCTAAGATACAAATGGTACCTATAACAAGTAAACATCAATTACAAACCATCACATATACTTCCAGATGCGTAATCCACGCTCATAATTCATTTTATAGGCTATATGTCTGAAGTCGGCTAGCAAATAGGTCTTCTTTAGAATACACACCACAGTTGACGTCACCAGTAACCAAACAACAATCAAACTCAACCCATTACTCAAACATATGTCAGATGTCCACCAATAAGCTCACTTCATCTGAAATATCTTCGAAATAAAGATATACTTGAAACACAAAGACCTACTCTATCTAGAATCACAGTTACAGTCCAGAAACCTGTCTTCACCAAATCAACTTTAACATCCACAATTTGCAATATAAAGCCAAGAGATAGTAGGAATAAGATAAAAACACATCCTTCTATATAAATACAAATTGGATTGTTTTGAATCATATATACAGTGTACGTACACTTCTTCTAGTCAATTAACATGTCTATCTCTCCATAGAAACATTGTTGACATCAGTGACAAAAACATGAACATCAACAACATGATCACTACCAAAACTGATATCATCCAAGAAAAATAGGGCATCTTGGGGCTCTACATAAAATTCAGTCTTAGTAATCTTCAATTTTCCCAACCTCTTTTCTCTCAACCATTTTTTTTTTTCTTCATATCACATTAAATGTTCTATTCTAAATACTATCATCCTCATTTCTATTTGAATCTATCTCTGGTAAAGGTTCACCCTGTACTCTATTTCTGAATTGTGAGTATAATACTTCTTCTCCCTCCTCTTCCTCAACTCCTTTGATACCTAGGGGAGTTCTTATACTCACAATTTTCCTTAGTTTGAAGCAATACCATAGTCTTTTATGCACTTAAAAATCATCTTCACAGTCTTCCCAATAATCCTCCACCTGGAAAATATAGGTAAAAACCTCTGTCATTCAAAGGTAAGATTGTGCAAAGTTTTTTCTATCAAATATAGGATGAGAAAAATAAGTTTTGAATTTTAATTTTAACCTTTGTTGGAAAATTAAGGGCGTCTGAACTAGTCTTGCAGTAATAGTGTCTAAGATCTACAGGAAAGGTTATCCCTGAAAGATTCTTCCCTTTCAAGTTTTTTTCAATGATAGCTAATTCTCTACATATCTTTGTAAGGACTAAGTTTTCCAATGCATGCCTAGGAAATTTCAAGGGCTCACCTCTAAATCCTCCAACCCTTACATAAGTGAACCTAGGGAATTGTATGAAAACATTGTCATAGGTATTAATCAACTAAACCACCTAATCAGATAATATCTTATGCAAAATTCCTTGTAACTCAAAGACTAACTGGCCCAAGAACACATCATTTGCCTTGGTGAAATTATTTGAACACCTTTGCAGCTACAAGACATGGTAGTAATCATAAATATTCATTCCTTGCACCAAAGGCTCATGTGGTAAGATAGGCCACTGCCTAGAACAAGCTAATAAATAGAAAAGAAAGGAAGACATGTAAAAGCTTGTCTTTCATGCAAAATTTTCCAATCCTTCATTTAATTTTCCTATGATGAGCTCACCCTAGTCCAAAAAATTTTGTCCGTTTATCAATACCTAAATATGAAAAATCCAATCCTCCAAATGGAAAGTATGTTGGTTTCCTTTTACTCTGTTCAGTAAAATCACTAAATATCTAATCTATGGAATAAAATGTTCATGAGTAAGGGGTTTTGGAAGCCAGGAATCACGTCTTTTTATATCTAGAAGCCAATCCCTGGAAATCATAGTCCTATACTCCTTTTTTGACAAAATTGAATAGGTCATTCCTATAGTCCATGCCTCCTATGGTTCTTTATACAGAATCCCTATAGAAAACATCATAGTCTCTCTATTTATTATCACCAATATTTCACTAGAATTAGTATGAATACATTTTTCATTTCTATCATAATGATTCATGCACTCCATCACAAGTTTTGGAAAGGGAGTTACAGTAGGGAATTCCACAGCCTCTATTAAACCAGTCTGACTCATCTTATCTGCAATGGAGCCTTCTTTAGGGTTTCTAAGTCTCTCTAAAATTTCTTCTATGGTTACATATAGAAGAGTTGTATCTCCCATCTCTGGAAGTGAGCTAATAATACTAAAGGAAGGCTCTAACTTGGGTATGGACAGTCTGTTATACTTCATTTTTCTAAACATTAAAATTATAGAGCAACAAAATAAAGGAATATGAGAAGAAAATTGAGACTTTCTATGCTTCAAAATATTGCTTAAGCTAGCAATATCATAGTTTTAATGAATCACCAGAATTCTTCAAAATTGTCAGTTTGTTGAACCACTAAAATTACCTCCTTCGCTTTCCTTCTCCGCAGAGATGAGAAAACTTAACACTGAATGAAAAAGAAACACAACCTTTACTATAAAAGAAAAATATTTTCCTGGATTTTTGGCATGCTTAAGGATTCACAACCCCCGCATAAATTATTGATGAAATGACATTGGGTCTGACATGTCATAAATTAATGACCATTTCACACCATTTAAGCTCAAAGATAAATGATTAGCTTTCCCAAAAGAGAATTTTATAAATTTGAAGCCTTCAGAATATTCTCCATCTGTACTCACTTACTCCTTATTTGAATACTTTTAATTCCAACTTTGGAAATGGAAATCTCAGATTTTGAACTTTTAACTTTGAACTTGGAAGTTCAAAATTGAAAGTTCAAATTGAATGAAATGGCCTTGACCAAAGATTCGCCAAGAGAGACATGGAAGCTTCATTACATGAAAAGATGTACTTACTTCCGCTTTCAATTTTATAATTTGAACATTGAATTTTGAACTTGTAAAGTTCAAAACATAAGTTCAATTTGGAAGAGATCGCCTAAGAATGAGTTAGCCAAAGCGAAGCCACGACAACATAAGATGCACAAGTAGAAATTGAACACAAGATTTTAACTGAGACTTGGTTCAAATGGAAAGTTAAAATTAGGAGTTCAAATTAGAGGTTAAAAAGGACAAATACATTACTTAAGGGAAAGATGCACGAAAATACACTTTTTCTAGAACCAACAAGAATTAGGTGTAACACACAAACGAAAAAATGCACTAAAACACCAAAAAATAGGTCATATTGCAAATAACGCATGTATCAATAAAAACCATTCACCACATGCCAGGATATAGGATATCCAGGTGGTTATGAGTAGGTTTTGATTTACACAAAAAAATATAAAATCAACAAAAAGGCCTCATGACCAACCAGTCATTGAGTCCAAAGTTCTTGCCATGAACTTTATTGTGTGAGGGAGGATTTGATTAGCTTATGCAAGGAGGAGGAACCCTAGCGGGCTAAGATTGGATTTTTTTTAAGGAGTTGGTATTTTCTGGAAATATTTGTGGATAGAACAAGTATCAAGGAAAGTTTAACTCAAAATTGATTTGGTGAAAAATTGTTGCAGTCACTTTGGTCGGGCAAAGCTCAGTGTGATGGGGTAAGCTCAAGGGATTGGGATGAAGAGTGGATGTGAGTGCTGATGGGGTGGGATGACTTGGAATGTGAGTTGGGAGGACTGGGGAGGATGACACCTGATTGTAAGAAATACATTCGTGTGTGGATGAATAGAAACATGAAGGAAAAAAGTGGATATGGAGCAACTTGCAAATTGGGATTACGGACAATGTTTAGGTAGTTTTCTGAGATTTTATGGTGTTGTTGGGATTTGTGTAAAATAATTTTTTTTTTGGAGTTTTTAAAATTTCTAATGTATAGAAGGAGGTGCAAGAGGAATTTATGAGATCAATATGCATAGAAAGGATCAAAGTTCAGGAATGGGGATAGTGGCGGGATCAGTGGGAGAAAGTGGTAGGAGAACAAGGCTATAAGTTAGGTTCAACGAGGATGGGAAGGTCATTTAAAACCTTCACCAAGAAGAAAATAGAGTTCAAAGAAATAAAAATGTCTGAAGAGAGGCTTAGGAGGTAGTTGGGGGAGTGTGTCTAGATCCATGGATGATTGGCCAAGTTGGCAAAGGCAATATGTGTCAACACCTCAGCTTAGAATTTAATTTTTTTTAGCTATTTAATGATTTTTGGGTGGGGTAGGTGGGCATTAAATGGGGTAGATTTAATTATAGACCAAAGACAGCAGTTTAGGAACTGACATCTATAAAGACACTGATCTTCGGACCATTGTCTACGAAAATATGGGTCTCAGATTTGCATCTTCATGAACGTGGGTTAGGGTTTTGGAAAGGTCGAGATGCTGATACATGGATCGGTGTCCCCACCCAAACTAGCATCTATGCAAAAAATGGGCAGATAGCAAGGGGATGGAGATACGAGGGAAACAAGATCACACCAGTAGGGTTGGGAAGGTTCTATGGGTATGATGCCCTAGTCAAGGAAGTGTTGGGTAGAATAATGAGGACTAACATGATTTTTCATGGTTGTAGGAGCAGTTTCCACCACTCGAGTTGAGGGAGCATTGGCCACCCACGATAGAGATGGAAGACCAGTTGATAGAGGCAGAGTGGAGCTTGGTATCTATAGTCAGATTAGACTATGAACACTGATGGCCTTGGGTATGAGAACATAATGGGCTAATGACATCCATGGTGGAGAGGTGGCACAATGACACCACCATATTCCACTTTCCTACTAGAGAGGCGACTATTACTTTTCTTGATGTGTGACAGATTCTGAGAGTTCCAATCAGGGGACCAATACCATAGTACCGATTGGAGGACTACGAGAATTACATGTAGCTTGCCTTTAGGAAGCTAATGAGGAGGATACCATAGGATTGTACCCAGATGCCATGGCAGCCAGTGGTGGATAGGAGGCTGAGGAGGATCACACTATTTTTGGCTGATTTGATTAGTGGGAGGATCCTGGCTGATCTTTTGAGACATGGTTTCAACATGGGGATGTGCTTAGGTGCTATAAAAGATGCAAGAGATAGGGAATGTCTTTAGATGGGGATATGTTATTCTTGGAAACTTGTACCATGATTTTCACAGGTCTACATACTCCTGGGTCCACAACATGGGGATAGGGGTTACGTTGTTACTGGTATGGGCCTGGGAGCATATTGTTGTTCTTCAACCATTGCATATTCAAGAGGCTCGCTAGTGAGGAGATCCATATGATTGTCGCTATAGGTTACCTCTATGCTAAACTTCAGTAGGGAAGAATGGATATTGGAGGAGGATGATAGAAAAGATCTAGTTTTTCTGCTGGACTCCCTTAAGAGCTTATGAGCCATGGGGCATGAAAAACTGGTAGAAAAGGATAGAGGATGACAGAGACAACCTACTATACCTTTCCTTTCTGTAGATATATTTCTACTTATTAGGATAGATGATCCATTAGATTGAGAGGTACAGACCCTCTCAGGTGATGAGACAGTTTGGGTTGCAATAGGGTGTGGTGGCGGAGAATGATCTACATCCTCATGTGACTAGGGAGGTGGGAGTATGGGGAAAATACACAGATGATCTAACTATTAGGAATAATTGGCAGACACTCGTGCCAGTGGTATGGATTAGGAGACCATATATAGTGGATATAGTGATGACTAAGGGGTACACAACATGGTGGGCCACACATACACCTATTAGATTGACATATCCTGCACTGATTGTTGCACATGAGAAACCTATAGGCGATATGAACATTAATGATTGTACTACATTGGGGGATTCCCTACAGTCATTAGCAATAGGTGGGAGACCAAGGAGAGCCTCATCGACAATATCAAGGAGAGTACAAGCTAGGACAGATGCATAGGCTAGGGGCCCATATGTGTAGGCATAGGTACCATCTCAAGTAGTTACAAGTACAACCACATCTAGTACAACTAATACAAGGACCATAGGTACAGGAACCCATAGTAAAAGTACCCTAGGTGGTAGCAGTAGGAGGGCCAACATATATGGCATATGATACACTTGAGGCTGAGCTACGAAGGATTAGGGCACTTCTAGAGATAGAGCACCAGGATCATGCTACTACACAGGTCAACAGATATAGCCTGCAGATAAAGGTGGGCAGGGTTAGGGCACTTCTCAAGATAGAGTGCCAGGATTATGCTACCATACACACTAAGGGAGATAGCTTGTAGAATGAGGTAGGTAGGGTACATGGGTTGATGGAGGCTGAGAGGGTGAGGGTTGATAGTGCCTAGGATGAACTAGACACCTTACAGATGAGAATATACTTAGGAGAATTTACCATGGTAGAGGCAGTGTCATAGCATGAGATAACATTGAGGAGACAAGTGGCGACCTTGATTGGGAAGATGGTGACCTTGACAAAGTAGGTCAAGATTTTGACTGAGTAGGTGGATACCTTGACAACACTACAAGGTGAGGCATGTAGGCATGTCAATGCATATATGGGGGAGAGGGACATAGCTCAAAATATGGCCATGATAGGGGTGCAGGGAAAGTGATGATTGAGGCTTTTTCTACACACAAGAAAACATCCTGGAGAGGAAGAGAGACAACCTACTACATGGACCTATATTTTGATGCAATTCCTGAGGACCGATGATATCCTACATACAAAAAGTGGTCACAATTGTAGAGCACCTGTAGAGTATCACAGGGATCAGTGGGGATGCCACCCCACCCATGTAGGTGAGATGGAGGGGATGAAGGGCCTTCATAGCCAACCCCATGAGTTAGTTAGTCATGCTAACACACATTTTTGTAGTTTTTGATGAGATGTACACATATTTAGGACACCTAGGTGCATTTTTATGTATGTGTGATGATGGACTTATATGTACTCTGGACATTTTATATGATAGATGGACCTTGACTTATATGACATATGATGGATTTATGCATTATGATGATCTATGATGGTTTCTATATGTGATGCATTGATGATATTTTGTTATATGAATATGAGGATACTAACTCTTATGATGCAGTATGTGATTCTATGATATGATATGCCCAGGGCATTATGCTTTGATATGATATATGATGTTGTAGGATGTGATGTTATGTTGGATGTAGGATATGCAGATGGATATTTATGCTTTTGTGATGAATGTATATGATGTATGTATGTGATGTTTTGATGATGTAAATGTGTACAATGAGGATGGTTTAATTAATAAATTATGATGTAACTTAATGAAATGACTTATTAATGATGTGGATTTAATGAAATGTATTAATGAGATGAAATGTATGAGATGACCTAAGGGAATTAATTAATCTAATGACATGTGATGTTTTAATGATAGGACCTAATGAGATTAATTGACAACATGCATTAGTGATACAAAAATGGACTAATGAATTGATAGAATTAATTAATTAAGTGAACCTAATTATTTAATGAACTATTGAAATAAAATAATGAAATGGATTAATGAAATGCACTTCTAAATGATAATGACTTAATGAAATGAATTGATGAAATGGATCAATGACTTAAGGAAATGTATGAGATGAATTTATATGCAGTAATGGATGCAATGCACTTCAATGACATTCCTTAATGAAAATAAAATATATAATTTAATGATATTGACATGAAATGATGGAATGTACTTAATGATATGTAACTGATGAGAGGAATTAATGATGAACCTATAAATGAACTAATACACTCAAATATATGTAATGTGTATGACCCTAGGTGGATGGAGATGGACATGGGGGGTTTATTTATTTATTTTTGTGTATGTCATCTCAACCAAGGAACTCATAGAGTAAGCTAAAAAAGGGGAGGAATGTGGATTTGGATGATGCGTATGGGATTATTCATAAGGAAGCTTGAGATAGCGGGATAAGACACAATGTACAACTAATGAGATTGGGGGGGATGGTTATATACAAAGGATATATGCAAAAGCTCTTGGATTTTGAAAAATAATTTGATTATGTTACTGGTGTGTATGATAATGGAACACCCAAGGAATATGGAATCTCTGATGGGGATTTGATTAGGAAATGGATGGATGCTTGGATGAGATGGATCGAGAGTTTGATATATAATGATAGGGTCCACTATGTGTGATGCTTGTTTTCCAGGTTTTCACCACACATAATTGTCCAAAGCACCTGATTGATAATTTTTTTCCATTAGATGATTTATTTCTCTTTACTCTATAGATTTTTTGATTTTTTTTGTTATCATCAAGGTGCTTATTTACTAGGTTTTCACCAAGACAAGGATTTTTTTCAGGAATTTTTATAGTTTTTATGAATTTTTTTTAGATAAATGGGGTACACTGCATGGATCAGGCATCAAACCATTTGAGGTGAATGATGTTGATGGGATCATTTAGGGGTTCTCCTTCATGTGTTGAAAACTAATATGCCCCTAAGCCAAAGCCTACTATGAAAACATATGGGCCCAACCAAGTGACCTCAAATTTTCCCTTCTTTTCATTGTCTGCTTGCACCTTTTAATTTTATTTGAGAACTAGATCCCCCACCTAGAACTGTTATGGAAAATTTTTCTTGTTATAGCTTCTCTTAAGCCTATTCAGGTAGACAATGAGATGGTCATAGGCTTTTTGTCTCTTCTCATCTAAAAAATCCCATTGGGTGAGGTGTACCACATGGTAGTCTTCATCTATGATCAGGTTCTTGAGTGAAATGCGCAGTGATGGTAATTCAACCTCAACAAGTAAGACAATTTCTACACCATACATAAATGAGTAGGGGGTGGTGCCTGTAGGAGGATGGTAAGGGGTATAGTATGTCCAGAGGGAAGGATTTATTTGGAGGTGCCAGTCATGACCAGTATCACTAACAAATTCCTTGAGGATCTTTAGGAGAGTTTTATTAGTTGCCTCAGCTTAGTCATTTCCTTGTGGGAAATATAGATAGGAAAAGCAATGGTGGATCTGGAATTGGTCACATAGATCACTCATGTTTTGTTTTTGAAAGGGTGTTTCATGATCTATGAAGATTGTGGAGGGAACGTCAAAGAAAAAAATGATGTGGTAGAGGATGAAACCAGATATTTGAACTCTTGTTGTGAGCATGAGTGAGATTGCTTCTACCCACTTGGTGAAGAACTCAGTAGCAGTGATGATATATTTGTATCCCTCTAAAGATAGGGGAATGATCTTACCAACAAGGTCAAAACCCCAACATGAAAAGGGCCATGGAGGTGCGATGGGATGTAGATCTTGCATCAGGGCATGGATCCAATTGGCATGTTGTTGGCATGGTAGGAACTTATTCACAAACTCAAAGGCATCATGTTCCATTGTGGGCCAATAGTATCCTACCTTGAGAAGATTCTTTGCTAAGACCATGCCACTTGTGTGGGCACCACAAATTATAGCGTATACCTCCTGTTGGCATGGTAGGAACTTATTCACAAACTCAAAGGCATCATGTTCCATTGTGGGCCAATAGTATCCTACCTTGAGAAGATGCTTTGCTAAGACCATGCCACTTGTGTGGGCACCACAAATTCTAGCGTATACCTCCTGTAATTCTAGGGTGTATTTTTTTGAGACTAAATGCCTAGAGAGAATGTTATGATATCCTTGATGATATAGGGTGTTGGCTACGAGAGTGTAGCAAGATAATCTATGAATAAGGTTTTGGCATTGGTTATTTGTGATGTGGGGGGATATGATACCACTTTTTAGGTAAGTGTAGAATTCATGGTACCATGAGGACTGAGGACCAATCAAGATGCACACCATTTCTAAATGGATATTCTTGTAAGTGGGTGCATGGAGCTGCTCAACCAAGAATTCATATTGCGTTGCATCCTGAGGAATTTTGAGAAGGGATCTAATGGTGGCCATTGCATATGTTTTCTTATTCTTTAATCTAGGGACCTGTGTGATTTGTAAGTGGAGGAAGTGCTCTTTCATTTTGTCCACCAATTATTTATAGGGTAGAATCTTATCATATTTTGTTTGGAACTCGTCTAGGAATTTCTTTGTAATGAGTTCTGAATCTCTGAACACTTGTAGTTTTGTGATGTTCTACTGGATAGTCATTCTTAACCCAGAGATGAGTGCTTCATACTATGCAATTTTATTGATGCAAGGGATTCCCAATTTGAATAATTTATCAATATATTCACCTTGAGGGGCAACAAAGAGGATTCCTACCCCAGACCCATGAGTCATATAGGATCCATCAAAATAAATCTTTTAAGAATTTTTATCTTTGACCATGCATAGGTGCTCATTTGGGAATTCCATGACTAAGTGGTACACATCTACCAATGGAGCCTTGGCCAATTGATCTACAATTACTTGTCCTTTGATTGCATTTTTATCTACATACTGAATGTCAAACTCACTCAGGAGCATTACCCATTGAGCCATGTGTCCTATGAGAGTAGTCTTAGATAGGAGATACTTGAGAGGATCTACTTTGGAGATGAGATTTATAATGTGACTGAGCATATAATGTTGGAGCTTTTGAGTGGCAAAAACCACTGCCAAATATTCTTTTTCCATAGGTCAGTAGTTAAGCTCATATCCTGCAAGCATGTGGCTAATTTAGTAGATAGCTCTCTCCCTTACATTGTCATAGAGGTGAGAAAGAAGTTCCCCTAGTGTTGTGGTAGTTGTAGATATGTACAAAATGACTAGCCTTCCCAGAGTTTGGGGTACCAGAATGGGTAGATTTGCTAGATATTCTTTGATTTTTTCAAAACTTCTCTTACACAAGGGGTGACATTTGAAATTGGTGTCCTTTCATAGTAGATGGGTGAAAGGTTGATACTTATTCTAGCAAGCTGTGAAATAACCAATGGAGAAATTATAGATTTCCTTGAAGGCTGTGCAACTACATGACTATTCTTAGTGGAGGCATTTCCATTATGGCCTGTACTTTCTTGGGGTCAATTTCCATGCATCACCTTGATACTATGAAACCCAACAGTTTTCCATATGTAACCCCCAAAACACACTTATTTGGGTTGAGCTTTAAGCCATAATGATGAAGATGGTCAAATAAACACTCTAGCACATCTAAGTGATCTTCCCTTGTGATTGATTTTGTCATGATTTCATCCACATAATCATCAAGGATCTTGTGAATCATGTCTTGAAAGATCATAGTCATGGATTTTTTATATGTGGCCCCTGAGTTCTTTAAACCAAAAGGTATCATGTTGTAGCATAGGTTACTCCAGGGGGTTGTGAATTTTGTCTCATGATGATATTTTTTTATGATGTGTATCTGATTATATCCAGAGAAACCATCCATGAGTGACATAATCTCATGTCCAGTTGTGAGGTCAACAATCATATCAATGTTTGGCAAGGGGAAGACATCTTTAGGACATGCCTTATTGAAGTCTTGAAAGTCTATGCATATACTAATCTCTCTAGTTGGATTTGAATCAGACAGCATGTTGGAAATCTGTTCTAATTAGTCAATGGCACGTATGATCTTGGCCTAAAGGATTTTGTCCAATTCTTCTTTGACTAATAAGGATACCTTAGGATGCATCTTGCGAAGCTTTTGCTTGACTAGTTTGACATTTGGATCCATAGAAAGATGGTGCAAGACAAGGTTTAGATCTAACCCACACATGTGCACATAGGACCATGCAAAATTAATTGTAGCTTCTTGGAGGAGTGTGATGAGAGCTAGTTCTCATGCCTGTCATAATGAGGTAGAAATGTATGTGATCCTTGGACATTATTTTCTCCCTATATTAATGGGTTTAGTTTTTTCGATCAGAATGGATGAATACTCTATCTTGTCATCATGAATGAGGGGAAGAGGAGAGTCTTCATCCTCTAGCACCTTAGAGAGGTTTTCACCATGGGATACACCCTTTGTTTTTACTTTTTTGGAGTTAGATAGTGCCCCAGAGGGGTTTTCACAAGGAGACTGATGTTTTTCTTTTTCATTTTTATTTTTATTTTTATTTTTATGGCTAAAGACTTCCTCTTCCCCAAAATATGCCTTTGGGTCCAATTTTTTTACATGCATTGAGGTATGCCCCCAGTCTTTTTTTTGTTCTATTTCCCCCATCAATTTTAGGAGTACATCCTTGCTTTGGAACTCATTGATATGTAGAATGCTTAGTTGGTCCTAGTCTATGACTTCAGGGTGAATGAGTGGGAGGTCAATGAATTTTTTATTTAGAGTTGGAGAAGGACAAAATTTCCTACGCTAGTTTCATTATCAATGATATCATCCAAAGGTCTCTTAGCTTCCTCTTTAGGGAAATTTTCAATTTCAATGATTTATCCTAGGGGACTACAGTAAGTATAGCTATTCAGATTGGTGCCCCTAGTCATGCCTAGGCCAAATCCCAATCCTTGGCTTCTTTGTAAGTAGGGAGGCTCAATGGGAGCCTTCATACCACCCTCTTTGTGACCTAAACTACCTCCTTCATATTTCCATAGAACTTTTTCTAGCTTGTGGGAGTGCAGGTAATTTTCCTTAAATTAATCAAGGAGCTTTCCATCAAGGGCCTGAGAATCTTGATACAACCATCTCTTAATATCTAGTTCCATTTCTCAACTATTCAAAATCCGATGGGATAAGAACATATAAGAGCCAATTTGTTTTGGTTGTGGTTCCTTTTGTTCAGGTGGTCATTGGTGGGATGGATGTCATCAAGTGTTTGGTTCCATAGTTAGGGCTCCAACAATAAATGCAGCTGACAAGTTGTATTCTTCATAGCCGTTATTGTTGATCTTGATAGTGGAAAGTGTGGAGGCGAGGATTGTTTCTGGGTCAACCTAGGTGCTTGAGGAGATCAGGATGGAAGTACCAATATCAATCCCCAGACAATGATTTGACTATGGAAAAGAGGCTTCCAATGTATGGCAGTAAGAGAAGGGATGGGAATTAATGTAGATGGTGACTTCAGCTCTGTCATGTGAGAATTTGATGCATTTATGGAATATATAGGGAACACCCTTCATGGAATGGATCCATGTGTGTCTAAGGAGGATGTTGAATGGGAGGTCAAGATAGAAAACATGGTACACTGTGTTTTGCATTGTTGGGACAAACCGAATAGGTAGTGAGATGGTACCTTTAGAGGTACATTCAAGATTATCATACACTTGGATAGTTATGACATAATTTTTTATGTCTTCTTTCATGTACGCTACTTTATTTATGAATTTTAAAGTGCATAAGTTTAGGGCCAAACCATTATCTATCATGACTTGTTTGAAGGAAAATTCATTGACCATGACAGCAATGTGAAGTGGGAGATTATGATATGGCTCAATAGATGATATGTAAGAAGGTTTGAATGAAATGCTACTAGATGCAGATAAATTTCCTACAAGGGCTTGGAATTGGGTAGGGTCAATTTCATTTGGGATAGGTGACTCTTGTAGGGATTTATTGAGGATCTCTAGATGGATGGGTAAATTGAAAAATAAATCCAAGATGGATATTTGTGCGGGCATATTCCCAAGGTGTTCTAAGAGGTTTTATTGTGCACTAGAGGATGAAGCTATAGTAGTACTTGTGAAAAAGATTCTTCCTCAGCGAGTGGTAATTGTGCATTGGCTTTCAGCACACTTGACATGGTCACATTGACCATAGGCTCAACCTAGGAGATACATCTAATGAACTTGTCATAGTTGATGTACGAAGTGGTGTAATTATTTTGATCGACATGATCTCCTTGTTTTCCTTTCCCTTGGTTTGGAGGTGGATTGGGAAAAGCAGGTCCTTTTCAAGTATTGTATTGAGGAAACAAATTTTGGTATATTTGAAGGTTTACATTATCCGAGGTCTGTGGTGGTGGATCCACCATGATTTCCTCAAAATATATGAGATCTTGAATGTAGTTCTTTAACTTCATGCACTTTAGGGTGGCATTTCCCTTAACAAGGTGGTAGTCACTATACTCATTATCTTTATACCATGCAGGATTTAGAGTAGACTCGTCAAATGGTTGAGTTTGCAGATACACAATTAGATTGGCCTTGGTCATTCTATGGAAGATGACATCAACGGGTTCACCTAAAGGGGTGAATGTGCACTTATATGTATTCTAGGCTCCTGGTTTGGGCTATCCTTGCGGGACTGGTATGAAATTCATTTGATTTTCTAGAGGTTGGAAATTTTGAATGACTGGCTAGTAAACTAGTCCAAGTAGTTGGTAGGTTGGTGTAGTTATCTGTTATGCTGGTGTGGATTGCTAGTATGCTAGTATGGGCATTTTGGGACTGACCACAACAATTTGGACATGTTTGGTGTCTGTGGCACCATCACTCAGTGCACTTTTGTTCTTGTTCCAATAGTGTGATCAATCATTGTTGGTCCTTTTGTGTTGAGGTTACTTATAGTGCTTGATGGTGTCATTGTCTAAGAGGCCCTTTTCAAGGTCCATTCCCTTTCCTCAGATCTCTTGATAGATTTTTAGATAGTTCATATGCATATGATGGGTGATTTTCGGGTGTAGATTATCGATGAATAGTTTTGTCAGATACTTTCTAGGGCGTTGATATGGCAGTCTCATAGCAAGGCCTTCTCATCGTTGGAGGTAATCTACAAATTTTTCTCCACCCTTTTGTTTTGGAATTGCAAAGATCTATGAGAGATAGCTCACTCTCAATGTTAATATTGTGCCACAAATTTCTTAGATAGTTCAATAAATGTTGAGACTGTAACATAAGGGATTTTATAGAACCATTCAAGAGAAGTTCCTCCTAGGCTCTTTGGGAAGAGGCACATGAGATAGTTGTCATTATAGGTAACCCCTTGGAAAACCATGCAAAATTCCTTAACATGACTGATAGGATCTCACTTCCCCCTATATTTTCTTAATTTAGGAGTTTCAAATTTCTTGGGGAAGGGGACCATTGTGATGGAGCGGTCAAATGGATAAGGACATACCTCCTCAAACTAGAAGATCTTTCTTTCAGTCCCTACACGGAGCTCCTTGAGAGAGTTCTTCATTTCTTCCCACTTCAAGTTGAAGGTTGTGGAATGAGTGCCCCTAGTATATGGGATCTAGGTGATTTATATGGGTCAAATGGTGTTGGAGAGTATGGTGGATTTTGTGATGGCTATTGAGGCCTATGGTAGGGAGATTTTCTGGCTACGTAAGTGGGTTGCAAGGGGAGTATTGGTTGTTAATAGGTGGGTTCTGCTAGTTGTGGTGCTTGATAGGTAGAGAGAGCATAAGTCTTTCCTATATAGTTGGGCTAGGTGTTAGTAACACCATAGGATGGATAGGTGTTCTCTGGTTTTATGCTTCTAGAGAGGGGAGAAGCACTTGGTTGTTTGGGAGATGGAATAGTTTGTGTTACTAAAGATGGAAGCATGACCAAGTAGTTGGTGAATGTGGGTTATTCTAGTTGTGCTAATTGTTTGAAGGGATTGAATATTTTTTGTTGACACTTAGGAGGTAGGAGGGTTTTGATATTTTAATGTGTGGGAATTGAAAGGGCTTGTAAAGAAGCCTGTGAATAATTCCAAGTGGAGGATGTGGCTGCTTGTAAGGTTTGGGAGACTTTAGAATCCTTTTCTGAAGTGGATGGATTTGGTTGTGTTTGGATTCTGGGTTTGGGTACTGAAGCATTTTGAGGTGGCACTACTGGTTGAGATGGCACTGCTACTTGAGAATGGGTCAGATGAGCTAGCAATAAGATTGGAGTCCATATCCTTCTTCTTCTTGGAATGAGCTTCCTAAAGATGGAGTGCAAATGCTCCTAGGATTTGAGGGTAATGAGGATACAAGACTTAGGATTTTGATATGCAAATGATACCTATGGATGATGATGATGACTTAAAATGATGGGGATTCCCTAATGACTTAAGGGATGACTTGTTGTTACAAAGGTAGTGAGTTTATTCTCCTAATACAAGCTCAAATGGATGTGAATTTGTTGACCTAAGATAGACTTTTGGTCTTTTGGAAGACGTGATTGTTTGTCAATATGAACCAAACTTCAGATTAAGGTGATGAGGTTACAAGGAAAAAGTGATCTATCCTAGAAAATTCTTAGTCAAGGAGTAAAGCTAAGGGATGGTTTTGATAAGATATACATTCTAAGCAACTCATTAGGATGTGACACCAAGTATGGGATATTTGTTACTTTTTATTTGCTTTGGAATATGGATTTTGGATATTGGATGAGGTTTGATTGATTGGATAATTCTTACTTAAAGGGGATGACATAGGGTGATCCCAAAATGGATTTATGGGGATGCAATCTTTGGGATGAAGAAAAGTAAATGAACAAGTTGTTGTGACGTGTCGACTAGTTGTATCTCTCAAAGTCGATAAAAGAGAGATTCAAATGATACTTTCCCATGAAGTGTGATAGCTTGTTTTTTAAAATGGTCTTGTCATACTTTTCATGTTCTTGGATCTCTTGTTGGACAAATTTCAAAATATGTTGATACTTCTTTATCTCTTGGTTGGTGAACTTTAGTTGTTTGTATATGTGGGGTAGTTGGATTTTCACTTTCTTATGTTTCCCCGAATCGTACATGTATGAATAAATAGGATGATATTGCAAAAGGTAATAACTAATTCTTGATTGGGATTGATTGATCTTGAGGTAACTTGGTTGAATGTGTTCAGTGGAAAGAACAAGTTTCAATCAACATCAAAGGCATTGACTATGCTAAGTATATACCTGATTCAAATGGGTACATTCATGTTTCTCATAACAATCCAACAAGGGAAAAAGCAACCTTGAGGGATACAAGAAATTGTGACTTAGTTTTTTTTATTATTAAATTGAATGATCAAGTCACCAATGTTTTTTATAATTCAAGAAATACCTCCCTAAGGAATTTGGCTTAGCTTAAAAAAAAAATTTCTCACAAACATAGGCACACATACAAGAGCTAATCAAAATATGGTCATCACCAAGCATGTAATGGCTCTAGTCATGATGTTGTATTATCTGACTCCAAATTCTCAAGGTGGCACGAGTGTGTGAGTATCTTGGGGAGGTTACTATCCTCCTTGTACAAATATTATCAAGCTTTTGGAGGTAAATCAGGTAAGTTGCTACTTTAATGGCTCTTAGTAAGGGTCTTTGTTCTAATATTTCCTTTGGGTTTCTATGAAAGCGTGATTGAGGTGTATAGCCCCACGAAGCACCTTGGAAAAAATAGACATGTAAATGTGATTGAGACCTCACAAACCTACTTTGTGTTAGGCGTGAGCCGAGTATAAGCTCAAATGATATCCGAATTCCAAGGTTTTAACCCCAAGAAGTAAATTTGATTAACTTGAGTTGGAGTGGTGTGGCTTACACCTTGTTCTCATGTGGGTTGTTCTTGGGAGATTTTTACCTCAACCAACATGCCCAACTAAAGGATTAACTTGAAAAGAATGGATTGGCAATGAAAGGAGTCAAGATTTCTAATTTTCCCACAAGGGGAAAAGAAGATACTCTCATATCCAATCTTGTTTTCTCCCAAACACTCAAAGCATGTGGTTAACTCCAAAAGGATTACTTGCGTAAGTAAAATCAAGCATGTCTAGGTTTTTGATCTTCCCAAAAGGAAAGAGAGAATAATCACCTGATTCTTGATTTGACCCACACAAGAAACCACCTAGTTAATCTATGTTCCTAGAAAATACTAAGAAGAACGATCATTTGATTAATGCAATTTTAGGCAACCTGCAAGATAATGTGAGTAGTTTTAAATGATTTTCTTCGGCAAGCAGGCTACAAGAAGATTGGTTAGTAGTTTTCTGAGTGTTTGGTCTTTGAAAAGCATTTTGGATCAAGTAAAATCACCAAGATATTTGTTAGTAACCACAAAAAATGCAAAATGGGCATAGACACTGATTACAGGAAGAGACATTGATTTGATTAGCAGTTACTAATGATAGAATTAGGAAAATAAAATTGTAACAAAATATTAACTTAATACTAGCAGAAATGTTAGTTCAGGGCACAGACGTCGAATGGCAGTTTAGGATAAATCAACAAATGCATTGACGCTCCTGTGACCTGCAAGAACCAAAAAGATAACAAAACATGCATAATCCTTTCTTTTCCAACAAATCTATGATGAAAACCTGAATATTTGTCCCTCAAGATTGTTAGAAATAGATTAAATTTTGTGTTCTTATGATAAATGATTGATTAGGAATGATTTTGGCATTAGGACCCCTTAGGAATATAAATATCTACTAAAAATCATAATGCTAAATTTCCAAAATACAATGAAAACACCAAAGAAACCTGTAAACAACAAGATTGTGAGCCAAAGAGTTATTCAAACTATCCCACAGTGGAGATGTTGATGAAGGTCAGAGATGTTGATTAAGCAAAGATGTCAATCAATGATTTAGGAGGAACCAGTTTATGTGCAGACACCTCTGTGCAAAACTAAGACATCGATCCATGATCTTGATCAAATTTTGAGAAAATGGAGCATGTTTAATAAATTTTAAGGAACTGGGTCCCATCGGGCATGCCAAAATATGTATGAGGAAATATTCAATCTATTGGGATCAAGCTTAAACATGAAAACATTAGTGGGTTAGCACATATAAAGATCTAAAACATGAATAAACATGAAAATACAAGATAAACACTCATAACATCAGCTAAAATAAGGTTCACCCTATTTAAAACTTATTTTATTTTCTCAAGATAAGGATTTTGGATGTTCTCTCTCAAAATGAAACTAAACTAATCCCCAAGTAGAATGCTTGCTTTATCTTGGATGCAAACTATGAATTCAAGAGCTAATGGATGGAAGAAGAGCTCAAGAACTAGTATGAAGAACTAGTCTCAAGCTTTCTACAAGGAAGATTAAGCTAATATGAGTTACAATGCAATATTCAAACTAGATTCATTACCAATTATCCTAGAATATGATATCTAAATGGTTTAAGTAAGAACTAAGATTGAAAACATAAAAACACTAAAATTCTAGAGCTATTATAGCATGATAACAATGCAGAAATGATAGATGATTTGTGAGGAGAAAAGCCTCATATTTATAGATTTTTGGAGGAAAATAAGGGCTTAAATGATGTGTCACTTATGTGGTATCCATATAGGAGCCACATAAGGGACACATGGGTGGTCCCACAATAGTGTGTCCCACTTTTTTGAACATCCTGATTTTAGCTGAAATTGCACATTTTTAAGAAAATATGATGATTTAAGCCTTGAGAGGTCCCATTTGAAGGAGTAAATTAAAATTGGCTAGATAAAAGCCTCTTGGATCAAAATCCCTTTGGTATAATCCCTCTACTCCTCACTCACACCTATAATCAAGTCTCCTTTGAACCCATAAAAATGCTGACAAAAAATCACTTTGACATTAACTTTTTGTGGGATCAAATAAATTTATTTGAAAAACCCAAATATAGGATGATATTACTCCGAGGGAGCTTTCCAATGATTATGAGTTTTATATATATTGAGTTAATTAAGACTTTTCTTTTTAAGTTTTACTAAACATAGGTTGTCTGACCATTTAGCGACTTCTCTGTTTGACACTTCTGGAAAAATACTAAATTAGGGAAAAAAAATTATGAAAAATATCTAGGAAATAGGTATTTATGTTACCTTTCTATCAAAAAAAGAATAAATTAATTTTGATATATAGAGATAGAGTTAGAGTGATCAAAGTGAACCTATGTCCAAATTATAATTAATGTCACTTCATAACTCAATAAACTATTAAATAT
>MU223571.1:954016-975147 GCA_018584345.1 Thuja plicata | reverse complement strand
GAATATTTACATTTTCATGATTGCAGTAGAGTAGATGAATGAATGGTTAGAAAATATAAAACTGCAGAAATGTTTTAAAGTTTTAAGTGTTACTGATTCACCCCTCCCCTCTCAGTAACTTGGTTAATCCTGAATATTTCCAACAAAATTTATGTTGCATAAAATTTATGAGTAATTGCATCTTTATTTCAAATTCACTGCATCTTTGATTTATTTAGACATATATTTATTTTCACTACCTTTTGCATGAGTGCCATAACCTTGAGTCCTAAATATATCATTCTAGTGGGAGGAATTCGTAGACTTATGGGTTCCTTTAATCTAGATTCCTTTATGTTTCCTAGGAATGTTGATGATACCACCATGCCTACTAGTGACATTCCCACTATTATTGATAATCCCTCTTCCCATTCTTCTCATGATGAAGATTAAACCTTAAGAGTGTCCCCTACCCAAGTGCAAAAAATTTCCCATTTTTATGAAAAAATTAAGTAATGATTAGGTCAAGAGAATTCTAATAGGGAAGCAATCTCCTTAGTAGAAGGAATAAGGAAGTTTATTCAAAATGATTAGAATGGTGTTGATTTCTTACGTGCTCTATCTCATATTATCAATGAAAATGTTAAACCTATCAAATATTGTGCTCAATATCTTGGTCTATGTCATCCTATCACTATTGGTAAGACTTTTATTCTCATTCCTACTTCATTACCTAGTGCTCCTACATATACTCCACCTGTAATGAATACATCTATTTTAAACATTAATCCTACATGTTTTTTTCTTGGAAATATTCCTAATCCCATCTTTCCTCCTCCAACAAATGTTCCATGTATTTCACAACCATCATCCATACCTACTTACAACACTATGCAATTTTCATATTCCAATGTTCCTTTCATTTCCCATAATAATATAAACCTTTCATACATGTCTCATACCAATCTATCCACCAAATCCACTATCAATAATCTTTCCCAAATCATCTCATCCTTGAAAAAATAAATTTCCTGGACATGACTTAATCAAAATTCAATGTTCCCACTTGTGACATTTCTATTCCTTTGTCCTTATGAATCATTTGTGTTGTTATTCCTCAATACATGGGAATACCTCATTTTGAGACTTTATTGGATAATATGATCCCTTGAATCATGTAAAAAAGTTTCCAACATTGTGTAGCGACTTCTCTCATGGTCATAAACTCATGGTCAAATTGTTTACTATAAAATTCAGAGACAAGGCCTTACAATGGTATTTTTCTCTACCTCATTATTGTATTATATCATTTCAAAAACATGCTAATTCTTTCATTCAACAATTTAAAAATAACATTGGCCTTAAGATTTCTTTGACTGATTTGATCTATTGTAAACAAGGTGTTAAAGAAAATAAGATCTATTTTATTTGTACATTCAAACATTTGCATGCCTTATCCTGTAACTGTTATGGATGTTCAACTTATTTTCTCTTCTAATGAGATAAGATATTGCTTTCTAATTTTGCTTCTTTTACCCAATTATTTTTTATGCTTCATAATTATTAGCTTCAAGTGAGCTAATTTGAGACCTCCAATCCAATGGCTTTATTTGATAAGAGTGTTGTCCCCTCCCAGCCATTCCAAAAGTTTCAAAAACCTAAAGACTTCATCAATATCAACAATTCATCAAACAACATTGATGCACAAGTGGCAGTTGCAACTAAAGTTGTGGCTCCTTTGTCATCTATATCAAATCATCTCATAATTTTACACCTCTTTCTAGATTTTTGCATAATGTGATGTTTAATTTGATTAATTCTAATGTTTTAACACTTCTTCTTATTAAACCAATCAACCCA
Organism: Thuja plicata; assembly: GCA_018584345.1. Taxonomy (NCBI): domain Eukaryota; kingdom Viridiplantae; phylum Streptophyta; class Pinopsida; order Cupressales; family Cupressaceae; genus Thuja; species Thuja plicata. The sequence continues at coordinate 973,308 of MU223571.1, read as the reverse complement.
TTTAAACCTTTTCCTAAATCTAATGATTCCAAAGCCTTTTTTCAGTCCCATCATCCACCTTACCATGATATTGAAAAAAAATTCTATTTGAAAACCATTGTCAAAGACCTTAATGATTCTAATGCTTTAACTCTTGAGGGTGTAAATGATCAAGGGATGATGTAGCCAAGGATGGAGGATCCAAGAATGACCAGTCCAACCATGTAGCCAAACAACACTCCTAGTGGAAAAAATAAAAACAACATATATAACAACTATCTCAACTTATATTATCTCTGAAAATCAATTACATGCAACATGTCAAGCTATAAGGCCTTCTCGATTACAGCCAGTACATTAAAAAATTCAACAAGATCTTGTAGGATCCAAATTTAATAGCCTACCCTATAGCTAAGTGCAAGAAACTAGATCTAGACTTGTGCTCACAAGCCACCAAGAAATCTTACAAGTTTCTTTCTTACCCACTTACTACTATCTACTATCAACTTCTCTCTCCCTCTGATGCCCCCTAAATACTAACTACACACTCCTTTTATACAACATATCCATAATTTGGCTTTACAAACAAATATTAAATGACAATCAGCCCAATTAAATCCATGTTGAATCATATTAAATGACCCAGTTAGCTACAAACAGAATATAAATACATAAAAGAAGAACTAAATCAAGATGTAGGTCCACACAAGATCCAATGCATCAAATATGTCACCTTGAAAATCTGCACGATCCCAACGACCCCCTCAAATTATGCATGCAATCTCCAATGTCCACCCAATCCATAAAAAAACCAGTCGGTGAACTCATCAATCGAGACCTCCAAGTCGGTACCAAGCACAATCAAAGATAGCAATCCTGTTCGGTGAATCAACATTGCCAACAAACATCGAGGCAATTCGGTGAAGAAAAACACTCCTTCGACTGAGAATTGAGCACCAAAATGACCAAGAACAACTAGATTCCACTGATCTCTACCAACTCACCTATCGAGCACCAAACAAAATTTAAACATATTTTGGTCGACATAGGATTGCCAAATTCCCTAGGATGCTTCTGTATCAAGGAAAAAAATCAATTGCCTATCCCAATCAAAACTTGCAAGTATATACCAACCACTTACCTTCTCATTCTACCAATACAATTGAGTCTACCCATTCCTTACCTTCCTCTTCAACCAATATTTATCCCATATCTCTCATAATGAATTAGGATCTTAACCAAACCCCCAAAGGCACATAGGACAACTTGCCTTTGATCTTGCAGCTAGTTATGTTTTACCACATGACCAGATACAATCTTAGTGTCACCTTAGGTGCCTCAACAATAAACATAGTATCTTCATACATATCTAACCCCATGGATTAGGTTTCCCCATTTCTATATCTTTCATGCCACGAATAAAAATTAGTTGAACCCCAGGGAAAGAATGGCTCTTATTTCCAACACACAGTTGCCCCAAGACCCCAACCTAGTACATCTCATTCTTCTATGGTGAACCATATGGAAAATCTTCCTTCCACAATCCCATGAAATAAATGAGTCACTTAACCATGGATATTGAGGCATTAAAGAACATGTTGACATGTGTCACATCTAAGATAAACCAAACTAAGCTCAATCTGAAGGGTAACCAAAATATGAATTTTCCACAACAATAAAACAATTACCAAGGATACTAGAACTACCATTATTCCAGGAAGTGATACAACAACAATAATCAATTCCCCTTCAATCGATAATGGAATACCAACGCAAACAACATGGGCATGACCCACATCCACCAGGATGTCCAAGAAGGTACAAATATGACCCACACAATCAATCTAATAAATGTTAACCTCCTCACCAATTGGTTTTAGTTGTATGATACTTCATCTCACTTGTTTGGGAAACCTTTTATCATCTCTCCCAAAATCATCAATATTGTTATGGCATTAGAAATTATTTTCTTCTTATTCAAAGAGGAGAATGAGCTGGAGGACATGACCCATGAGGCATAATCCTTTCAAGCTACAAGGGCCCCTTTCAACCTACAAAATCAATGTAAGGTACCCTTTACCGCCTTTGTGCTACCAAAAGATACTTAGGTCCCATGAAACCCTAAGCACAGTTGTAACGCCCCTCTCAGGGAACCCAAGAGGACAACTCAATAAATTGGGAAAAAGGCAAATAATGTATATTTTTTAAATACAGATTACAAGTATCATTATACATATAATTGCATGATATAATAACTAATTAGAGATACATATCATAAAGATAACATGAGAGTTAAACATTAATCAGATAACTAGGTCCTCTTAGGTTCCATGACATTGCTACTAACAACGTATAACATACATGACTAAGGAAATATAACCAATGAGAGTCTATGAGAAAGATTACAATATGAAATAATTCATTTAAACCTTATAATTAGGGATAACATATAGTCAAATGATAATTTTCAAAGTCAAAATCATCATTTATCCACTTTCTTCATTGTATTACAAATAATTATTCATACATGTTTACATTTTAAAATTAAAATCATCTCATGAAATAGATTACAATAATACATCAATATGATAGATCAAAGATACATTTCCTAATACAATGAATAGTGATATCTATCCAACCACATGAAATATGATACTGCAGAAAAGAAAAAAGCTTATCTAGAAAGGTCTCAAATAAATTGCAAACTCAATAGGAAAAAATATTTTCCACCCAAACATGTGGAACCTTGAAGCCCAATACCTCCAATATAAGAGATAAAAAAAATTCCCCACACTTGATAGGTAACACAAAAAAAGAACATCTCATAGAAATCTAAAGCATAAACTAAAGGATACACAAGGGATATGATAGGGATACCACCCAGAATAATATATGGGATAAATACAAGAACCGGTAGGAAAATGATCAAATACCAAACATAATCCATAAGGAAAAGTAAACTAAATCCTAAGACACATGTAGGAGAGTGTCATCACATAGCTATCAAATATCATGGGTTACCCTAGCAGTCTCTCTCCAAACCAAGACCCCTAGGTGAGAGCTCATGTGGAACTAACAATCCTTTCATGAAGACAAGGAAGTCAATTTGCCTGCTCAAAACCACCTAGGTAGACACATTGGAAGTTAGGCCTTCTCGAACCCATCCTTAGTTAGTATAAGAACTAAAACTAATGGGGGAGGAAAAATAATTATCTTATTAATGTGTAAACCCAGCCTAATTTTTTTATTATGTTATCACTTGATTACAACTCTGCAATGGGTTACCCTGGTATGACCACTTAGGTTTGTGAACCCTAATGCAATTCACTCTCCTATAAATTATCTTAGTAAACCCTTTGCTATGCTCTAAACATAAATCAAAGGAATAATAGTCAAAGAACCTCAAAGATTGATCGAATCCAAGGAACCACAAAATTAGAGTTTGGATCATAAAGCTCAAAATCATCAAGAGGATCCATATATACCATCATAAAAAAAGGGATGTTATAAGAAAAATAATATACCATCATAATGAAAGGGATGTTGCAAGAAAAATAATATACACCTCAAGCTGAAAATTTAAAAGGGACCTCTCTAGGTTTCAAAATATAACTCATGCATATGTCATCTTTTGGATCCATTCCATCAAATAACATAGTATACTTATCATAAAATTGGCATTAATAGAATCCAACCATAAAATACAAAAGAGAAAAGACACACCCTCATGTGACCTCAATTACACAATCATGCCTCAAACTCGTAAGTTACAATAATACATAATACCCAATCATATGAGATCAATCAAGAAAGAAGACAAAGATATCAAGACAAACCCCAACCTTTGGTAACACATCAAGAGATCCCAAAATGCAAATACTATATGATGAAATAAACAAACACATCCATAATATCAACAAAATAAATTAAACTTGGATAGTCTTAACATATAAAATACACTAATGATACATATTTGGCAAACATTAATGACAACTTTATGAATCCTATAAAACCTACACCTTAAACCCCATTTTAACTACATATGAAATTTATATTTATAAACTACAGTTTAAGTACAATTGAATTCTATTTTATTCCAAATCCCTGGCAAATAATACAAAATATATATTTCAACTATGACACATTTTCACATCTTATATCACATCTTAAGACTAGCATTATAAACTAAACAGAAATCTCAACATATCTTTCCTAACATAAAGTTATAATTATATCTATAATATTAATTCAACAATCAAATATAACTAATTTGTAAAATGAGCATGAATACATCATAGAATAATAATATGTATATCACTACTTTCTATTTAATAATTTCCAAACAACACCTTTAACTAAAACACCAACTAGACTATATTTAAATTCTATGAAATGGTAGAGAAGAATATTATTACGAACAAGGTAGAGGTTAGGAAAAAATTATCATTCCATTCTATAGAGGATAAGGTGATATTTCCTGATCAAGAAGTGAGAAACAATACATTTTTGTATAAAGATAGAGATTTTATCAAGCATTCAAGTGTTGATAAGGGGCGGGCTTCTCTTGATATTTGGAATGGTCATGTGTCTTGGCCTATACAATACCATCCAAATAATGGAATTAAATCTACTTAGTCAGCTATTTTTGTTGTTTCTTCTTTGGATATTTGTAAGGAGCCTCATGTTTCTAATAACTTTTCAGCATTGTACAAACAATTTATATTTTATGGTTGTACAAAATATGCTACAAATGGTTATTGTGTTACTTTTTCAAAGATTAGGGCTCCTCTACCTCCATATAAGATTAATGATGGATGGAATCTAGTTAAACCTAAGAAAGCTTGAAGAGTTAGGAGGTAGGCCCATTGAATCAGGAGTAACTCTATTCAAAACCCTCTTACTAGTTTGAATCTTTATAATTCCTTTAAAACTTTGCAATTTGCGAAGGGAAATGTACCTAAACCAATTCTCTATTCTGATAAGAAACCTAACCCTAAGGTTTTTTTTGTGGTTTTCTTTGAATGATTCTTCTTTTCCTAGAAAATATCTTCATTTAGCCTCTTCTGATAAAGTTTTCAGGGAAATAATTGACCCTCTTGAAACCGCACCGCTTAAACCCTATTTCCCCCCATATAAGAATCCCTTTAGAATTTAATCATAGATCTCCTATCCCCTCAAAACCTCTGAGATTATCTTCTCCCAAGCAATGTTTAGATAACCCTAAACCTCAGATGTCCTCCTCCATTAATCCCTTAACATCTCCCTTCTCAGAACAATCATTCAAACCCCACGAAGAGATTTTAATTGAATTAGGAAATATTTACACTAAATGTATGATGAATCATTGTAGAAATCATGGATTTTTTGCCAAATGGTTGGGATTTTGTTTCAAATCAGATAGTATCATGGAATGGTTTAATTTTACACTAAGGTCAGATGAGTATAACCATACTTCCTAATAAATTTTTATTCTTGAATTGTTCAAAAATATCTTTAACAAAATCACTACTAGATGGTGTTTTGACTAATTTCAATAGTTTAGGTTTTTTATTTATTGATTGGTGCAATAATTTTAATTCAGTCAATGTGGAAAATTTGGAAGTCATTCACTAGGTAACTCTTCCTAATCTCCCAGTTCAGATTATACATAGTGATATCATTAAGGAAATTGCTAATAAAATTGGTAAATTTGTAGATTTACATAGGCATTTCCTCCAAATCTCAAACATTAAAGTTGCAATCAAGTTAGATAATATGGCAAAATATCTTAGGACTATTAAGCTAAAAATAGGTGAATAATTCTATAACATTAACTTGAAATTTTGTGAATCTCCATCTTACTCTAAGAATAATATAAGAACTAAATTTGATTCAAATGAACCAATTGCACAGGCTTGTCATAATATGGACAATGATTATCATACTCAATCAGGAAAATACATAGACTCTATCTTGAGAACTCCATCCATTCCTCAAGATAAAATAGATCATATAGATTCGTATATCTAGATGAATGTGTTGGTCCACTAAGAGGGGGGTGAATAAGACAAAATCAAACTTATACACTTCAAACTTAGCTCACTGATTCACTCAGTACAATTGAATACAGTAATAACTGACTCACCAAATAACTTAATAACTTAGACAACCATACATCTCATAATATGAAAATCAATCATTCAAACACATTTAACACCAGATTTAATGAGTAAACCCAATAGGGAAAAAAATTTGTGGGAATTGTCACCCACAATAAAATTGTACCCTTATGAAGTACGCTTGATTAAGAACTTATCATGTTAAAGATTACAAACACATTTGCTAAATTTGAACCTATTGGGGGATTTACCTCAGATCTGTTAAGATCTTCACCCTTTTAGGAGTGGACTTTCTAGAGGTCTTTAAACACTCTTTTTGGAATGTCACCTACTTCTAGGATTTTCAAATAGGATGGTTAAATCCACTTGATTAAGATATTTTCTCTATTACAAATGCTAATATGCAACAGTATAAACTATGATCTATAAATATAGAAACTACCTTTTCTTGGGTCAACTCATTTATGCTCAAATAAATATTGGCATCACATACTCCATTTATCTCTCCTTAGACTGTAAATTCTTCAATTTCTTCTTCTCTGCTCTGCTCGGTAAATTTGTTCTTTATCTTCTTTAGCGTCTCAATTCAACTTGCTAGCATCTCTCTTTCTCATTAGTTCTCATTGTTTATATAGACATACTTTTGCATCTTAATCTCCTTGATTAGGTTTTCCATCATTTGTGCTAATTCGTTCGATCATCTTCTTCATAAATCTCAGCTGGGTAAACCATTTCACTTTTACCTCAGAACTTGAAATTTTCTTGGAACTCAAACAATTAGGTTTAACCACTTAATATTATCCTTAGATATGCTCATTGAATTTTCTCAATCATAGATCTTCTAACAAACTTCCTTTAATTCTTCTCAACATCCATCTCATCACATCCTTGCATTAAATTTGATATTATCATCATATAAAATTAATATCCTGTACTTGGTAAACTTTATTTGCAACTCGATAACTGTCTTCATTCACTCCTTGGTGTCTAACTCATTCTTGGTGCTTGTCTTTATCTTGGTTCTTGGTAATTGTGAATGACTAACACAACTTTATACCAACCCTATACTAACAGACTCTGTATATCTTGGTAGAGTAACTCAATACATATGAAACTTAACTCTTTGTAACCTCTGACTTAATAAATCAAATGTACCAATTTGATACTATCAAATATATAGTATCAAAAAACTATATCAATATTACTTAATAATTGTATGATCTATATTTGTCACCCATTTAACTTCTCCTTATTATGATATGGTAACTTAATAAAAATCAGTAATCAATTGCTTAACATCAATGACAAAATAACAAATGATCTAACCATTTCTACAATCATGTATACTCGGTATCACTTGGTCTTCATCATCTCAATCAGATCTTGAATATCTTCATCATTTGATTAAAAATATCCCTCATTGGCATTGATGGAAATACTATAACATTGGTATAGAAATTGATGATGGAAGTTCTCAAATACATAACTTCTACCATTACTCCCTCTGAATTGATAGTTCTATTACCACCTTGATCTGAATCTCTCAAACTAAATCTCCCTCTTGGATAAATCTTCTGATTCTGCAACATACATTATGATTCTCCTTCAAGAGTAAATAGTAGAAATTCATTCTCTTCCTCTTTCATCAATATCTCCCTTATGGATAAATATCATGAAAACGTGGTCCTAAAGTGTGTCATACTAACATCAATTAAAGAATAGATATTCTAATAAAATATAGAATTGATGCAGCATGCTTCATTCTTCTTAGTTAATATTAGATAGGGGAAGAGCCCCTAATTTACCTCAGAGATACTCAAAATCCTCCTTCGGTAGTGTATTTGTAAAGAGATCAATCTGTTGTTCCTTTGATTTAACATACTTTAATATTACATTCTTCTCTTGAACTTGTTCTCTCAAGTAGTGATATTTGATAAAAATGTGCCTTGTCTTTGAATGCATAATTGGGTTCTTTGATTTTTTAATAGCACTTGTATTGTAAAAAAAAATAGTGACTGGATATTTGATCTTCTCTTGCATACCTTTGAGTAATTGTTTAATCTATACTATATTTGCACAATTCATGGCAGCGACATCATACTTTGCCTCGGCAGTAGACTGTGAAATGCAACTCTGCTTCTTGCTTAGCCATGTGACTAATATTTCACCTAGAAAGAATGCTCCGCCACTAGTAATTTTCCTGTCATCAATATTTCCAACCAATATGCATCAGTGTAGACTTGCAGATCAAAATTACTTACTTTCTTGTATAATAAACAAAAATCTTTTGTGCCTTTTAGATATATAAAAATTCTTTTTACTGCAGACAAATGTGTTTCCTTAGGATTAGAAGAAAATCTTGCAACAATCCCAATAGTGTTTGATATATCAGGTTTGATGTGAACAACATAATGCAATTTATCAATCATGGATTGTTAAAGAGTATTATCCTCCTCTTGTGTCTCATCTTCTTTTGATAATTTACAACCATTAACCATAGGTGTTCCAATAGTCTTGGAATCTCCCATGCCAAAACTTTTGAGGATATCTTTGATATAATTAGCTTGTGTAATATAGATCCCATTTGAAATTTTTTGTATTTGTAGACCTATAAAAACTTAATCTCTCCAATCATTGACATTTCATACTCTTTTCTCATTTCATCAAAAAATCCTTTACATAAGATATCATTGCCTCTAAAAATGAGATCATGAACAAAACTTTCAGCAATCAAAACTTTTTGTCACTGTCACACTTCAAGTAAACATTATTTTTATCACTTGTTCTCTAAAATCCTATTTTGATTAGATAAGATTGCAATCTCTCATACCATGCTCATGGTGCTTTCTTCAAACCATATAAAGATTTATGTAACTTACATACCTTATTCTTGTTAGTATTCTTAATGAATCCTTCAGGTTGGTCAATGTAAACTTCTTCTTCAAGTATTCCATTCATAAATGTAGACTTAACATCTATTTGATATACTTTGAATCTTTTATAAGTAGCATAGGCTGGAAGTATCCTAACTTCTTCCAATCTAGAAATATGTGCAAAAGTCTCTAAATAGTCAATGCCTTCTTGTTGTATATAACCTTTGAAAACCAATCTTGCTTTATTTCTGATAACTTCTCCATGCTCATTCAATTTGCTTCTAAAATTCCATTTAGTACCAATAATTTTTTTGTATTGAGGCCTATGTAATAATGTCCATGTCTTATTCTTCTCTATTTGATCAAACTCTTCTTTCATTTCTTCCATCCAATATTTATTAGCTAGTGCATCTTTAAATTTCTTTGGCTCCAATGTAGATATCAAACATGTATTATCTCTTACCTTGCTTCTCGTCATCACTCCAGCATCTTTTTTTCCAATAATCTTACTTGGGTAATGGTGCCTTCTCACATAATTTTCCAAAACAGGCTTGGTAGGTCTCAGTTCTTCATCTTCATCATTCAGTTGTAGAAATCCTTGTTCATCTTCCTCCTTGGTAGGTTCTCTCGGTAAAGTATCACAAATGCCAGCTTGTACAAATAAAAACTTACCATAATCTTCATGTTCCTTCTTTCTATCTTCATCATTCCTTTATGCAAATTCATCAATTCTTACAATTGCACTTTCCACCATGTTTTTAGTAACTTTATTCAAACATTTGTAGGCTTTACTCCTTTTAGAATATCCTAAGAATATTCCTTCTCCTTTTGAATCAAACTTTCCTTCTCTAGAATCTTTCAACATATAACATTTTCTTTCAAAAAATTTAAAGTAACTCACATTAGGTTTGTGTTCATACTAGATTTCATAAGGTTTATTCTTGGTGCCTTTTTTCATTTGTACTTGGTTTAATGTGTAAAATATTAGTACTGACTGCTTCTCTCCAAAATTTTGGTGATATTCCTTTCTCAATCATCAGTGTCCTAGCACAATCAACAATAGATCTATTTATTCTCTCTGAAATTATATTCTACTATCATGTCCTCAGTGCTGACATATGCCTCTTGATTCCATTTTCATTACAAAATAGTGTAAACTCATCTCCTGTGTCAGATCTCAAACATTTTAGTTTTCTTCCTATCTTTTCTCAACTCTTGCCTTGTACCACTTAAAAATTTGAAATGTATCATATTTTTATTTTAAAAACATTAGAGACATCATTCTAGAGTAATCATCCAAAAATAAAATAAAATATGTGTCTCCATAATAACTTTGAGTCTTCATGGGTCTACATAAATCCATATGCACTAAATCCAAAATTCCTTGAGCAACATAAGTCTTGCTTGAAAAACTAGATTTAGTCATCTTACCCATTTGACATTCTCTACACATAGAAGTTTTAGTTTTCTCTAATCTTAGTAGTCCCCTGACTATATTCTTCTTACTCACTTTGATTAAGTTTTCAAAATTAACACGACATAACCTTTTGTCCCATAACCAATCATCTTAAACTCTATCAAACATGCAACTCCTCATAGAAGTATCAAGATAAAATAAATTACTTTTAGATTGTTCTACATTAGCAATCAGACTCTCCTTCTTATAAAATTTTTTTACCTTTTCATGTTGGAATTCCAGTCGATAACCTATGATATTCAGCTGTGCAACACTCAATGAATTATACTTTAAGCCTTCAACCCAATAAACAACATCACATATTTTGTTATTTAGTAAAATTATAGAACCTTTTCCTTTCACATAGTATGGAGCATCATTACCAAATATAACAAATCCTCCATCATGCTTCTCCAAGGAAATAAACTTAGGTGTTTCACCACTCATGTGATGTGAACAACAACTATCTATAATCCATGTTTCATTCTTACTTTCTTGTGATATTAGGGCTCTTGGTTCTTCTCTCTTTTCTTCATCAGAATAATCTTTAATAGAAACATAAAGTACTTCCTTTTCTTCATCACTACCATCTGAATCATCATCACTTATTCCTTCATTAGCTATATGAAAATATTTCTTACCTTTATATTTGTAGTCTCTGAATCTATTTTCTTTTTTGTCCTTATCTTTGTTATCTTTTTTTTCCTCATTATCTTTCTCAGAGAAGTTAGATGCAAAATGACCAATCTTGTTGCAATTAAAACATTTCAAGGGTAACTTAGCTCGGTATTTTCCTTTTCCTCTTTGTAGCCTTCTAGCCAACAAAGCTTCAAATTCTCTTTTGTTCTCTTCACCTTCAACATATAATTCTTGTAGACCACTTGTACAACTATTAAATTTCTCACTAGCACTACTCAAATATCCATCTTTAGCTCTAGATTCCTTAGGTCTTCCAATATTCAAAGATAACTTAAATGCAAATTCAATCTTAGATGTAGCAGGAAAACTATTGTCAAAATCATTTTTCTCAATTGCAGTTAACTTACCAATGGTAACATCAAGTGAAACATTCATCTGGGGAATAGATCTCAACTCTCAATTATAGAAGATACACGGATAGCGTGACTTGGTAGAAGGGTTCTCAACATTTTTATTGTAATATCTTCCTATGTTATGGTTACACCAGCTCCTCTAATAGAATTAACAATATCCTTAACTCTAGTGTTGTATTTTATTATTTTTTTATCCTTCTTTCATTCTCATTGTATCAAATTTTCCTCTCAAAATTTCTTCTTTAGCCTTCTGAAAATGTAGATCTCCACCATAGGTCAAAATAATCTTATCCCACTTTTTTTTTGCATTAGTACATCCATCAAGTTCATCATATTACTCATTGGTAAGTGCAAAAAAAAACTCAATCATAACTTGTGTGTGTTCTTTCTTCTTTATTCTCTCACTAATTGTCAAAGGTGCATTAGTAGGTGCAACATACTCATTCTCAAGAAAATGAAGTCCATATTCTCTTATACCATACGCATGCAATCTCATTCTACTTTTCCATTTAGAGAAATGATGCCCAGTAACCTTTGGTTCATCCCTCCTATACATATTTAGATCTTTACTCAAGTCCTTTTAAACTTAAAAATATAGAGTAACAAGCTCTGATACCAATTTTTGGTCCACTGTGAGGGGGGGGTGAATAAAAAAAATTAAACTTATACAGTTAAAACTTAGCTCATTGGTTCACTCAGTAGAACTTAATACAATAATAATCAACTTGTCAAATAACTTAATAAATTAAACAACCATACATCTCCTAGTATAAAAATAAATCATTCAAACACATGTAACACAAGATTTAAGAAAGAAATCGAAAAGGGAAAAACCTCTGTGGGAATTGTGACCCACAATAAAATTGTACACTTCTGAAGTACACTCAATTAAGAACTTATCCTATTAAAGATTACAAACACATTTTCTAAATGTGACCCTATTAGGGAAGTTACCTCATATATGTTAAGATCTTCACCCGGTTAGGAGTGGCATTGCTAGAGGTTTTTAGGCAGTCTTTTTGGAATGTCACCTACTTCTCAGATTTACAAATAAGATGGTTAAATCCACTCGGTTAGGAGATTTTCTCTATTACAAATGCTAATAACCAATAGTATAAATTATTATCTTTAAATATAGAAACTACCTTTTCTTGAGTCAGATCCTTTATGCTCAAATGAATACTAGCATCACATACTCCATTTATCTCTATTGAGACTGTAAATTTTTCAACTTATGCTTCTCTGCTCGTCTCGGTAAAGTTACTCTTTATCTTCTTTAGCTTCTCAATTCAAATCACCATCATCTCTCTTTCTCATTAGTTCTCATCCTTTATATAGACATAATTTTTCCTGTTAGTCTCCTTGATTAGGTTTTCCATCATTTTTTGTCAATCATTTGATCATCTTCTTCATAAATCTCAGCTCCGTAAACCATTTCACTTTTACCTCAGAACTTGAACTTTTCTTGGAACTTAAACAATTAGCTTTAATCGCTTAATCTTCACCTTAGATATTCTCATTGAATTTTCTCACTCATAGATATTCTAACAAACTTCCTTTAATTATTATCAACATCCAACTCACCATATCCTTGCATTAAATTTGATCTTATCAGCATATACAATCAATATCTTGTACTCCGTAAACTTTCTTTGCAACTCAGTAACTGTCTTCATTCACTACTCGATGTCTAACTCATTCTCAGTGATTTTCTTTCTCTCAGTGCTTAGTAATTGTGACTGACTAAAACAAATTTACACCAACTCTATATTGATAGACTCTGTCTAGCTTGGTAGAGTAACTCAATACATATGAAATTTAACTCTTTGTACTCTCTGACTTAATCAATCAAATGTACCAATTTGATAACATCAAATATATAGTAGACAAAAACTATATCAATATTACTTAATTATTGTCTGATCTCTATTTGTCACCCATTTAACTTATCCTTCTTATGATATTGTAACTTAATAAAAATTAGTAATCAATTGTTTGACATCAATGACAAAATAACAACTGATGTAACCATTTCTACAATCATATATACTTGGTATCACTCAGTCTTCATCATCTCCATCAGATCTTAAATATCTTCATCATTTTATTAACATAATCATTATGAATCAATAAATGTCCTTAGTCCTAGTAGAACTAGTTTGGAGAGTAGGAGGTTAGAAGTTGATGAACCGACAAGAGAAAATTATGATGCAATCCCTGAAGATTTTGAAGAGGGGGAAATTGGGTCAGGTAATCCCTAGAATGATTTCAAGGTAGAATCTGATAGGTTGGTTTCACCGATAAGTCTGAAGAAAATTGATAAAATTAGTGAATCATAGGATATAGATGTAGAAACTGTAATACTAGAAAAAGGCACAAAATGTAGATCTAGAGTAACCAACAAACCCTAAATAATATGTAAACCCATATAATCTAACATTAAAGCCATTTGAAATGAGAGTAAAAGATAAAACAAAAAACACTCAAAAACCCCCTTCAAATGTAGCTTCCATTTTCTCCTTTCTTATCCATTGAGTTGATTTAAGTTGCTCTTTTCCAATGACACAATTATACAAAGATTTGAAAGCCAAGTTGATATCAAGTGAACTAGGAGATAATGGTTAACTTAAGAAAGACAAAAGATCTCAATTTATAGAGATGAGAGACCAATTTTTAGAATTAGTAATTAAATGCACAAATTGGAAGATTTGTCATAATTATGACAAATTGAGTGCACAAATTAGTATGCATAAATCAATGCATAACTAGAGGAAAATAGAAGAAGGATGGAGACAAATTAATAGGAAATAGAAGCATAATTAGGGGAAAATTAATAGGGAAAGGTGGAGACCTCATGAAGCTAATTAATAGGGAGATGAAGCACAATTAAAGGAGGGAATGTAAGAGTTCAATTTTTTGAATTCAAAAACTTATTATTCCTTCAAATTAGGATTTTAGGATTCAGGAAAAATCCCATAATTCAAAAAAGATGAGAAATTAATTAATTTGGAATTAATTAATTTAGGGAGACATTAGGGAAAAGGTAATAAATAAAGTTAATTTATTTATTTGATTAAGACATAGGGATCAACTATAGGTTATTCGTCTCAAGAGGAAAAATTAGTGGATTATGAACCAAATCAGAGGCATTCATGCACAATTTAATTGATTTTGATGATATTGATAAGGATTATGATAGTTTGAGGTATTGATGAACTTGACAATGCGCTCAAATAATGATGTATGCAAATGATTAAATAGCATCAATGATCTTGGATGATTCCAAATGATGGATAAAGAATAAGGACACATCGATGAACTTGGACAATGCTCCCAAGGTAATGATGATCTACAATAGCATAGATGAACTTGGACAATACTATTGAATTGATGATGATAGGCAGATAATGATAACATTGATGAACTTGGACAATGCTATCAAATGGATGATGAAAAGATATGGAGCATTGATGAATTTGGAAAACTACCCTAGAATGATGAGATTGAATTAATAATGACAAGATTTACTAGATTTGGAAAGGATTTCACTAATTTAGACAATGATTTAATTAGGCATCGATGAACTTGGACAATGCCCCATAATAGTTGGAATGAGTCCAAAATGATTCCTGAATGATTAGGAAGAGAATAGGGAAGATTTGTATTGATCTAGGATGATTTTATATGGTTTAGGATTTTTTAGGATCAAATAGAATTGCTTTAGGAATATTTTGGATTGATTGAAATCGATTAAGAAATGATTAATTCGGCCAAGAGGACAGAAATATTAGCAAATAATTGAAGAATTTGAAATATTCAATTATCCATGAAAGACATAATGTTTTTATATAATAAAGATCATATGGGAAACATACAGGAATAATTAGAGCACAAAACAATGTTTCAATTGTAATGTGAAAAATGTTAAACATGTAGACTAGTAGGCTCGAGCCATTTTTGGGTGTCTACATTTTCCCCTCTTTGATAAAATGTGATTGTGAATGTTGTTTCAAAGAATTTTAAAGGCAATTGCATTAAAACATGCTCCAATCACAATGGGATTCATGGGTTCCCCCTTGAGAAATTGACCGAAAATGCAAGTTATAGGTCAATTTGTCGACAATGATGAGATGGATCCACAACAATGAATGGATCAAAAATCAGAGGTCAAATGCAAAATCTATGAGGGTTGGAGTGCTAAAATAATTGTGACCAACATAAAAGGAAAGGTTTTCACATCCATGTAGGAAACCAAGAGGCTATAAAGAGGCTTGGAAAGGGATTTGGAGGTCATTTTCACTCTCACTTTTTGAATAATTTGAGCTCTAGAACTAGGAGAATGGATCAAGTGCCAGTGCAGAATTTGTTTGAGGAATGAGTGCATAGCTACCGATGGCTGGAGGATACAAGACCAGAGGTGAGTACATCTATGCCTCTTAGTCATTTCAATGTTTTCATGCATTTCTAGGTAGTTAGGAATCAAAAATAGGGCCAAATTGGTCAAAGGGAAAGTTTGACTACCCAAACATGCCAAGTGCGTAGCATGCACACCCAAGTGCATAGAAGCCACACTTGACATGCCAAGTGTGGCCCTACATGAAATTGGTTAGCCAAGCTACGTAGTTGGCTAGGAGAATTTGTGAATCAGGTCAGACATGTTGGAGATTTACTTCTGGCAGCTAGTTGATTGTATGTTTGTCATTGATGACAACATATAATATATAGTAGTGTTCTATATGTACTTATCAAAATAATCGTATCAAGCCTTGCACAATTATAATCATGTTTTAGACATGTTGTTTATGTTTTTTTCATACACACAGTCTCAGATATGAAGTTTCAGTTGTGTTGTGTAATTTTGTTAGTGGCAGTTACAGTTTCTAGAGTTTGTCTGTACAGAGCCAATGTATTGCATTGTTTTTTTAGTTGCACCTATCTTTAGGATATGCATGTGTATATTCAAGTTTAGTTATGAGTTGAAGACATTTATCTAAAGGTGCCAAATGTGTTTCAACAATATTGCAAAGATAGAGTAAATTTGGTAAGGCCGACTTAGTGAAGCATTGCGTTTATTCAGTTTATATTGCGTGGTTGTAATTATGCTTGTATGGTTAGTAAGCTGACAAGGATGTTGTGAAGAATTTCTTAACAGGTCCCATGATCTCATACTTTGAGGAGGATACTTATAGTAGTTCATTTGTGGAATGTTAAGTGTGAATGATAAGAAAAGATATAGGAAAAGTGCAGAGCAGAATATTAGTTGTGTTTCATTCATCAAGGATCTATGTGAAGAAGAAGTGAAATATTACAATACAATGGAACTCATCAAGACAGTAGGTCTACTCTACTGTTCATCATTAAATATAGTACATATCTTTTCTATAGAAGGTTGTAGCCTTCACCATTAAAGTAGTGAGCTTTTTGACAGTGAGTCCTCACCCTTAAATGGGTTATTTTTAAAAGACTCCTAACAGGGTCAGACCCTTAACCAGGTCACTATACTTATTGCATTGTAAAGAATAACTCATAATAGGTTTGCAAGATCTTCTAATAGGGATTATTATAAACAAGTATATTTCATTGTGGGTGTTAATTCCCACCAGGGTTTTTATGATTTGATTTCCCCGTAACCAAATTATGGTGTTGTCTATTATGTTATCTAAATGTGCATTTACTTTACTGTATTATGGAGTTAATAAAAGAAAAGAATTAAATTAGTTGATAAATGATTCAGCCCCCCTCTCATTTATCCTTTGGGACTATTCTAAAAATTGGTATCAGAGCCAAGTGCCTTGAAGAGAAATCCTAACAGCTTAAGGTAGATCAGATGGCATACTTCAGAAAAAGAGAGTCCTAAGTTTGATGGAGAAAATTATCTGGATCAGAAAAAAAATGATAACACATCTACAGTGTGTTGGTTTTGAGATCTTTGAGATATCCACACAAGAATTTTTTATTCCCTCTCTAAAAGACCTTTCAAAAGATGATGCTACTAGTAAACAAAAGGATACATTCACAGCTAATGTAGTTGCCAAAGAAGCCCTTATAAGTGCACTATCTGACAGTGAATTCTCTGAGATAAAGAAGGTAGAGAAGGCATACACAATATGGAAGTATTTAGTGTTGGAAAGTTGACTTCCTAAGGAAGCATGACTTGTTTTGTGTTGTCAATCATGGCAACAAAGTCATACTTAAGTTTTGTCATGAAAGGAAAATGACTAAGTGTGAAAACAGAGCAGATAGACACATACAGAGATCAACACATTAGCGCACATGTTAGAGATCACACTAGAGCATGTGTTCTTAGATATATACTCTATGGTGTATATATATACTAGATCCAAATGCACAAAGTACAGAACATCAGTATAGAAAAGTTACAGGCAGATTAGTAAACATGTAGTCTAGGAAATAGAGCATGGAAGCTGACTACAGTTTTGATCAGCATGTATGATTTTATAATGTAATGGCTAAGCACCTTTAGTTATAAGTTTTTAATAATGTAATTAATTTTATAGTAAACACGCTTGAGCTGACTTGTTCAGAAGTGTTGTATATTTTTGTTTTAGGGCCGACTAGTGATTTTTTTTGGGTCGTGCCTATTCGGATTTGAAGATATAAGTATACATAATGTAAAGATATGTTACAAGTGTCAATTATTATGTAAGAAGAAGTTACAAAGGGATAGTATAATGAAGTCAAAAGATGATATAGCTCTTTAAATGAGTAAGAGCATCCGCGCATACATGGAACTGATCAGACATCACTGTCATTACAACAGTTCATTTTGATATAGTGCATATCAACATTTAGAGGGTTCTAGCCTTCATCTTATTGGGCAGTGAGCCTAGGAAGTGAGCCATACACCCCTAATAGGGTTATTATAAAATACTCCTAACAGGGTCAGACCTTTAACCAGGTCATTGTACTTAATTTGTAAAGACTGCTTCTAACAGTGCAAAGGAACTTTAACAGGTTCATTATACCTACAACAATATTTTGTGGGTACTAATCCCCACTGGATTTTTCCTATGATCAAGGTTCTCCGTAATCATATCATGTGTTATGTGTTCTTGTGTTATGTTTCTTTGGATGCACATTTGATATATGTTTAATTGGCTGAAATATAATTAATAGATAAACACTGATTCACCCCCCCTGTCAGCGTTTATAACAATTGGTATCAGAGCTCTAGTCCCCTGAAAGAAAGTTTAACCACTTGAGGAGATCATGGACTCAGCTGAAGAAAAACATTTGAAAAATATTCTTGAAGCAGCTCTTGAAGATCTTGATGGATCTGAGAAAGAAAATGAAGAACTAAGATTGAAAAATGATGGCTCTCAAATACTTATTAAAAGGTTAAGAAAAGATCTGAAAGATTATCCTACAAGTGATCTAGGACAAATGGTCAAAAAGCTTAATGAAGAGAATAAATCTCTAAAGTATAAACTTGAAGATCTAGAGGAACAACTTATAGATAGCTAGAAAACCATTGAAGACAAGATCAAAGAAAGAAAACAATTGGAAGATGAACTTCTGCAAGCAAACATGAAAGTCTTGGTGATGCAGGAGCATCCTGAGTGTAAGGGCAATCTTGCATCACCCAAAAATATGTGTTTTTCTATTCAATAAGGGATATTTTGTACAAAGTTTCTATATTTGGAAACTTACTATTTTTAGTAAGTTGGTCATTTGAACTCAGAATGATCTAATTTTTCAGGTGAAGGTTCATCTTAGTCATATAAGAATGCCAGTTAAATTTCATTGCCAGATCATCTGTATTGGCGAAGTTATTAAGGATTTACTGTTGAGATTTTAGGGTGCAAAATATTTG
>MU223571.1:883542-949517 GCA_018584345.1 Thuja plicata | reverse complement strand
CAGTGCTGAAGCTGAGGATTTTGCAGAACATTTGAAGAACATCCATGAGGAGGTGAGGAAACACATTGCCAAGATGAATGCACAGTATAAAGCTAAGGCAGATGAGAAAAGGAGACATAAGGAATTTTAGGTTGGGGATGAAGTCATGGTTCATTTGCGTAAGGAGCAATTTCCAGTTGGTACATATAACAAGTTGAAAATGAAGAAGTTTGGGCCATGCAAGATACTGAAGAAGCATGATTTAGGAAATGCATATGAGGTAGAATTGCCTAGTGAGCTGAATATTTCACCAATGTTTAATATTTTAGATTTGACAGAATATCATGAAGGAGGTGTTGAAGATGAGATTACAGTGGCACAGTGGAATATTCCAGCAAGTAGTTCAGATACCAAGGAGATTGAAGACATACTGGACAGTCGTGTTGGTAGAAGTACAAGGAACAGGACATATGAAGAATATCTGGTCAAGTGGAAAGGACGACCAGTTGAAGATTCATCATGGCTAACAAGGGAGGAGGTTAACCATCTTATTTTTCCTCTACACACCTGAGTCGTGACAGGGTCACTTCTCAAATTACCCTAGGTGTCTGATGCAGGAGCATCCTGAGTGTAAGGGCAATCTTGCATCACCCAAAAATATGAGTTTTTCTATTCAATAAGGGCTATTTTGTACAAAGTTGCTATATTTGGAAACTTACTATTTTTAGTAAGTTGGTCATTTGAACTCAGAATGATCTAATTTTTCAGGTGAAGGTTCATCTTAGTCATATAAGAATTCCAGTTAAATTTCATTGCCAGATCATCTGTATTGGCGAAGTTATTAAGGATTTACTGTTGAGATTTTAGGGTGCAAAATCTTTGAGCTCAATTTTCAGGACCTTAGAGGCTCCGGATCAAGGTCAAACCCCCAGTTGACTTGCACTATGCTAGTTAGGCACTGTAGATTGTGATCTCCCATTTTCGAAAAGTGGTCATAATAGCCAAACGAAGCTACGGTTCAAAAGTTATGGTTTCCGGAAGTTGGACTACCTAATCTCATATTTTGTAAATATTCAAAGCTGACCCTTTTTGTAATAAAAGTGAAAAATAATTAAATGTTAAGGGTAGTCGACCTTAATGGCTAGATTTCTAGAACCTTCTCGGGTGGTGGAAATTGCCTATATAAAGAAGGCCCATAGTGTTGTCTAGGGCAGTTCTGGGTGGATCGGAGTAATAATTCGAGGCTTTGTCTTACAGAATATTGTAAGTAAAATGCCCATGTGGGTTTGCATATTGTAATTTTGAAAGCTTGTAATTCCACATTTGTGGAGATAATAAGAAGCCCGTTTTCTGTTCTTGCAAATTGCTATTATTTCTCTATTTCTGTTATGTGTTTGTGGCATTAAGGGGAGTATCCTTCATCACTTGGAACTGGAAAACATGAAGAAGAAGTTGGAATTTGAATTAACAGAAGCAAAGGATAAGATTGATAAGCTTCACACAAGTTTTGATTTGATTCAATCCCAGCTCAATGCGCAAAGAAAAAAAGGGAACACTACTAGTCTTGGATTCAGTATAGCACAAGATGAAATTAAATCATCACAAGAGAAAGAAAAAACACTTGAAGCTAAGAAAGTTGAAAATACTACAGAGGTTATATCTGAACCGCCTAAAAGAGAAATCAAGAAAGTTAATAGAACTTGTTATGCATGCAATAAACATGGGCATTTGGCAAGATATTGAAAAAAGCTAAGACCTTTTAATGGTTATTGTTACTCCTATAATAAGTTTGGTCATAGGGCTATTCATTGCAGAACAAGTCATAAGAATCAACATCAGAAAAATCATAGAAGTATGAATCAAAACAATCAAAGAAATCAACTCTCAAGAGATTTGTAGAATATTACATGTTAGATATGCAACTACAATGGACACATAGCAAAGCAATGCAACATGATGAGCAAGAACAACATACCTCCTATCATTTATCACACATGTGGAAAGGCTAGACATATCACAAGGTTTTGCAGATCCAAAACTCAGAAACAAGAGGATCCTAAAAAGTCACTATTTGAAGACAAAGGAGAAGTCTATTTTGTTGGAGAAAATGAAGATTCAAGCAAGATCTGGGTTGAATTTAAGAAGGATAATAATGTTGACAAATTAGTTGATGCATCCCCAGTGGATGCACCCTCTACTTCTGCCTAATAGACCTTCTTGGTCTTAGGGGGAGCTATTCTAGCTCAGAACCCCTGCGTGGTTGGTGTACTCACTTCAGAGTATGCACCTTTGGATTCATGGTTAAAAGCATAGATTATAGCTATATGCATTCACACATTATCTAAATTACATTGGGATCAAAGTTTGAAAATCTCTATGTATGGTTGCAAGCATTAAATGGGATAGATCGTATAAAAAGAAGTTCGTAGTTGATCATTTTCACATTTACATTTGAGAGCACAGAAATTGAAGAGCATTAGAGCACTAAGACATCAAAGCACAAAGGCATAAATAGTTTACCAGTTTGAGTGAATGGATAATTAGTTTGAAACAGAGCTCTAGCCGTCGCACCATTTCAAAATTTCATGGAAACCCTACATAAGAAAATAACACGTAAGTATGGCAACCCCAGTTGTGTTTGATGTAGCAGAAAGGAAGAGGTTTATATTTAAGAAGCATCCATTCAAATCCATGCTGGATGATGTGGAAGGGGCTTTCTCCAAAACCCCGCTTGGCATTGTTCACGTGGAAGATATCCACGCGTACATATACTGTAAGAAGGAATCATTAGGAGATGATAATATAGCCTCTCATATGGCATCAATGTTAAATAAGGACTTCACATTCAAGGATGAATTCGTGCACTTACAAGATAACCCTATTATTGAGTATTCAAATGCACATGAGTTTGAAGAATCGGAATGGGTAAAGATTCTGTTAAGCAGAATTCATGAAGCAGAATTCACGATGATCTCTTTTGGATTGGTGATGTTCCTATCCATATCACCATAGAAATAATCCATCAGTTAACTAGACTTTCAATTACTAGACCAGTATTTCCCACTGGTAAAGATGTAGAGAAACAAATTGAGCAAGTTTGTTTGTCTAGGAGTGATAGGCGCAGAATGATAGTTGACCCTATCAAGGAGGATGACATTAAACTCATGACAATGATACTTGGATACAAGTTTCAGCAAGCAATTAGGTTAAATAGTGTCTCTGCAGCAACAATCCTTACAACTATCAGAATAGTAAAGGACAACACCCAATGTAATCTATGTGAGATCTTGTGATCAGTTGATTGAAAATATTAGAATTATCAAACATGACAGAAGCAAAACATTCAGGTTTTGATCACTGATCATCTATTTGTATCACCACATAGTTGAAAAGGTTGCAGACCTTTATCTAGATAAAGGCAAACCTACAATGACTCAGATATCTCTTAAAGCCACAGTAGAAAGTAGTGAAAGAGATAAAATGGATATGGATATAAAGATATTCAGGGTCAAAATGCAGAGTAGGTTTATACTATCTGAGAAGATAGTCGACAAATATATGGATACAATATGCTTCATGGTTGAGAAAGATTGCACATGCATGGAGGCTGTTGAGCCAAGAACTAAGTGGATTCATCCACTAGGGTATGAAGTAGAAGACCATGTGTTAGAGGGATATGCGCAGGTCTTATTGTCAGCACCTAAAGACCCTAATGAACCTAGATGGGGCACTTAAAGAGAAAAGACCGACAAAGTGGATATTGAACTACAACTTGTTGTTAACAAAAGGAAAGCATCCAGAATGACATCCAACATTCTAAAAAATCATGGAGTCACACAAGAAGACATAGACAAGGAAAAAGAAGCCAAAATTGTACAAGTCAAAATTGAGAAAACTGTTGAAACTCAGAAGAAGAAGAAAAATAAAAATGAGGAAAGTACCACTATGCCTACTACAACCATTGATCTAGATACATCTCCACCTTCTATACCTAGCAAGAAACTAAGAGGAAGGAAGCAAGTGGCTACAAGTCATCCATCCTCAAGAGCTACTTGGAGAAAAGATAAGAATGTTCAAGCTCCACCTGAGGTAGGATTTCAACCCAGTCTAAATATCTTGAAGAATAGGATTGTTAATGAAGGAATATTAGATACTTTATCAAAATTCTATGATAAGTATCAAGAGATGGATAAGACTGAGATACATTCTATGATCGTATCTCACATGATCAAGTTTAAGAAGTCTATTCTTGAACTCAAAATAGTGATACCAGATAAGTTATGGAACATACTAGAGATCATGAAAAGACATGTTATAGAAGAGGACATGAAGATTAGAGAATAAAATTTGGATACTCTTCTTCTTTTTTGTTCACATGATGAGAAGGCTATTCTGTTAGATCTGGTGAAGCCTCATCTCTGAACTAAGACAAGGACTCTAAAAATTATGAACAAAGAGTATGAGAAGATTGGTAAGGAGACTAAAAAGGAATTTGCACAAGTCTTTATGGATAGACACATGTATCCACCAATGGTGCTTACACCAAAAGTTACCCCAGCTCCTCCCAAACAGGCCATAGAACTAGTAATTCAGATTGCGCCCATAACAGGTCCATAGGATTCAACACCCATAGTGAAAATAACTTCTGAGATAGATAAAGATACAGAGGATACTATAATAGTTGACAATGTAAAAATATCTATGACAACTTCTGATAAAGATATGGATAAAGATGATAAAGCATTTGTAAAAACCGAGGAAATGAACACAGATGACACATCTCCACAACAAGATCAAGTTCCTTCCATTGATCCAATAGACTTGGATAAGGAGAAAGATACTCAAGGTAATGAGACACTAGTAAAGGAAATTCATGTCAAAAGTGAGTGTGTAGATACAAGTCAGAACACTATTTTCTCACCATCCACTCAACCATTCACCTCATTGTTGTCAAGGTTAACTCCTGACTCGGCAAGTTTAGATGCATGGGGAGAAGAAGACCTAATCAAGATCAGTGTCCTTGCCATGGAAAAGGCAAAAGAAAAACAAGTGATGAGGAACCCTCACTTCTTGGAAATAGTGAACATTTTGAATGAATTAGTGCCTACTGATTAGAAAGTGGCCAAAGTATAATTAGTTGAAGATGTAGACAACATCTTATCAAACTTCAAGTCACATTTCACTAGCTTAGTAGAATCTGCTACTAAAATTGCAGAAGATGAATACAATAAGGAGAGACTAAATGACTTGGTAAAGAACTTTACCTTAGATCTAAATTCCTTAAAGATTGGGCAGGCTATATTGAAGGAATTGGCAGACAAAGGAAAGAAAGTCATAGCAAACTATATGGATAGAGTGAAGCTCACCTCTGAGCACACTAAAAAGATAGCACAAGTAGAAGAAATGGTTGATAACATAAGAAAATAAATTGAAAACTCCACGCAAGACATGTACATCTACAATAATGTCTGCCAAGGGCAGTTAGACAAAATTGAGAAAGAAAAGTTAGAAATCAGCAAGATAAGGGTAAGGCAGACTCAGTTGAGGAATGCACTTGCACCATCTCTAGCAATTCTCATTGAGAACATCAAATAGATTGATAACACCATATAGACATATGATCAAGTTCCTTGCATGGATCTAATGAAAATGGAAAAATTGACATATGCTTTATGCGTGCATCTTCAGACTATTGATGCAATGAAAGTCTTTTGGCAGAAAGAGATTCAATCTCTTCAAGTTGTGTACCTAGAAGTCTACATGGAGTAAGTATATTGAAGACTTACTATTTTTTTGCACACCTTTGTCATTAATGTCAAAGGGGGAGTAGTATAGAATGTGTATATGCGGAGAAGTATATATTTATATATAGTCATTTTTGTATGAAGTCATTTTGAGTAACTTAGCCACATTCCTTTGTTGCCATAAATGACAAAGTGGAAGATTTTTGGAAAGTTGACTTCTTGAGGAAGCATGACTTATTTTGTGTTGTCAATCATGGCAACAAAGTCATACTTAAGTTCTGTCATGAAAGGAAAATAACTAAGTGTGAAACAGAGCAGATAGACACATACAAAGATCAGCACATTAGCGCACGTGTTAAAGATCACACTAGAGCATGCGTGCTTAGGTATATACTCTATGGTGTATATACATACTAAATACAAATGGGCAGAGTATGGAACATCAGTACAGAAAAGTTACAGATAGATTAGTAAACCTACAGTCCAGGAAATAGAGCATGGAAGCTGACTATAGTTTTGATTAGCGTGTATGATTTTAAAATGTAATGGCTAAGTGCCTTTAGTTATAAGTTTTTAATAATGTAATTAATGTTATAGTAAAAATGCTTGATCTGACATGTTCAGAAGCATTGTATATTTTTGTTTTAGGGCCGACTAGTGATTTGTTTTTGGTCGCGCCTATTCGAATTTGAAGATATAAGTATGTAATGTAAAGATATGTTACAAGTGTTGATTATTATGTAAGAAGAAGTTACAAAGGGACATTATAATGAAGTCATAAGATGATATAGCTCTTTAAAGGAGTAAGAGTATCTGTGCATACACGAAATTGATCAGATAGTAGTGTCATTATAGCAGTTCATTTTGATATAGTGCATATCAACATTTAGAGGG
Organism: Thuja plicata; assembly: GCA_018584345.1. Lineage (NCBI taxonomy): Eukaryota > Viridiplantae > Streptophyta > Pinopsida > Cupressales > Cupressaceae > Thuja > Thuja plicata. The sequence goes on along the minus strand of MU223571.1, from coordinate 942,900 downwards.
TTGTAGCCTTCATCTTATTGGGCAGTGAGCCTAGGTAGTGAGCCATACACCCCTAACAGGGTTACTATAAAATACTCATAACAAGGTCAAACCTTTAACCATGTCATTGTACTTAATTTGTAAAGACTGCTTCTAATAGGGAAAAGGAACTTTAACAGGTTCATTATACCTAGTACAATATTTTGTGGGTACTAATCCTCACCGGATTTTTCCTCTGATCAAGGTTCTCCATAATCATATCATGTTGTATGTGTTCTTGTGTTATTTTTCTTTGGATGCACATTTGATATATGTTTAATTGGCTGAAATATAATTAGTAGATAAACACTGATTCACACCCCCCCTCTCTCAGTGTTTCTAACATTTAGAAGACATGTTTGAAGGAGATGTTCAAGAAAAGAATGCACGCAAGATAACATGGAAAAATAAATACAAAAATATTGAGATGTTACCAAAAGAAAACATCAGAGCCTATAATCAGAGGATAAATGAAGTAGTTTTTGGAATCAAAAATAATGGTGGAGAAATTTAAGAAGAAGACATAATGGACAAGTTGTTGACTACTTTAACATCATGCTATGAGAACAAGATCAATATTCTAGAAGAAACCATGAAATTTTCACAAGACTTCAAGAGAGAGACTTTGATTAGTACAATGTCTACATTTGAGATATCAAGATTGAAAACTGAACCCAAAAGTGAAACAACCTTCAAAGATTCAGTCCATGGTAAGAAATCTCACATCTCTAGAAATAATAAGAAAGAAGAAGTTGATGAATAATGAGAAGAAATAATAGCCATGATTGCTAAAAGAGAAAAGAAAGGCAAAGGGAAATATGAAGGATAGCTTCTATTCAAATTTTTTTCATGCAACAAGATCGGTCATTTTGCATCCAAGTGTCCCACAAGAGTAAAGAAATTCAAATCTGATTATAAACCTAAATACAGGAAGGAATTCTATCATGCTTAAGAAGGTGTAACTAATGAATATTTAGGAGAAGATGAAATTGGATTTTTTTCCCTTAAAGACAAGGAAAAATTTCTTGAGCATATGGACATTGAAGATGAAAAGGAAACAGAAGAGTTAGCCCGAACTTCCAAAGCAGACATCAGAACTGATTGGATCATTGACGGTGGATGCTCTCATCACATGACAGGTGATAAAGAAAGATTTGTTCATCTAGACAAGTACAAAGGTGGTATGGTTAGATTTGGAGATAACACTCCTAAACCTATCATAGGTAGAGGATCCATCACCTTGGATGGAAAGAACAAGACATATGATGTTCTGTATGTTGATGGATTACATCACAATTTACTAAGTGTTGGACAACTACTTGACAAAGGTCATCATTAAGAATTCAAAGACAACAAATGCCTTATTACCAACAAAGAAGGAGACATGATTGCATCAAGCTCCAAAACAAAAGGTAATATTATTTAGCTCAATTCAAATGTAAGTTGTATTGTTGCAAAAGTGGGTGAGAGTTGGTTATGGCACAAGAGACTCTATCATATTAATTTTGATAATATAGTAAAGATAAGCAATGTCAAGGTAGTTAGAGACCTTCCAAGTATTGCAAGACTAGTTGACACAATGTGCAGGGAATGTGTCATGGGAAAGCATGTAAGGAGCTCTTTCAGAAGAAAGCAAAACTCAACTGAAAACAAGTTAGACCTAGTGCATACAAATTTATGTGGTCCTACTCAAACCTGATCATATTACGGAGAAAGGTATTTCATTTTGTTTGTTGATGATTTTTCAAGGATGATGTATGTTGCATTCTTAAAGGAGAAGTCTGAAGTCTTTGAGAAGTTCAAAATATTCAAAGCCAAAGTGGAGAATGAATTTGGATTAAAACTAAATTGTCTAAGATCAGATAGAGGAGGAGAATTCACCTCTGATCAGTTTTATGACTAATATGAAGAACATGGAATTAAAAGATAGTTGAGTGCACCCAGAACCCCATAGAAAAATGGGATATCAAAAAGAAGGAACATGATCATACTTGATACAATGCACACTATGATGATTGAAGGAAAAGCTGTGCACACCTATCGGAGAGATGCAGTCAATAAAATAGTCTATACTATCAAAAGAACACAACTAAGGCCAGGCATGGATAAGACACCTTATGAAATTTGGTTTGGTAATGTACCTATAGTAAAATACTTCAGAATATTTGGCAAAAAGTGCTACATAAAGAGAGATGATGGTGTTGGTAATTTTGATGCTAGAAGCAATGAAGGTATTTTCCTTGGTTACTCTGCTAAAAACAAAACATACAAATGTTTTAATTTGAGATTAAAGAAGATAATTGAAACTACTCATGTAAAGATTGATGAGAAGTTCATGGTTCAAGAAAGGTACTATGAATATGCACCTATGATTGAGGATGAACCCAGGCCTAGAAGCAAAGAAACTATTATTGAAGAAATGTTTGATTGCATTGATGTTTCATGTAATGAACCTGAATCAACCAAAAAAGTATCACAGATTACAGATGAGGGTGTTACACCAAAAGTTCAAAGTTCACATCTAGGTATCATTAAAAAGATGATATCATTGGAGATCAGAGAAGAAGTGTTTTAACTAGATCAAAAGCAAAAAGGTTAACAATGGATGAAGAGGTATGTTTACTTTCACAGATTGAACCTTTAAATGTTGAAGATGCTAGCAAGGATTTTGATTGGCAGAAAGAAATGCAAGAAGAATTAGATCAAATAATAAAAAATGATACATGGGAATTGGTCCCTAGACCTAGTGACAAAAATGTGATTGGAACAAAGTGGATATTCAGGAACAAGATTAATGAAGATGGTATAGTTGTTAGAAACAAAGAAAGACTAGTGTGTAAAGAATATGCGCAGAGGAAGGGATAGATTACACTGACACATTTTCCCCTATGAGAAGATTAGAAGTCATCAAGTTATTCTTGGCCTATGCAACATTCAAAGAATTCAAAGTATATCAAATGGATGTCAAATCCGCCTTTTTGAATGGTGACTTGAAGGAAGAAGTCTACATAGAATAGCTTGAAGTATTTAACCTATCAGATAAGCCAGACATGGTATGCAAATTGAAGAAAGAACTCTATGGACTTAACTAGGACCCAAGAACTTAGTATGAGAGACTAGATGGTTATCTTACCAAGATTGGATTTAAGAAAGGAGCAACAAATTGTAACCTATTCATAAGAGAGACACCTAATGGACTATTACTTGTTGCCATATTTGTTGATGACATCATCTTTGGAGGTAATGACAAGCTTAGTGCAGAATTTGCAAAAGAAATGTAGAATGAATTTTAAATGAGCATGATTGGTCCTATAAAATATTTTTTGGGATTGAACGTAAAGAAGAAAGATAAAGGAATATTCATAAATTAGTCCAAATAAGTGAGGGAAATATTAAAGACTTTCAAGATGGAAGACTATAAGCCAGTATGCACACCTAAGATAACAAGAAGCAAGCTTTCTAAATAAGATGATTCTGCGACAGTTGACAAGACATTATATAAGTCTATGATTGGAAAACTTATATATCTTACTCAATCTACACTAGACATATCTAATGCAGTTGGCATTGTTGGTAGATTTGCAGGTGAACCAAAAAAAAATCACCTAATGTCAATAAAGAGAATATTCAGATATCTAAAGGGAACTATAAACTATGGTTTATGGTATCCTAAATCAGAGAATGTAAAACTTCATGTGTATACAGATGCAGATTGGGCAGGTTGTCTTGATGACATGAAGATTACTTTTGGAGGAGCAATATTTCTTGGATATAGGTTGGTTTCTTGGGTAAGAAAGAAGTAGAATTGTATCTCTGAGTCGACAACAAAAGATGAATATGTTGCAGCAACATTGAATTGTTCAACAATGGTTTGGATCAAGTAGATGGTTAAAGATTTTGGTATACATGTTGACTATCCCATTGTTAATCACTGTGATAACACCAGTACTATCAACATGTCCAAGAACCCTATGATGCATGCAAATACAAAGAACATTGAGATTAAATACCATTTTCTTAGATAAAAAGTTGCAGATAATGAAGTAAAATTGGACTATGTGAGCATTAAAGAATAGTTGGTAGATATTTTCAAAAAGCCTTTATCAAAAGATACTTTTGAGTATCTCAGGGAGAAGTTGGGAGTAATTCTCTCTCCTGAGTCTGATTAGATAAAGAAGCAAGAACATCAGTCATTAAGTGACTAATGAATGGTTGACTACTCTACTTCTAGAGTAGTACCTATGCTTTATTGTTTATGACACCCTTTTCCATTGATGTCAAAGGGAGAGTATATAGCAAGGGGGAGCATATACTCTAGGGGAGTATAAACATAGATAGAGGAAATGTAGTAGTGTAGATGAATCTATGATGAGGATATTGAGAAGATTGCAAAAAGGAAGAAGACACCATGTGTTGAAGATGTTTTTAATATCATATGTTGCCATCAATGTCAAACGAGGAGATTGTTGGAGATTTACTTCTTGCAGCTAGTTGATTGTATGTTTTTCATTGATGACAACATATAATATATAGTAGTGTTCTATATGTACTTATTAGAATGATTTTATCAAGCCTTGCATGGTTATAATCATTTTTTAGACATGTTGTTTATGTTTCATTCATACGCACAGACTCAGATATGAAGTTTCAGTTCTGTTGTGTAATTCTGTTAGTGGTAGTTACAGTTTCTAGAGTTTGTCTATACAAAGCTAATGTATTGCATTGGTTCTTGAGTTGCACCTATCTTTGAGATATGCATGTGTATATTCAATTTTAGTTATGAGTTGAAGAAAATTATCTAAAGGCACCAAACATGTTTCAACAAGATTGCAAAGATAGAGTAAATTTGGTAAGGCCGACTTAGTGAAGTGTAGTGTCTATTCAGTTTATATTGCACAATTGTAATTATTCTTGCATGGTTAGTTAAGCCAACAAGGATGTTATGAAAAATTTCTTAACAGGTCCCATGATCTCATACTTTCAGGAGGATACTTATAGTAGTTCATTTGTGGAACGCTAAGAGTGAATGATAAGAAAAGATACAGGAAAAGTGCAGAGTAGAATATCAGTTGTGTTTCATTCATAAAGGATCTATGAGAAGAAGAAGTGAAAGATTAAAATACACTAGAATTGATAAAGACAATGGGTCTACTCTACAGCTCATCATCAGATATAGTGCATATCTGTTCTATAGAAGGTTGTAGTTTTCACCATTAAAGCAGTGAGATTTTGGACAGTGAGTCCTCACCCTTAACTGGGTTATTTGTAAAATACTCCTAATAGGGTCAGACCCTTAACCAGGTCACTATACTTATTGCATTGTAAAGAACAACTCCTAACAAGGCTGTAAGATCTTCTAATAGGGATTATTATAAATAAGTATAATTCATTGTGGGTGTTAATTCCCACCAGGGTTTTTACCATTTGGTTTACCCATAACCAAATTGTGGTGTTGTCTATTGTATTATCTAAATGTGCATTTACTCTACTGTATTCTGGAGTTAATAAAAGAAAAGAATTAAATTAGTTGATAACTGATTCACCCCCCCCTCTTTGTTATCCTTTGTGACTATTCTAATAAGACAAAGTTTAGAGGGTCCTAAACCTTCCTAAACATTCCTAAATAGAACAAAACCCTAGGGTAGGTCAAAAAATAGGTCAAAGTTGGTCAAACATAGTCAAAGTTGGTCAAAAAGTAACAGAAAGTATATAAAGTTTACCAAAAGTGCATGATTATCATAGGAGGAGATGGTGGTGCTACAGACTCACAAGAACAGATTGACATGTCTAGACTTGTAACACAGACTGAGTGATCATGAGAGATAGGTCCTATCCTCATTAGGATTGCATTACATCACCTATATGCCTGAGATTAGGGTAAACTGAGAACTGATCATAGTGCTAGTGTAGTGATGGCACTCAGAGAAGATTTTGTTCCACCTACCAACCGGGGAGGCAAAAGTGACATTGGAGGATGTATAGAAGAGTACGACCCTGTGATAGGGAAATTAGAACTACATCAAATGTTTGAAAATGATGATGAGGATCTGGACATCAGGGACTATGAGATCATATGGGAGACTATGTCTAGACAGCATGACCAAATGGTGGTAGTTATATGTTGCATGATCAGAGGATTACTTGTACCAGATAGATGTTGACATGACTTCTCTATTGGCTAGGGGAGAGTACTAGAGTGCATGACCATGGATGGGATAGTGTCTGCATGGGGTCCATGCATGCTAGCGATGATATACTACCATCTCCATCTGATATCCTATAGAGGAGGGTTATCAATCAATAGTGAGATCACATTGCTGCAAGTTTGGGAATACAAGCATATAGCCATAGTCTGACCCATCACAGAGATAGTTCTGATGTTAGATATGCCATATGTGTACTACACCCTAGAACACCCACATAGTAGCCACTTGGATATCCACTAGATTTTAGGCATGCGATCGATACACTCAAATATTTCACATGGTGACCATACAGAGACTAACCCAGGTGGGATGACGACAAAGAGCATCTACCATACTGCAAACATGAGAGGTACCTCATTGGGCAAACCATCATACAACATTTGGTGACCGATATATAGCTGATAGAGAGAGTGTATCGACACTTCATAGAGAGAAAGGGGGGTCCCAACATGAATGGAATTGTTTGCATGCTCAAGAGGCAAGGTTAGGACATGGGGTGCACTACCCAAGCCACAGGTGGCTTACGTAGAGTTTGAAAAGATGCAGTCTAGGCAGTGGGGAGCAGGTGCAGAGATCATAGATGCATGGACTAAACCTAAGTATGATAGATGGTTTGCATGACATAGACTTATTCCAATGATAGATCTGGATGTACCAGTGCTAATATTGTAGGTTCCTAGGGATGAGAGCATGAAGGATGAGGAGAAGGAGGATGAGGAGGATGAGGATGAGGACAACAATATTGATTCAAGTAGTGAGGATAGAGATGATGTCGATGGTGATCTTGGAGGTATGCCTATGTAGGTGGATGAGGATAGAGAAGATCCCTTTCAGGATGAGGACATACAAGTTCCTAATGACAGGGATGAGACAGACATGTAGCAGAGACAACACATCATAGAGATGACTAGCCAGATAGATAAATTGGTCCTTGAGAGAGAAACTAACAGAGAAGCATGGGCTGCAGATCAAGCATCATGGGCCATAGATTGAGAGGTATGGATGATGGAGTGGTCAGCACTCACAACATAGGTGGACAAATTGATAGTAGACAGAGATATAGATCAGAAAACATTCATAGAAGAGGTGGACAAATTGACAATAGAGAGGGATACTTTGATTGCCTCTTAAGATAAAATATTATCTAGAGCATAGAGAGTAGAGGATGAGTCACAATAGTTTATCAGCATCATTGCAGATGCTAGCACACACAGGATTATAGAGATGCTTGGGGATTCTCAGGAAGAGTCACAATACTGGAGGGACATGTACAAGAGAGATGTGCCACAAGATTAGTGGACTCTGAGCTATATGGCTTCTTCTAGTAGATCACACTCTAGGTAGACACAAAGTAGTGGGGGAGTGCTAGGACTGAGGGAGACACCTAGGTCAGGGCAGGAAAGAGGAGCTTCTTCTTCTAGATAGGACATAGATGAGGAGGACCGAGAGAGCAGAGGCTAATAGGAGGACATATGATATGTAGATATTTATGATAATTTTTCTTATGCATGTGATTTTTACTTTCTTGTTATATGATGATAGTTAGAGATCATGATGCATTTATTTTCTATGGAGTATATACATGTATGAATGCAACAATGTTTTTTGAAATTTTGTAGCTTTTTGAAATGTATGAATGCAAAATGCAAAAATATTTTTCTATTTTTTTCCTATTTATAAATGAATGAATACAGGATGCACATGTTTTTGACCAGAGTACTAGACCAAGGCGACTACAAAGACAAACTGAAGAAGTGTTAGTAGAAAGCAGAAATTAGATGAAGAAATGCTAGTAGGAAATATTTTGGCTTTCATAAGTGCATTTATGTCATAAGATCTTATTTTGATATTACAAACTGGATGCAACGTATCACGGCACAAAGAGCTAGAGTGAGAAAGCCATCCTTTTGCGTAAATAAACATGATGCAGACAGAGACTGATCCTATCCATCTTGAAGCGTATGGAAGACATCCTCCATAATTTCATGAGATCATCAACAAGCAGAAGAAAAAGAAAAAACTTATCATGAACCATCCTGGCTACTCTCATAAGTTTAGATAATATCATTGAGTAGCATAAGAACATGACCAAAATAAAATCAATAAAAGATAAAACACTCATTGAAACAATGTGAGCCAACAAGAATTCTAATCTTCTTGTTACTTGTATTAAGTGTTCGTGTTTGATAGCTTGATTTTGATTGACTGATTGGATGATTGGACTGATAGGTTGGATAGGTTAATTGATTGATAGTAGAGATCGAAAGATCAAAAAGGTCCAACCAGATTGAGTGTTGAGTCACAATGCTTCAGCTCACATTTGTGAAAACATGATTTTGTTAAGCACATGATGATGATTCTACCACTGATGTCCACATATGTGATGATCATTCTACAAAAGAAATACGAACATGTACAATGTTATTGCAAATTTTGAAGAGACTTTTTCAATTTTTAGGATTTTTGAGATATTTGAATTTTTTTGTGATGATGTTTTTGAGGAATTTCTATGATTTTTAGGGATTTTTTCATGACTGTTTATGAATTTTAGAGACATTTTCAGGACTTTTTATGCTTTTTAGGGATTCTTCCATGACTCTTTATGCTTTTTTTTAGGGACATTTTCAGCATCATATGTGATTTTATGGTCTTTTTTCAGGATCATATTCAATTTTTATTGAGTTTTTTTTCAGGACATTATGCAATTTTATTTGGATTTTTAACTTCTTATTTGGATTTTTAGGGATTTTTTAAAGACATTAACATATTTATAAGTTTTTATCTCAAATCCAATAAGTGAGGAACCCCATGGATCAACAACATTCCAGTTCATGCCCCTAGTTTCAATTCAAATTCAAATTTAATCATTGCAAGGAATCTGTCACCAGATAGAATACCGACTATATACAAAGGCCAAAGATACATTTAGACTAGGTGGGCCAAGGAAAGGGCAAAGAATACCAACCAATGACAGGTCATAAAGGGGACTAGGGTTGACTCAGAATGAAAGATATGATCAGGAAAGGACAATAGAACACAATATGGAGTCATGATAGATGTTGGATCAACAACTTACTACGCGAGGCCCCTGCTTGTCAGGTTTTCACCATGGTACTTGCCCAAAGTGCTTATTTACCAAGTTTTCACTTGTGGAGGAAATTTTTCTCTTTATTTCCATTTTTTCATGCCAAGACACCTATTTACCAGGTTTTCATTAAGGCAACCATTTTTTTCTCTTTTTCATTTTTTTTTGGTTTTTTTCTCTTGTTTTTAAAAAAAAATTTTTTTTGTATTTTTTCATAAACTTTTACAAGTTTTTGTATTTTTTCAGAAATGTTTTGCAATTTTTTGTCACTTTTTTCAAGATCATGTGTAATACTTGTGGAGGTTCATATTGTTCACTTTTTCTACCAATGGTTATCCCTCTGGTGTTGCAATCTGATAGACTTTGGACCCATATGCTGCAATTACTATATAGAGTCCTTCCTAGTTTGGTTCAAATTTTCCTGACTTATCTCTATGTGGCTGGGTTTTGTAATTCATTTTTAGAACCAAATCTCCAATCTCAAAATGGTGCACTTAGACTTTCTTTTTGTAACTCTGTTTGAGATGGTTTTGATATACTTGCAGGTGGACCAAAAGGCTTGTCTCCTCTCATCTAGCATTTCAAGCTCATGTAACCTAGAAAATATGTATTATTCATCATCAGTAATGTGTTACAACGATACTCTCAATGATGGAATTTCAACCTCAAGAGGTAAGATGGCCTTGGTGCCATAGAAAAGAGAGTATGGAGTGGCACCAGTAAGGAGGTGAATGATGCTTCTATAGGCCCAAAGAGTTGGATTCAATTACAAGTGCCATTCTTGGCCAACATCATTGACAGTCTTTTGTAGGATCTTGATTATTGTTTTATTAGATGCCTCATTTTGACCGTTGCCTTGTGGATAGTAAATACTAGAAAATCCCTAGCAAATTTTAAACTTCTCACAAATCTTTGTAATATCCTTATTTTGAAATGGGCTACCATGATCAGTGATGATTTCTAAAGGAACTCCATAGCGGCAAATGATATATTTCAGAATGAATTTTAAAACTTGATTGCCTGTGATATACATCATAGGGATATCCTCCACTCATTTGGTAAAATATTCAGTGGAAGTTATGATATAATTGTAGCCATCAAAGGACAGAGGTGTAATATTCTATGGAGAAACAACTAGCTACAAATCTTTCACTGGAGCATGAATCAACTTGCCATGTATCTAGCACTTATAACATTTTTTAGAAAATTTGTGTGCATCTTGCTCCATGGTGGGCCAATAATATCCAGCTCTTACCATCTTCTTGGTGAGACTTAAACCATTGAAATTTCCTCCACAAATACCATCGTGGACCTCATGTAAAGAAGTTTTATCCTCTCACAAATTGAGGCATCTGGGGAAGGTTTGGTTAAAAGATCTCCTATAAAGGGTATCATTGACGATGACATATCAGGCATCTTGACAAATAAAGGCTTGATATTTGTTTTTGGATAGGGCAGGAGATAAGATCTAGCCATGTAGGTAATCGTAAAACTCTTTGTACAAAGGGGAATTAGGACCATCAATGTCACACATGAGCTCATATTATAGAATATGAAATGCAGGCAACAACAATTGCTCGACAAAAAATTCACATTGTTATTCATTTTTTTGCATGTCAATCATAGAGGTGATGGTAACCATAGCATCCACCTATTTATTATTTTGTCTTGGGAAGTTTCCAAAACCTTATTGTAACAAATTTATCCTTTAGAAAATCATCCAATTGTTTTTAAGGTATCAATTTTTCATCTCTTGTCTCGTAGTCATTATTTAATTTTAGGATGACTAATTGGGAGTCACTATACACTTTAAGATGATGAATTTCCCATTGAATGGCTATCTTGATCCCAGTGACTAGGGCTTCATATTCAGTGATGTTGTTTGTGTAGTCAAATACAATTCTATATGATTTTGGTATTACATTGCCTTGTGGAGTGACGAACTTGATGCCTACTCCAGATCCATATCTAGTGTGTTAGGCATCAAAATATAATTTCCATTCATTATAATTTGTGAAGGTGAAAATAGACTCATCTATAAATTTTGAGAGCAATGGGTAATCATCTAGAATTGGTGCTTTTGCAAGCTGATCTACTATTGTCTAGCCTTTAATTGATTTTTGGTCTACATACTCAATGCACAATTCACTCAAAAGCATTACCTATTTGGCTAGGAACCCTGAGCTGCTTTTCTAAAAATATATTTCAATGGGTTAATTCAGGACACTAGCATAGTTTTCTAGTGTAGCATATAATGTCTTAGTTACTATGTTGCAAAAACCATAGCAAGACAAGCTCATTCAATCAGTGAATAATTTAATTCATAGCCCACCAATGTTCTTCTTATGTAATAGATATCTCTTTCTCTTCCTTTTCCATCATGTTTTTGTAGAAGAGCTCCAAATGTAGTTTATGTAGCATAAATGTATAAGATGAATGGCATTCCTAGAATGGGAGGCATAAAGATTAGAGGATTTAGTAGATACTCTTTTTTATTGTTGGAAAGATTGTTTAATTTTTTCATTCCAGTGAAAATTCACACCTTTATGCAATAGATTTTGGAAGGACTGGCACTTGTCTGCGAGATGCACAATGAACCATCAGATAGACTGCAATTTCCCTTGTAGACTTCTCAACTTTCTTAGAGTATTAGGGGGAGGCATTTCTAAAAAAGCTTGTACCTTTCAGGATCCACTTCAATACCTCTTTGAGAAATAATGTACCCTAGGGTTTTTTCCATAAGAAACTCCAAAAACATACTTTTTGGGATTCAAGTGAAGCTTATATCCTTCCATTCTCTCAAAATATTTGGCTAAAATGCCTAAATGATCTTTTCTAGTGGTAGACTTGCATAATAGGTCATCAACATAATCATCCATCAGGATGTGCATGAAATCATGGAATATTGTAGTCATTTCTCACTGATATATTGCTCTGGTGTTCTTGAGGCCGAAGGGCATGAATTTCCAACAATAAGTTCCCCAAGGACATGTGGAAGTTGTTCTGGGAAGATTCTTAGGAGAAATTTGGATTTGATTGTAACCATAGAAACCATCCATCAGTGATAGAATCTCATATCCCGTAGTAATGTCTATAATGATGTCAATATTAGGCAATGGAAAATCATCATTAGGGCATGATTTATTTAGATCACAAAAATCAATGCATATCCTCATGCCCTTAGTGTGTTTGCTAATAGGTACTAGGTTTGAAAGCCAATCTACATAATCTATAGGCCTGATGAAACTAGCATCCAGTAACTTTTTTAACACTGCCTTTACCAAAAGGGCTACTTGAGGATGCATTTTCCTTAATTTTTACTTCACTGGTTTCACACCGGGCTTCAAAGGTAAGTGGTGAAGAACTAATTTTGGATCCAGGACAAGTATATTAGTGTAAGACAAGGAAAAATTAATCTGTCTTTCTAGAAAGAATTTGACAAACTCTTATTTTTCTTCTTGTGATAGTGACGCTGCAAAGTGTATGATTTTTGGGTTGTTCGGTGTTCCCAAATTGATTTTCTTAGTCATTTCAATCAATAATTTTGACTTCTACTTTAGAGGGGTTATGTCCAATCTTCCATCCTTGGGCACCTCAAAGAGTTTTTCATCCTCGAATACATCCTTTATTATTACTTTTGTACATTTTAATGGAACCTTTTGGTTTTCACCAGAAGACCTATTCTTTTCATTTTTTCCTTTTTTAATTTTATCATTTTCATTTTTGTGACTAGAAGATGGAGTTGACTCCCCAAAATATGTTGTGGTGACAACGTCAATAAAGAATCCTACTTTATAATCGCTGGATGGTATGCCTTCTCAAAACTCAAAGAATTCTTCTATTTCTTTATCATTTTTGAAGCAATCTAAGCTCGGTGATCCTTGTTGATCCCTATAAATAAGATTAGGGTAAACCAATGGGCTATCATCGTCTATAGTTAATTATTTTTTGAAGCCAAATGTAAGGAAAAGATATAAATATTGGTTTCATCAGAGTCATAGGATTCTTGGATAGAAGGTTCAAGATTAGGAACCCAGAAAATTTTGGCCCAGGGATCAGGACAGGTTTTTGGAGGGGGTGTGTCGTCAACATGCTTATCTTCAATTGGTGGGTCATGAGACTTAGGAAATACATGGTCCAGCTCATAGGGACTAGAGGAATATGAAGTCCATTCCCACTCATTTCAATTGTTAGTTTTAGAATAGGGAAGCTCAGATTCCTTGTCATTGTCCAAAACATCCACATTTTTACATGAGGCCAGTTCAGTATTCAAAGAGCCAATTTGCAATAGTTTAAATCCAATTCCTAGATGAAGGAGGTGTCCTATTGTAGAAATGCACTCAAAAATCCCTTGGTATGTTCACTGAGACCACTGCAATCATCATAGCCTTTTCTCTACATTATTGTGAACCCTGGTCCATATCTTTCAACATGTATCTCAGTGGGTTATTGTTGTTTTTTATTATCCTTGTAAATATAGCTAGATGTGTTATCAAACAAATTCTCTTCATGCAATCATCTCCAACTTGTGAATGTGGTTGAGGGCTTGACTTTCAGGGTGGTCTTTGGTGGTTTTTTTTGTAGAAATCATGGCTTTCCATATGATTGTGGGGAAAGAGGTAATTTTTCAATGTGAAATGCTTGAGCCATTATATACTCTTTGCAACCTTTATGTTCAATTTTCATCTTTCCTTTGACCCTCTTAGCGAGAGTGGATGCATCTACATAGTTGGAAGAATTGGTTGATGTTGCTTCACTATTTATAGGTACCTGTTGTGTGGGACTTTCTCTCAAATTAGCACAAAATTGGAAAGGATTAGGATCTCCTAGAATAGTGATCTCGGCTCCATTGTGGGAAAAATTTAGACATTGGTGATATATGGATGGAAATTCCTTCATGGCATGGATCCAAGGGCATCCCAAGATCATTTTGTAAGGGAGGTTGAGGTCCAAGACTTGCAGGCATGTATTCTCAATAACTAGACCAATTCTGATGGGAAATACAATGACTCCTTTTGAAGGACGTTAAACATCATCATATGCTTTTATTGTGATTTTTCTAGATGGATCAATATCACTTTCATTATATCCAATACCAAGGAAAACCTTCAAGGTACAAATGTTAAGTCGTGCTCCACCATCTATCATGCAAACTCGTTTGACCTTATAGTTATGGACAAAAAATTCAAGGTGCAAGGGATCGTTATGACCAAGTATATCTTGTGGGACATCATATTTTGAAAAGGAAACATGCTGGGATACAGATAATTACCCTATCATGGACTAAAATTGGTTAGTATTAATTTCAGTAGGGAAAGTAGACTCTTTCAAGGCTTTGTTGACAATTTATTTGTGCTGGGCAGATGTACGTAACAAGTCAAGGATAGAAATCAAGGATATAGTTTTATGAAGTTGATCTACAAGGTTATAATCACATGACACTTTGGGTCTAGTCGGTGCTCTAGGAACAATAATTGTGGTATGACAAGTGGTGACTGAACATTGATGAATATCATCTCTGATACTAATAGTGGATACACATGCATTTGACTCAAAAAAATAATTTATGGTATAGTCATTGATAGTTTGGGTATAGTTTTCATTGGTCTATGAGTTTGAATTTGAAGTAGATGCATTTCCCTTCTCATTATCTAAAAAAGGAGTTTTAAAAATGGCGTGATCAGAATTGGAAGAACTTTCAGTAAGTTCCACTTCAATTCGCCTTGATTAATGAGATCTTGCACAATATGTTTCAACTGAAAATAGGATTTGGTTTTGTGTCGTTTAGACTGATGATAATCCCAAATTTTATTTTCATCCCACCAAGGGGGTTTTATTGTTGGCTCATTTTTTTTTATATCAAGTAACTAAATATTATTTTTTTGAAGAAATTGTTGTAACACAACATTAAGTGGTTCACCCAATGGTATCAAATGTCTCAGAGGTCTGTCTCTATTTATTTGTGGTCAACATTGTCAAGTTTGTTGTGTATTATTAGTTGCCTATGCTTGAGGTTGTGCTGGAGGTGGTGTTTGAGTCACTGTCTACATATTTGTAACATTAGGCACTTTAAGACTGACCTTTTCTTGTGTCATGTTGAATGTTTGTCCATTGACAATGCCATCATTCGTGACATTTTTATTTTGAGACCATAATTTCATCTTGTCACTTGAAGTGCTCGCATTGTTTTGTTCTTTTTTGATCGTAAGGACTCCTTTCTAAATAAGAGCATCTTCAATATCAATTCCTTTTTCATGAGCTTTTGAATGGTGCTTGGATGTTTCATCTTTAGCTCATACATCATTTCTGGAACAATATTTTGAATGAATAATCATACTTTTTGTTCTTCTGGAACATCAAAGGGACATTGACCAACCAAATTTACTCACTATAGATGGAAGGTCATAAATGATTGTCCAAACTTTTGTTTAGCTATGCACGAGTTTTTCAACATAACATCGCTTGATATGTTTAATACAAAGTGAGAGATAAATTTATCTGCCAATTTTTACATGACCATATGTTTCTTGGTAACTTAGAATTTGATTCTATTGCTTGTCTCCCAAGACTTCTAGGAAAGAGTCTCATGAGATATGTGTCGTTGTGATGAACTTCAATACAATAAGTGTAAAATTATCAAACATGATCAATTAGATTACCTTTTCCTTTGTATTTTTCAAATTTTGGTACTTCAAAGTTCCCTGGAAAAGGAGGCATATATATACTCTCATCAAACGGATTTTGACATTGATCTCATTCAGTATAAAGTGTCTTCTTTTCCTTGAATTGTATGTCTTTAAGTTGCTTCTATAAGAATTGGATTTGTTGGACCATGTTCTCATTATGTGAATACTTTATAGCTTTGTCATGTGTATCAAAATGATGTCTTTGTTTACAAGCTATCGGGCACTGATTATATTCAGGAATTTCTGATTCTGACAATTAGGAAGATATTTCTTGGAGTGGTGCCATTTTTTGTCTCAAATATTGTTGAGGATCTTCCACTTGTTGTTGGATTGTTGGTGGAAGTCCATATGGTTGACTTTATGGCACATAATATTGTTGAGATACTTGTTGTTGATATCTTGGTGCATATTGTTGTTGTTCAGGCAAGTACTGTGATGTAAGCTATTGTTTTTTAGGTTGCACTATATGTCATGGTTGTTGAAAAACATTTTTTTGTTATAAAACATATTATTTTCATTATAGAATATACTATTGTTATTGGACATAATGTTGTTTTTGTTGTTGTTGTTGTTGTTGTTGTTGTTGTTGTTGTTGTTGAGCATGTTGTTGTTGTAGACATAATTGTTGAACATATTGATGTTGGTGTTGTTGTAGGTGTACTTGTTGCACCTTTGAGCCTTACACATGTTTTATGACAAGATAAGATTTTTTCCCCGCTTGCATCATTTGTTGTTGCACATTACATTCTTATTGGAATCCTAGTGGTGCAATTATACTACCATGGCATGTAGTCTTATGCTTTGATATTTTCTCTTGAGACATCATTTTCACTTGCACTACATATGGTTGTTGCACTTTTTGTGCTACATTTACTGTTTGTGCTTTTTGAGCCACTTGGGATTGTTGCGTCACATTTGTTTGTTAAGTCACCCTAGGTGGAATTGAAAAATATCAATGATTCTATTTTTCTTTGGTTCCAATAATGTTCTTGGCATAACTGTAGTGGTCACATGAGATGTATCTATTGTGAATACACTTGGTGGTTCGTTGAGTGGTCCTTTGGATGTCATTGCAATTGAAGTACTTCCTTGGATTGTTGAATGTTTTACCAAAGGATAACCACTTTTTTTTGTTTCTTCCAAAAGGGTACAAGTGGCATTCCCCAAGGGAATTCTAATGTATCTTTTGGTTCTTCATGTTGAGTAACTGGCACGTGATTCTTAAAATCAATCCTTTGTGTCCTTTGAGGATATATCTAGGAGGTTGTCACAGTATTCACTGTCTCTGGAGGAGGTGGTAATTTGTCTTGAAACAAAGGATTATTTAGAGGCACAAAAGGTTCCTTTAGAGTAATTTCAACAATTAACTCATTTCATTGTCTTTTTTGTGCTACCTTCATAGTTGACTCATCGGTAGTTTGTTCCCCTTTTTATTTACCTAAATCACTAGGGATAGATTCTCTTCCCAAGTAGATTGTGTGGGAATATTATATGACAAGAGTAATTGTGGATTTTCCTTTTGTATTAATTTGATATACCATTTCGGATCTTGAGTCATGAGATATTCTAAAGTCTTTCAAATTCTTTTCTCTTTTAAGGCTTCATCAATCTCACTTCTAGGTAAATATTTGAGTGAAATGTATGTTGCATGTCATTCTTCAAAATCTAAGGAGGTATTTGAGGTATTTCCAAGATCTTGATTATCTTGTGATGGTAAAGGAGGTTGGTAGGACCTATAATCCATGTTTGACATGGGTTCTTGATTTACGTAGGTTGGTTGGGGTTGATCAAATTCAAAAGTTTATTGGTGTTCCTCTTGAGGCATAGGGGGAAGCATACCATGACTTGGTTGAGTAGGCAAAAAAATTAGTTCACAGTTTGGTGGGGGTCCCCATTGAATTGTTCCAAAACTTGGTGAATTATATGAAAGATAACCCATATTTAATAGGTCATTACTTTTTCTTATATCAGGAATCAATTGCGTGGTGCTTGGTCATTGTGAGAAAGTAATATGCCTTGGGTCATGAAATGTTTGATGTACTTCTTTGAGGGATTGCATGTTGATTAAGTCACCTTGGTTTTGAAATGTCACACCTTGTCTTGGATTGAAACTTGGTTGGGATTATGATTGTGTTGTAAACATAGGTTAGTAGGAAACTTGTTTCTTTTTGGATCCTTGAGACCTTCTGAAGACAGGTATGACGACTATATGCAAATGCAAGATTCTATTTTTTGATTTTTAAAGGATCTTAGAATGAAAATGCAACTTATGAAATGCAAGGATCTTATTCAAAATGAAATCTAAGGTATATGCAATTGAATTTTTTGGATTTTTGACTTAGGGCAAAAATCTTTGGAAAGGATACAAATTTAAAACAAGGGACAAGGGAAAATTTTGATAAAATGACCTAGGTCAAATCCAACATGACAAAGGTGAATCTTGACCAATTAACAAAAGGAGATTGAATTTAGGGACAAAGGGACCAAGTCAAGATATTTTTTTCAACATCATAAAGAAAGACTCTATGATTTGGATTCTTTTTAGGATTTTTGCAAAGCTTTTAGAGGGTATCTGCAATGAGAATTTTATGCAAAAGGGACTATGATGAGGAATGTGCAAGAGGGACTATAATGAGGACTACAATGGGGACTAGATGCAAGAGGATTTTCAAATACAAAATACAAAGGGACTAATGCAATGTATGAAAGGGGATTGTACCATGAATATGCATAATGAAGACTACTAAGAATTCCAAAATGTTGCAAAGTCAAATTTTTGAGATTCCATATGTTTACCCAAAGATGTGAGATAAGATGTTTGTGATTGTTTTATCATTTTTAGGGATGACCTGGTAAATTGTTTTTAAGAAGAGTGCTTTTAAGATTTTTTTTGAATTTTTGAACACTCACACAAGACACATCATGAAGAACGGTTGTTGTAAAAAGAAAAAACACACCAAAACCTAGGTAAGCTAGGATAGTATTTGCTGAATCCCCACTTGAAAAAATTTCATCCACACTTACTAATAGTGGACAACTTAGAAGCTTGGACTCACTTCCCAAGGGACTATTGTCTCTACTAACAACCACAAAAATGTCGGGTGTCGTAGTTGGCCTTTGAACTTTTGTGCTAGCATACAGAGGGATTTTGGTCACTATAAAAAATATTTTAGTTAAGGCATCTATACAGGTGGTTATAATTGTGGTAGATTATCCCTGTTATGGAGGCCTCCCAACCTACAAAAGTTAGGTGAACTATAGGTTTTTACGCACCACAAGGGTACTGAGGGAGATCTTCTTCCCGATATAACATAATCAACACTTGTTCACTATGATGTTAATCATAATGGAATTTTTTATATACTAGTTTGGAAGGGATTGGCATTATCCTATTACCAGTTCGGCAATCCCTCTCATTGGCTCTATTAAATATCGGGAGGTAGCCCCACTCTAGAAGAATTGTATGAATTTCTCTTACACCCAAGATCCACGAAGACGAGGGGAGAGGATAGGTTCAAAAAATTCTTTGGAATTACAATATACCAAACACTTCAAGAAAAAATGTTCATTTTCCAATTAGAAAGGAAACATGATCATAGTTGTACAATTTTTTGTTCTTTTCCTTCATAATTAAAACTATGTGAAGATTGTTGTTCTTTAACCCATTAAGAAAGAAAATGTGATAAAAAAAATGGGACAATTTGTAGTTCTTTCCCTTCCTAATTAAAAATATGTGAAAATTATTGGGTTCTTTGATCCACCTAATTAGACTAGGTGCAATTTTTTGTTCCTTTATCCTCCTAATTAGGATATGTGCAATTTGTTGCTCATTTATCCTCCTAATTAGGATAGATGTAATTTTTTGTTCATCTTAAAAACCAATTTAAAATTCTGATTTTGTGAATATATAGAACAAGAAAGCTTCCATGTATCACAATTTAGACTCCCAAGTGCATAGATATTGTTCCTCTACCTACAAAACACATCAAAAAAACATTAAAGAAAAATCAGATTTCCATGTTCATGTCAGGTTCACCAAATGTAAGACTAAAAAAGGCACAGAACGCATATCTAGAGTAACCACAAATCCCTAAAAAATACGCAAAGCCAGCTAATCTAACATTAATGCCATTTGAAATGAGATTATAAAGATAAAGCATAAAAACACTTAAAAATCCCCTTCAAATGTAGCTTTCATTTCTCATTTCTTCTCCATTGAGTTGATTAATGTTTCTCTTTGCCAATGGCATAATTGCACAAAGATTTGAAAGCCAAGTTGATATCAACAGTACTAGTAGATAGTGGTTAATTTAAGAAAGACAAAAAGATCTCAATTTATAGAAATGAGAGACCAATTTGCAGAATTAGTAATTGAATGCACAAGTTGGAAGATTTTCATAATTATGACAAATTGAGTGCACAAACTAGTATGCATAAATCAACACATAATTGGAGGAAAAAAAAAGAAGAAGGATGGAGGCAAATTAGTAGAAAATAGAGGCATAATTAGAGGAAAAAGAATAGGGAAGGGTGGAAGAGCTCATGAACCTAATTAATAGGGATATGAAGCACAATTAAAGGAGGGAATGTAAGATTTCAATTTTTTGAATTTAAAAACTCATCATTTCCTTAAAGTAGGATTTTAGGAACTAGGAAAAATCCCATAATTCAAAAAGATGATAAATTAATTAATTTGGATTTAATTAATTTAGGGAGACATTAGAGAAAAGGGAATAAATAAGGTTAATTTATTTATTCGATTAGGACATAGGCATAAACTATAGGTTATTCATCCCAAGAGGAAAAATTAGTGGATTATGGACCAAATCAGAGGAATTCATGCACAATTGAATTGATTTTGATGATATTGATAAGGATTATGATAGTTCAAAGCATTGATGAACTTTAAAAATGCGCTCAAATAATGATGTATGAAAATGATTAAATAGCATCAATGATCTTGGATGATTCCAAAGGATGGATAAAGAATAAGGAGACATTGATGAACTTGGACAATGTTCCTGAGATAATGATGATCTGCGATAGCATTAATGAACTTGGACAATACTATTGAATTGATGATGATAGGCTGATAATGATAACATCGATGAACTTGGACAATGATATCAAATGGACAATGGAAAGATATGAAGCATTGATGAACTTGGAAAATGACCCTAGAATGATGAGATTGAATTAATAATGAAAATATTGAATAGATTTGGAAAGGATTTGACTAATTTAGACAGTGACTTAATTAGGCATCGATGATCTTGGACAATGACCCATAATGGTTGGAATGAGTCCAAAATGATTATGAAATGATTAGGAAGAGAATAGGGAAGATTTGAATTGACTTAGGATTATTTGATATGGTTTAGGATTGTTTAGGATATAATATGATCGGTTTAGGAAGATTTAGGATTCATCATAATCTCTTAGGAAATGAACAATTCAGCCAAGAGGACAAAAATATTAGCAAATAATTGAATAATTCTCAATATTCAATTATTGATGAAAGACACAATGTTGTCATATAATAAACATCATATGGGAAACATAGAGGAATAATTAGAGAACAAAACAATGTTTCAATTGTAATCCCAAAAATGTTAAACATGTAGAGTAGCAGGTTTGAACCATTTTTGGGTTTCTAGAGAAACATATAAAGACTCCATACTTAAAATTTTGAATCAGGTGAATGCTATGTAGGAAATGGTAAATGGTTACTTAAGTGTATTGAGGAAGGAAATATCCTTTAGAAATTCAACATTAAAGAATATAATATAGAAGTCAATGAGATTTTGAGGGAGATTTCCTTGAAGAAGAAATTTATGAACTACTAGGATTAGAATATCCTACTAGCAGTGTCTCTTATCAAAATGTTCATGAAACTATGTTAGAAGATTTGGAAAACATTATTCCAGATGAGGAACGAAGAGATAAAGTTGTAGAACCATAGATAATTGATAGAGAGATAGAAATTATAGGAGATATTAAGGGTTTAGCCATAATTACCAAAGGAAAGGATCTGCCTAATTATGCAAAAGTACCAAAAAAGAAGGGTAGAAAATCTCTTAGGGCCCGTTTGGACGCAGGCATATCGGCCGATATACCAGAATATCGAATTCCAAATACGGTCTCCATTGTTTGTGTGCGACATCGAAGGATAGAATTGGAATTTCGGAATTCCAATTTTGCCTTAAAAATGAGCATACCATCTTCCACTTGAAAAGGTGGAATTGGAATATTAGCTCGCATTCCACTTTCAAATGCTCATTTTATTTGCCTTCGGGTCCGTTTTTGCAGTGAATAATAGTTTTGATGTCCAAAATTTCAGTTCCGCCAAAGATTTCAGGGGTCTGCGAAGAAGGCAAGGGGTGATGTCCAAAAGGGGCAATGAAATTTCTGTCCACGGTGCTCGTGCCAACGGTCATAATCCAGGGTGCCTCATTTACAATAGTATATTGATTTCCTTGCATCATGATCGATCGGGCATTATCATTAATCAAATCGTATTTGCATTTAATATCTTCCTATCAGCGATCTCCATCATGTAATTTGTTAACACTCATAACTAATTGTTAACAGCCGATATGAATCGGTATTTGTCTATTAAGTTTATGCTGCCGATGAAGAGGCATGTCTTGAGTAGACATAGAATAAGAAGGTCCGCTGTTGCTTGTGGAGCAACTGACAAAAATGCCCTTCTGTATTGCAGTCTCTATCGCGCTAGGGTTAAGAGGATAAACTTAGAAATCTTTAGGGTGCTTCGATGTTTTTGATGTTCGAATTAAATAGTAATGTAATAGTTAATCAATGTCAAATGGCTGACTGGCTCCTCCTATTGAGATCGATAGAATGTCAATGGCTATTTGGAATACGAATGGGGAGGTCGCAGCAAAGGAGCAGCACATAAAAAATACATAAAAAATGGACCATGTACAGACCCTATTTTGGTGAACCAAACATGTCATGCCATATTCCGGAAATCATTTTGAGAATTTGATCTTCCAGAATTTCATTTTGAGAATTTGATCTTCCAGAATTGACTATATCTGGCATTTGGTATTTCGTGGTCCAAACGGGCCCTTAGTGAATTAAGAAACATCTCAGCCAACATTGCAGGTCAGGAAAAATTAACAATGTTATATGCTGGGAAGGGGAATTTCCTTCCCACAACCCCATGAAACTCATTACATGGAATGTTAGGGGCCTAAATGCTCCTAAAAAGAAATGTATCTTAAAAATGTGCTTAAAAAAATTTGAGGATGATTGTATCCTTCTACAATAAACTAAATTAGGGTAGGAAGAACTCCCTAGATTAGGAAACAAACTAGGTATTTGGAAATTTTTTGGGAAAGAAGCTTTATGTGCTTCAGCAGGAGTAGCAATCCTTTTGGATCCTAGGAAATTAATATATGAGAGAATTAATGGTTCTAGATTCTGGATGGGGGGAAATATTACAATCACACTGAGAAAGGTATCCTTTATACTAATTAATATATATGGTCTGATAAGTTTAGCAGAAAAATTAATAGTATGGGATGAAGTAGGACATTTCTTTTTGGAATATGAGAATTCACCTATAATCATTGGAGGTGATTTTAATGCTTTTCTAAACCAAGAATAAAAAAGAGGAGGACTTGGAAAAGACTCTATAAAAATGAACCATTTTAGAGAATGGATTAATAGACATGAATTGATGGACATTAAAACATCTAATGGATTTTTTACATGGACTAATAGGAGATCATGATTTAGTAATATCACAAAAAAGTTAGGGTTTTGTTCAGAGGCAATCTAACAAATTTTTCCTTTAATTTTGAATCCTTTA
Organism: Thuja plicata; assembly: GCA_018584345.1. NCBI lineage: Eukaryota > Viridiplantae > Streptophyta > Pinopsida > Cupressales > Cupressaceae > Thuja > Thuja plicata. The sequence continues at coordinate 919,068 of MU223571.1, read as the reverse complement.
TCATCCCGACCTCATGGTCAAATCATTTTCTAGTAGCCTTGGTGATAACTAAAAATGTAAAACCTAGTACAAATCCACTTAGATTTAAAAAAATGTGGCACCTTGATAATAATATCTTAGAAATGATAAAAAAATGGTGGGTGGAATCATGTTTTGAAGGATCGAGGGCATATTTGTTCATGTGTAAGCTTAAGTATATTAAGATGAAACTTAAAGAATAGAATGATGCCTCTTTTGGGAACATTCATGAAGCCAAAATGAATACTAAAATGGAGTTAAACAACCTTAACAAGGAAGTTATTAAATCTGGTATGGACCTTAATAGTTTTGTGAAGGAAAAATAACCACTACAATAATATGAGGATAATTTAGTTAAAGAAGAGGTTTTATGGAAGCAAAAATCTAGAGAAACTTGGTTAGATGAAGGAGATAGAAATACAAACCAAATTCATAATAGTACTAAAATTCAAAGGAAAATTAATAAGATTAGTAGGATCAATAAATCATAAGGAGATGTATTAGAAGACCCACAACTTATTGCTAATGAAGAAGTACATTATTTTTATAATCTATTAAATAACAAAGAGGGATATAACTAGACTTCCCAAGAAGATATATGCCAATATATTCCTAAGCTTATTAGTAAAGAACAAAACCAACATTTGATTGATAGGATTACTAAGGAAGAAGTGGAGACTACCCTTTACCAACTTCAATATGGTAAAGAACCAAGACAGGATGGGTTTCCCACTTTCTTCTTTCAGAAATGTTGGTCTTTTATTGGTGATGAGGTAACTAAGCTCCTAGAAGGTATTAGAAATTCAAGTAGAATACTTCAAGATATTAATAATACTTTTTTTCTCTTATTCCAAAGAAAGAACATGTTAGGAATATGGAAGATTTTAGATCAATCTCTCTATGTAATACACTTTACAAACTTTTCACCAAATCCCTTTCTAATAGACTGAAATCATTCCTACCAATTATAATTTCTGATGAGAAAACATGTTTTGTGCCTAGTAGATCAATTATATATGGGGTAATAATTGCCTAAGAGGTGATACATACAATCTAGAACAACACAAAATCTAGAATGGTACTAAAATTGGATATCAAAAAATCCAATGATATGGTAGATTGGCGATTCCTGTGTAAATGTATGGAATCTTTTGGCTTCTCTAAGAAATGGATTAACCTTATTCTTGAATTTATATCTACACCTAGGATTTCATTCTTGGTAAATAAAAATACAGAAGGATTCTTTGAGATTTCACGAGGTATTTGGTAGGGGGACCCAATTTCCCCTTTCCTTTTCATCATCATAGCTAAAGCATTGGGAAGATCCTTATCAAAAGCTAGAGAGAGGGTTGCCCTAAAAGGTAATAGAGTAACTAGCCAAATCAACCCAACTACTCATCAACAATTTGTTTATGACTCTATGCTATATGGGAGTGCTAAAAAAGAAGAAGCAGAGAATTTCAAATTAGTATAAGATAAGTATTCATTATTTATCAGCCAAGTAATTAATAAAAATTAAATCATATATTTTCTTCTTCAATACTAAGGATAGAATAGAAGATGATATTATAAGGATTATGGCCTTTAAAAAGGGCATGTTGCCCACTAAATACTTAGGCTTACCTTTAGACAAATGATTAAAGGATTCTAATTTATGGGATAATGTGATTCATAAAGTGGGAAAGAAAGTTGATTCATGGAAAGGTAAGTGGTTATCATCTGCAAGTAGAACAACTATGATAAAATATGTTATATTTGCAATACCAATCTACCAAATGTCTTGTTTACAATTGCCAGTTGGAATTAGACAAAACCTTATTCAGAATTTTAGATCCTTCTTTTGACAAGGAGAAAATGATAGAAAGAAAAGAGTGTTAATTGCATGGGATACCATATGTAAGGAAAAGGAGGATGGAGGAACAAATATTAAGGATATTAAAGATCAAAATATTTCTCTAGGTGCAAAATTAGTTTGGAAAATTATAAGATATTCAGAGCTTAAATGGGTGAAGATTGTAAAACCTAAGTATTTAGATGGTGAGGATCCTCTTAGTATATTAAGACATAAAAAATCATCCTAAAGGATCTAGGGTATGTAATTTTATAAGAAATTGCAGAAGTATAATCTCAAATGATGTCACATGGAACATTGGAAATGGTGAAAGAGCTTTATTCTGGGATGATTCTTGGTGGGGTTATACGTCCATAGCTAAGTTGATTAATCATACGAGACTATAGAAATATTAAAAGCTAATATTGGGATATATGTTAAATATTATATCAAATTCCCATATGGTAACCCGATGTTAGGACGAGAATGGAATATAAGAAGGAATGATTATGTTTCAAACAATTTCTTCAATCAGTTAATGAACAAACTAAAGGATAGGAACATAAATCCTAGTGATATTAATGATAAGGTGATATGGACTTCAGAAAAAAAAAAGGGAATAAATTACTAAGGATGGCTACAAATATCTTTATAAAAGGAAAGGATTTGTGAATTCTGATATGCCCATTGATTTATATTGGAGTAAACTGTGTTTACCTAAGGCAGGGATGTTCACTTAGTTATCTCTCCAAGGAATTTTATTGACTGCTAACACCTTCTATGAAATGGGGTATAATGGCCCATCTAGATGTGTGTTATGTAAGTAGGAGGAAGAAAGTATTTAATATCTTCTACTTAATTGTAATTTCAAAGGAAAATTTTGCAGATGATTGAAAAAAAGATTGAATTGACACTTTGCCAATCCTTTCAAAATTGTTGACTTTCTGAAAGGATGCCCTAGACCCAGGAATGAAGATTTATATAATAGAATTTGGATCATAGCCCCCTCACTTACAATTTTTAAAGTATGAAAAGAAAGAAATCGTAGGATTTTTAAGGATGTAGAATTGCAAATCAATCAATTTTTAAACAAACAAGAAGTCGCAATTGTAGAAGTAGTTAATAGTAGAAATTTTGTGAGTAAGCAGACAAGAAATTTTACTATACGAGTTGATAGAACTAGAAACATATGGACGGGATTAAAAATACCACCAATTGATAACTATCCTAAAAAATATATCGATAAGCTAAGAAAAAATTTTAAATGGGTGCCTCCAGCTCTAGGATGGTATAAACTTAATTTTTATGGTACTTCCAGAGGTAATCCTGGGATAGCTAGGATAGGAGTGTGCATACACAATAGTAAGGGTGATTTAATAGCTAGTCTAGCAGATCCTATAGGTATAAGAACTAACAATGAAGTAGAATTCCTTTCCCTAATTAATGGGTTAAAACTCAATAGCAAAATAGGTATCAAGAAATTGGAAATTGAGGGAAATTCAACATTGATTGTTAATGTGATTAGGAAAGGAGAAACACCTAGTTGGAAGCTTAATGGGTATGTAAAACAAGATTTGGGTATTATTACATACTTAGATCACTTTACCATCAATCATATCTATAGAGAGGGTAACCAGGAGGTGGATAAATTAGCTAATTTTAGGGCCGATATGGTGAGAACTAGTAAAGGCTAATGCAGAAGATCCCTAATTTTTATAGGCATTTAGGAAATTTAGGAAATTCAAATATGTAGGATAAGGATTTTACATTCATATCAGACCATGTATGAAATATAGATATTAATATTATCCCAACCTTTCTCACTTTGTGTAGTAGATTTGGACATATGAAGGGATGAAGAAGTATTCTAAAGAATATGTATTTTTTAGACTAACACATATAGGCATAAGGATAGATATATATTTCTTAATATATAACGACCATCTTTTGATAAATAAATGTAATCCAAAAATATTAAATCTTCCTTAGCGATAATTTTAGGTCAAACTAATTCTATATTGTAAAAGAATTAATTTAAAAATATATATTAAGAAAATTATTGTTTAAGATTACCAATATGGTTTTAGGAAAGAAAATAGGTAATCTAGAAAGACGTTAAAGTAGTAGGAGTGATGGTTAAATATCTAAGAAACCTAAAAGACATAAAAAATATCATAAGTTATAAATAGAATTTAGTAAATCCTTTCCTAAAAACTATCTGTGAGTTAGATTAGTAGAAATTTCTGCATAATCTTAGTAATGATGGCTACCCCAATCAAGCTAAGAAGCATAAAACCACAGGTAGCCTTTGAAGGAAGAATAAAAATTAAGAGGATTAAGAAGATGATGATGGTCACCTATGATATTACTGTAAGAGAAGTATGCAAAATCCTAAGGAGTGAGTTTATTGAAAGTGATAGTAGGCACTGGGTAAACTCTGATATTCCGGCTATGTTTATTTCCTCAGCTATACAATTTGATCCATATATACAATCCATTGGAAGATTATGAAAAATGATGTTCAAAATAAAGTATTTAAAATATTTAGATAAAGTTATTGGAAGTATTAGGCAAGATCTGACGATCCCCAACCGAGACATTATCATCATAATATGATTAATGAAAGAAGGGTCCCAAGCTTTCCAATTCTAGCTGTGGAATATTGGGAAAGATATATTGAAGAAACCCTATCAATAAGGATAAATCTAGAATTCCTCATGTACTTTATACATCTAACAATCCCACCATAACCAAATTCGTTTGATAGCTTTTTTCTATATGATGATGTCAGATTGATTATGGAAAAGCATGATTTGAACATTTCAAAATAATATGTAATTCTTGTCTATGTAAAATGATCACTTGGAATATGAATATAAAACTTTTGAAGAAGTATTGTAATGGGAAATGAGTTCTTTCTTCCAAGAGTCAGGTTCAATATTTCCTAATGTCTCTCTCCTAGACCTCCTAGGGTGCTCTCAACCCTAATCTTGAGACAAGTCACTTAGAACTTCCACCTCCTACTCAAGATCTAGTTCCTATTAATAAGTTATTATTCCATGCTCACAAAACCTACAAGGGTAGATTATCTTCAACTAAACCAACTTGCTCACAACACTTTCTTCCCTAATCGGACTATCACCAAGCTCACCTAGGGAAAGAGGTCAAACTTGATGCTGAACACTTCTCCAACCAAAACCAAAAAGAAAACTATGTACAGGGGCTCCTCTCAAATTACATCCAGGAACATTTTTCTCAACATGGATTTAATAACCTCGAGGAGCCATTGATGTAACACCTAGGTCTAGTTGTAATTGAGAGTCAGCCTAACTTTGCTCCAAGGTCTCTCAACAGAACTTTTAGGGTATTATCCAACCCTATCTTGAGGAAGTCACTAAGATATTTACCTCAAGTTCTCTAGACCATGTTTACACCGTAAAGATACTAATTCATGTTATGGAATCCATTAGGAAAGATTTCATTCTCTAGGTTAAACTAACGGGTTCAAACTCTTCTATTAATTTAAATGAATCAAACACAACACACATAATAGATTACAGAAGGAACTACAAATACTCTCTAAAAACCTATTACATGTACAATATTATTACAATCTTATGGCCTCTCTATCTATGTCTTCTACTCTCTTACAAAAGCTTTCAACTATTTATCTATCTCTCAGAAATATCTCCAAAATATCTCATTCTCCTTCAACAAGTTCAACCACCTTGCACAGGCAGCCTGATCGAGCCATAAATGACCTTCCCATCACTGGAATAGGTGTCCCTATTCATTCCAAGAAAAAATGACACATAGAGGGACATTATAGTTGACCTAGATGGTCACAAACATGACATCCTGCATTTCCTAGGTCGTTAACCAACATTACCAAGCTCCAGCGTTGACTTCACTGAGCAACAAAAATACCGTCAGTGAACATATAAACTTCAACCCCAAACATTAGAAAACAAACCCAAAAACAAGCATCGACACCAAAAAACATCATCGATGGACATTCCTGATGGAGATTACCAATGAACATTCTGAGAGACATTACCAATGAGCATTCCTGAGACACATTACCAATGAACATTCCTGAGAACCAACATCACTTATCAGCAGATCGTCAACCTTCAATTTCTAGGGCCTTGTTGCATTTCCAGAGGTTTATAAACTACATCAACACACACTTAAGTTAGGAAACAAGTATCTTTCAAATATGGTGTTTGTTCACCGATTGACCTTAGTCATTACAAAAGTGGTGGAACAAAACACCTTACAAACCAAAAAGCTTACTATCCTAGAAATGTTCCTAACCTTAGGTGCTCCTACACCATACTCTCCAAACAAAAATAAATCAACTTTTAGGTGATTGGAGTAAGTTAGGATTGATGCCTAACTTTTTGAAATTAGTTTCTTGTACCCATGTAGCCTTTGAAGTAGCCTATCCTTTCCATTTGACCAGATGTTCCATATAGTTTGTCATCTAGACTGCTTGGAAACTCTTGAATTTAGAATCTCTTTAGCCTATAATTTTAGTGTAACAAGAAGTTTGAGTGCTCTAAGATCCTTGATTCCTGATGTGAGATTAGGATCTCCCTAGGGAATTGGTCCTTTATAGGATATCAAATCTACCACATTGAAAATAAGAGATAATCCTATGTCTGTAGGAAGATCAACTTTATAAGCATTAGACCCATATTTTGCCAATATTGCACAAGGGCCTATCTTCCTCATCTAAAGTTTACTCGAAACTCCTTTCTTCAACCTTTCTTTGTTTAGGTGCACCATGACCATATCTCCAATTGTAAATTGAATATCTTTTCTCCTTGCATCCACCTTTTATTTGGTGTGAGTTGTACTCTCTATTAGTGTTTCTTTAACTGAGTCATGGAACTCCTTCATGGATTGAGAAAAATATTTATCAAACCCACTCGTGTCTATATTTCTTCAAAGATCCCTTAATTCACATGTACCCTAGGATGAATCCCATACACTATTTCAAAAGGGCTCTTTCGAGTGGACCTGTTCACTGTATCATTGTATGCATATTCGGCTTGAGAAAGTAACTAATCCTATGACTTTCCATATTCCTTGGTGAGGCATCTTAAAAGATTGTCTAAACTTTGGTTTACTACTTCAGTTTGACCATCAGTCTATGGATGATATGCCAAGCTAAAAGAAAGATTTGTACCAAGCTTCTGCCACAAACTTTTTCAAAAATGACTAATAAATTTGGAGTCTCAGTCTGACACAATACTCAAAGGTAATCCATGGATCCTTACTGCTTCTCTAAAGAATAGATTTTCTATATAACATGCATCATGTGTGGTCTTGAATGGCACAAAGTGAGCCATCTTGCTGAACCTATCAGCAATCACAAAGATGTTGTCCATTCCTTGCTTGGTCTTTGGTAGTCCAACCACAAAATCCATACTAAGGCATTCCCATGGTCTATTTGGGATAGGAAGGGGCTGATACAATCCTACATTGGATGAAGTCCATTTTACCTCCTGACAAATCATACAATTCTATACATACTTTTGGACATCTTGATTAATTCTTGGCCAATAGTAGTACCTCTTGACCAGTTCTAGAGTTTCAATCAACCAAAAATGTCCACTTAAGGAATCATTATGCTTTTTTGGTACTAGGTTCTCTCTCATGGAACCTCCTTGTACACAGAGTTGTCCTCCCTTAAATAGAAGACCTTCTTGAAGAGTATACTCTGAGTACTTACTATTAAAATGATTTTGATATTCTTGACATACCTTGTATGCTACTGCAAAATCTTCATCTGCTAGATATAGGTTTTTTAAGCTTTCAATGACAAGGCTCCTTAGCTGAACTTCTTGCACTGTGAGAAACCTTCTACTCAATGCATCTTCTACTTTATTTTTTACTCCCTTCTTATGCTTTATAGTGAAGGTGTAGGCTTGGATGTACTCCACCCATTTCATGTTCTTATGGCTTAGTTTATCCTATGAATTTAGAAAACTCAAAGTTTGATTGTTGGTAAAGACTATAAACTCCTTACGAATGAGATAATCTCTCCATTTCCTTAGTGCTTGCACTAATGCATACAATTCCAAATCATATGAGGAATTGGCTTTCCTTCTTGACTCAAGACTGCACCGACAACAATATTACTAGTATCACACTCCATAGTAAACAATTTGTAAAATCTAGGAAGTGTCAAGATTGGTTGAGTCGTTATTCTCTTCTTCAAATTCTCAAAACCTTCATCAGCCTTTCCATTCCATTGGAACTTGGCTTTCATACCTCCTTTGATGGTACGTAAAATAGGTGCACTAATTTCACTGAACAACTTGATGAACTTTTGGTAAAATTGTGCTAACCCATGGAAACTCCTAACTTCAGTTGCTAACTTTGGGGTAGGCCAATTCAGAATTTCTTCCACCTTGCTGATATCCATCTTCAAGTTACCTTCTGAGATAACAAAACATAGATACACCAAATATTTCTCCATGAAATCACTCTTTTCCAAGTTGATTGTCAACTTTTCTTCATGCAATCTTTGCATTACCAATTACAAATGTCTAAGATGATCCTCTTTTGTTTTACTGAACACCAAGATATTATCTAAGTACACTAAAACCCATTTACCAATGAAATCCTTCAAAACCTCATTCATCAATCTCATAAATTTTCTTGGCGCATTTGACAACCCAAAAGGAATAACAAGCCACTCATACAGTCCTTTAGTGGTCTTAAAAGTAGTCTTCCACTCATCTCCCCCTTTAATTCTATTATGATGATATCTACTATTACGATCTATCTTGGATTAATATCTAGCTCCACCAAGACAATCCATCAAATCTTCTACCCTTGGTATAGGGAACCTATACTAGATAGTTATCATATTTATGGCCTTGGAATCGGTACACAACCTCCAAGTACCATCTTTCTTTGGGGCTAGTACTTTAGGAACAACACAAGGACTTAAGCTTTCTATAATCAACACTTGGTCAATTAGTTCTTGGATTTGGTTAGAAATCTCTACATTCTATTGTGGGGTCATCTTATAAGAAATTTTTTTTGGAAGTGAGGCTCCTGGGATAAAATCAATCTGATGACTAATAGATCTCTTAGGTGGTAAGATAGCTGGTTGACCATCGCTAAATATGGCCTAGTATCAAGTTAACAACCTTTGGATCTCTAAAGGAAACTCTTCCTTCTCATTTCCCTTTTCACCTTTTGGTTTTAAAACCAAAGAAAAGTCTACTCCATCTTCTTCCAATGTCTTTGAGAAATCCTTCTCAGTGACCAACAGTAGGTTGGGACCTTTTTTATTTCCTTCTCTTCTTCCAATATTGATTGTACCCTAAAAGTTATTTCATCTTTCTTGAAGGAATAGGTTTTATCAGCTCCATAATGCACTACACTTTGGTCATACTGCCAAGGTCTACCTAAGAGCAGATGATATGCATCCATGGGTAGGACATCACACAAAACTCTATCCTTGTATATCCCTATGGAAAATTCTATCCAAGCTTTCTCATTGACTATTACATGTTGATCTTTATTCACCCAAGTAACCCTATAAGGATTAGTGTGAGGTATCCTTGTCAATTTTAATTTCTCAATAGCTTCAAAAGAAAATATATTATCAGTAGAACCTGAATCTATGATAACATTACAGACCCTACTGAGTACCTTTTAGTTGACTCAAAACAAAGATCTTCTTTGGCTTGGATCTTCTTTGATTGGTTCTTTAAGGAGTGTTCTCCGAACCATCAGATGTTCTCCCGTCTCTGATCCTATGGGGACTTCTGTGGTCTTGCTGCTAGAAGAGTCCTCTTGCATATAGTTAGCTCTTTTCTCTCCTCCTTGTAGAGTAGAGCTCTTTGCAGGACACCAATATGTTGGATGCCCAAACTTTTGATAGTTATAGCACTTCATCGAAGAGAATAAAGATCCTCTTACTTGGTTATCATTTCTTCCTCTTGAAATGTTACTTTAACCTCTGCCTTTATTGTAACCACTTCTAGTGTTACTAGGTTCTCCTTGATTCTTTGTGAGTTTTTTCTCACTCTAATTTTTATCTTATGGATTCCTTCCTCCATATCCTCCTCTATGACCTCTATTGTCTCTTCCTCTGCCTCTGCTATTTGAATCTTGTTTCTTCTTGAACTTTTCTTCTACCTTGAGAGCTAGTTGGTAGAATTGATGTACAGTCTTGGGGCTTAACAAACTGATCTCTTCTTGAATACTCCATTTAAGGCCATTCTGATATCTTGCCACTTTTAAGATTTCTTCTTCCATCACATCAGATCTCAAGCATAGCTTATGGAATTATTCTATATAGGCACTAACTTCTAATTCTTTATGCCTCAAATTATGCCTTTACTTATGTAGTTGAACTTCATAATCATCAGGAAGGTAAGTTTCCTTCATTTTTTCCATCATACCTTTCCAACTAGTTATGGGGCTCTTTCCTTCTTTTGTAATTTCATCTTGGACAAATTTCCACCAAGTGAGAGTAGTCCCTCTCAATCTTGTCTTGGCTATTTTGACTTTTTGAGCTTCAATCACACTATCACAATCAAATTGATTTTCAAGACCTTCTATCCATTCCATGATTAGTTTTGGATCCATTTTTGGCACTAAATAAGGGTATCCCTTCTAAGGACTTACCCCTCATTTCCTTCAACACTTTCAAGAATGGATCTTCTTGAAGCACAAGGTGTGGTTCTGGGATCATGTCCTCCTCAGCCACTTGTTTACCATTCTCATTAGCTTCTCTCATCAGTTCATTGACTGCTATAGTTAAAAGCTGCACTTCTTCTAACTTGCATGCCATTTTGGCTAACTATTCCTTAAGGAGTTTATTCTCCTCTTTTTGTTCTCTGACATCTCTTGCTAGATCTACATTGGACACCATGTTGGACAAATTTACAGACTCTTCTAAAAATGACACCCAAACAATACAAGCCCAAAATTTCTAACTTGCTCTGATACCAATCTAATTTAACACCTAGGTCTATTTGTAACTGAGAGTCAGCCTGACTTTGCTCCAAGGTCTCTTAAGGGACCTTTTAGGGTATTATCCAACCCTATCTTGAGGAAATTACTAAGATCTTCACCTCAAGTTCTCTAGACCTGGTTTACACCATAAAGCTACTAATTCATGCTATGGAATCCATTAGGAAAGATTCATTCTCTAGTTTAAACCAATGGGTTCAACCTCTTCTATTAATTTAAATAGATCAAACACAACACACATAACAGATTACAGAAGAAACTACAAATACTCTCTGAAAACCTATTACATGTACAATATTCTTACAATCTTACAATCTCTCTATCTATCTCTTCTACTCTCTTACAAAAGCTTTCAAATATATATCTATCTCTTAGAAATATCTCATATCTCATTCTCCTTCAACAACTTCAACCACCTTGTACATGCGGCCCGATCGAGCCATAAATGACCTTCCCATCACTAGAATATGTGCCCCTATTCATTCCAAGAAAAAATGACACATAGAGGGCCATTGTAGTTGACCCACTTGCTCAAAAATGTCACATCCCATGTTTCCTGGGCCATTAACTGACATTATTGAGTGCCACCATTGACTTCATCAAGCAACAAAAATAACGTCGGTGAACACAAAAAACTTTAACATCGAGAATCAAAACACAAACCTGAAATCAAACATCGACACCAGCAAACATCGCCAATGGACATTCCCAATGGAAATTATCAATGAACATTCTGAGAGACATTACTAACGAGCATTCCCGAGAGACATTACTGATGAACATTCCTGAGAACCAGCATCACTTATCAATAGATCATCAACCTTTGGTTGCTAGGGCCTTGTTGCATTTCTAGAGGTTTTTAAACTACCTCAACACGCACTTAAGCTAGGAAAAAAATATCTAGCAAATATGGTGTTTGTTCACTGATTGACCTTAGTCATTACAAAAATGGTGGAACAAAACACCTTAGAAACTGAAAAGCTTACTATCCTAGAAATTTTCCTCACCTTAGGTTCTCCTAAACCTGCCATTTACTATTTGCAGACCACAATAGGACCAGGAACTTACAACTTAAAAGATTTTTTTAAAGAACTTACAAAACGAAGACAAAATACTAAACTACTTCCACATAGAGTCTCTAAACAATCATTAACAACTTATTATAATAGAAAAGATCAAGTTCACTCCATTAATCAGCTCAACTAATTAAAAATACTTGAAATAGTTAAAAACATAGTCTCCAACTTCTCATTAACTAAAAATTCAAACAACAAGACATCCCCCTCGAAATGAGGGCTTGGAAGATCTTAAATAGTCTTCCCCTCATCAGAACAACCATTGTAACTAACCTAACTGACCATTTAATATGAAAGAAACTTTTTAGGAACCATTATAACTGACCTAACTATCCATTTAAGATGAAAGCAACTTTTTAAGAACCATTGTAACTATATATGTCAAGAAACAGTATATGTTGAGCATCAATACATGTCGAGCAACAGTATATGTTGAACATTAGTACATGTTGAGCAACAATATATGCCGAGTATTAGTACATTCCGAGTAACAGTACATGTCGAGCAACTTTACTACATGCCGAGAAACTTATCTTCATTGCATTTTGACTTTCTAAGGCTCCTAATGCCTTGTTTGGATTTCTATAGGCTTACAAACTACCTCTTCAACACAAAATTAACCTAAAAACATGCATCTAAGAAAATAGGGTGTCTATTCACCGATTTGACCCATTTTACCTTAGTCATTACAAGAGTGAATGAACAAACACCTTACAAACCAAATTAAACAAATCCAAAATGTTCTTAAGGGCCTTTAACCCTAGATGCGCCTGCACCATTCTCCCCCAAACAAGAGAAATCAACTTCTAGGTGATTGAATCAAGTCAGGGTTGATGCCTAACTTCCTTAACTTGGCCTCTTGCACTGGTGTATCCTCTGAATTAGCTTTTCCTTTCCATTTGATTAGATATTCCATGTAAGTCTTGTATCTAGATTTCTTAGCAACTCAAGAGTTTAGAATCCTCTCTATCGTTGGCTTTGGTGTAACTAGAAGTTTTAGTGTCTTGAGATCCTCTCTATCTGATAAAATATTAGGACCTCCTTCTGGAATTAGTCCTTTTTAGGACACGAGGTCTGCAACATTAAATACTAGAGATAATCCTATGTCCATAGGAAGATCAAATTTATAAGCATTAGACCCATACTTTTTCAGAATTGTACAAGCACCTATCTTCCTCATTTGAAGCTTACTTGGGACACCTTTTTGCAGTCTTTCTTTTCTTAGGTGCACCATTACCAAATATCCAACTTGGAACTAGACATTTCTTTTCCTTTCATCTACCTTATTCTTGGTATGAGTTAGACTCTCCACTAATGCCTTCTTTATAGTATCATGGACTTCTTTCACGTATTGAGAAAAATCTTCAGCATGATCACTCTTCTCTACATTTTTTCCAAGATCCATGAGTTCAAATATACCCCTGGGATGAATCCCAAACACTACTTCAAAGGGGCTCTTTCTAGTGGATCTATTAATTGTATCATTACAGGAAAATTCTGCTTGGCAAATTAACTAATCCCATGATTGTCCATATTCTTTTGTGAGGCATTTCAAAATATTTCCTAAACTTATGTTTACCACCTCGTTCTATCCATCATCTTGTGGATATATGCCAAGCTAAAGGAAATATTTGTACCAAGCTTATGCCATAAGGTTTTCCAAAATTACTCATAAACTTAGAGTCCCTATTTGATACAATACTTAATGCTAATCCATGTATCCTTAATACTTCCCTAAAGAAGAGATTTGAAATATAACATAAATCATGGGTAGTTTTGCATGGCACAAAGTGAGCCATCTTGTTAAACATGTCCACAACCACAAAAATATTGTCCATTCCCTGCTTGATCTTAGGAAGTCCAACTACAAAATCCATATTGAGGCACTCCCAAGGTCTATTTGGGTTTGGAAGGGGTTGATACAATCCGGCATTGGATGAAGTCCCATTGGCCTTTTGATAGACTATATAAGTCTCTACATACTTTTGGAAATCCCTACTCATTCTTGGCCAATAATAGTACCTCTTTACCAACTCTAAAGTTTTATGCACCTCACAATATCGACTTAATGAACCATTATGTTTTTCTTGCACTAAATTATCCCTCATTGAACCTCTGGGTACACATAGTTTCCATGCCTTAAACAAAAGACCTTCTTGTAGGGTAAAATAAGAATAATCACTATGAAAGTGGTTTTGAAAATCTTGACATACCTTGTAGGTTGCTGAGAAGTCCTCATCCCGTGGATATATAGATCCTTGAAGATTTCTATGCCAATGCTTCTTAACTAAATTTTTTGCACTGTAAGCGATCTTATGCTTAATGCATGTGCCATCTTATTTTGAAATCCTTTCTTGTGCTTGATGATGAAGGTGTAGACTTGGATATACTCCACCCACTTCTTATTCTTATGGCTTAGTTTACCTTGGGAATTCAAAAATCTTAAAGACTGATTGTTCGTAAAAACTACAAATTATTTAGAAAGGAGATAATCTATCCACTTCCTTAGTGCTTGCACCAATTCATATAGTTATAAATAATATGATGAGTACTTCTTTGCATCACTGCATTTTTCACTATGAAAAACTTTTGGCTTTCCCTCATGACTCAAAACTGCACCTATGGAAAGATTACTGGCATCACATTCCACAATAAAGAACTTGTCAAAACTAGGAAGTGTAAATATAGGTTGGGTTTCTATTCTTCTCTTCAAGGTCTCATATCCCTTATTAGCCTATTCATTCCATTGTAATTTGGATTTCATACCTCCTTTTATGGTATCTAAAATAGGTGCACTGATTTCAGTAAACTATTAGATAAACTTCCTATAGAACTATGATAATCAATGGAAGCTTCTTACCTCTGTAGCTGACTTAGGTGTAGTCAAATTCCAGATTTATTCCACCTTTCTTCTATCCATCTTCAATTTATCCTCTAATATAACAAAGCCCAAGTACACTAACTCTTGCTTCATGTACTCACTCTTCTCTAAGTTGATTGTCAACTTCTCCTCATGCAGTCTTTGCATTACCATTTGCAGATGTCTAAGATGATCCTCCTTGGTTTTACTAAAAACTAAAATATCATCTAAGTACACCAAAACCCATTTTCCAATGAATTCCTTCAACACTTCATTCATTTGATGACATGTAACTAATTAAATTTTTGATAATGTTAAGTTGAAGATAATTCAAGGCATTAAATTAGTAAATGGTTTGTATTGTCATTGATGTCAACTTGATATCATCTGTACGGTCATGTATATAATGCCAAAGACTTTAGAGAATCAATGGAACAAAGGTTATGCTTTCAATAATGCATAAAATTCAAGTATTCACTAAGTGACATACAAACAGTGATGGAGTACACACCATCGGTAAAGGAAAAGAAGAAAAGTCACAGTGATACCTGACGAGAAGAAGATAGTGTTTCCCGACGAAGCAAACCATAGGATGCCTGACGAGTTGAAAGCTAATTGGAGTTAAACTGATGGAACTGGCAGTTATAACCAACAAATAATTGAAGAGTTGACCGACGGAACAGAGAGTTCAAAAAATGACAAAATATCTAGTTGGCAAGAGCTAAAGATAGACTTAACTAGTTGTTTTCTTTGTTTTATTTGACCATTGTTTTCTTTGTTTTATTCGACCAGAGTTAAGTAATAGATTTAAAGCTGATTTATACAGTTGGCATGATGATAACTATGAGACAAATCAGTAGTTATGCTTTAAATCAAATTGGATGGATTGTTTTTTACGCCAAGAATCAAGAATCAATAAATAGTGAATATCATATCTATATAATAGACAAGCTTAATTCATTTTCGTTACATGAAAAGGGGATTAAGGGGAGTGAATAGAAAGAGGATGCTAAAGAGAAACTAATGAAGAACAAATTCATGTAGTACTGATCAATCAAGCTGAAGGAGAGCTAAGGAATTTTGTAGACACTGAAGAATAGTGAACACAACATCATAGAGAAAAAATTATGAAGCACAAAAGAATTGAATTGATACATTGATTAGAGAGGTAATGTACTTAAATAGATCTAAAAATCTGCAATTCAAGTTACATTAGAAACAAGTCATTTTGGTTCAGTTTAACCATTGAAGCATCAAGTCTCTTAATAGAGTAGGACTTAACAGTCTTCTATATATTGAGGTACATCCCAAGGAGTGCCAAAAAGGTTGATTCATGAAAGTAGCATTGGAGATGCCCAATGCCTATAGACAGTCTAAGAGAGAGGTTGATTCAAGGATGGCAGCATTAGATGCCCAATACTAAGTGACAACTTATATGTGTAAAATCCTCTAACAAGGTCACACCTAACAGTGTGTTTGTAACCTTTAACAGGGTTGGCTCATAACAGGGCTCACTTCAAAAAATTTGGGGGTACCGATCCAAGTGGTTTTTTCCCTTAATAGGGTTTCCACTTTAAAATCCATGTGGTATATGTGTGTAAGATGTATTTCTTTACTGTTTTATGCCTTGCATAACTCATTCTAGATTTATCAGTATACTATGCATATTTACTATATTCCGGTAAGTAGTTATATTGCTTATCAGTAATCAAGGAGAATAAGGACAGACAAGGTAAACCAACAGACAGTTGATCATTATAAGCATTTCATGGCATGCATCTTGTAGGGACATAATAATCTAAGGTTTATTGAATGATTGTTAAGTTTAAAGATAATTTATTGAGGCCACTGATTCACCCCCCCCCCCATTAGTTATTACTAACAATTAGTATTAGAGCTTGTGTGCTTAGAAGGAAGGTTTCAAAACCTAAGCCAAAGATCACAAGATGAATAGACGAGAAGTGCCTAAGTTGAACAAAGATAATTTTGCTTCATCGTAAAGCAGGATAAGACTCCACTTATCAAGTATTGGTAATGATGTTACTCAATTCCTTGAAACTAAATATGTGTTTCCCACAGGAGCACCAATAGTTGAAAAAATGAGAGAGAAGCATGAACATAATGGCATGATGATAGAGCTTTCTTCCTCACTCTCCGATGTTGAATTTGAAGATGTCAAAGAATGCAAAACTGCAAAGCAGATGTGGGACAAATTGAAGCTTGTACATGGTGGTGACAAAAATGTTTTGAGAGCCAAGGCAGAAAGTCTTAGAGGAAATTTTGATGATCTCAAAATGAAAGAAGGAGAAAACATCACTCAGTACAACACAAGAATTAAATAAGTAGTCAATGATATCCGAGGAGTTGGAGGTCTCCTGGAAGAAGATTCATTGGTAAGTAAAATTCTAAGAACCTTACTGCCTACTTATGCTATTAGAGTACCTACCATTCAAGAAATGAGATCAGTAGCAAATATCAATGTTACTCTAGATAGTTTAATTGGAAGACTGATTTCATTTGAGATGAATAACTTCGATAATAGTGTCTTACCAAACATAGAGTCTACATTCAAAACTTCTATGAGAATAAGTAAATCTAGTCACAAAAACACTATGAGAAAAGATAGTGATAGTGAAAATGAAGAAGATGATCTTGATGAAATAGAAGCAATTATGGCCAGAAGAATGTAGAGAGGCAAAGGTAAATACAAAGGTAAAATTACCACTTGTTTGTTCTAATTTCAAAGAGATTGGACATTTTTCTACAAGATGTACTAACAGAAGAAAAGATGACAGAAGTAATGACAAATATTTTGAGAAGAAGAATGACATAGGTGATTAAAGAAGCTACCAAAAATCAGATAGAAGAGATACCCGAGACTATAAGGGCAAAGGGAAGAAGGTCACCTACCTAGAAAAATGTAAGGATGATGATATTAACACCAAATCTGATGAAAACATTGAGATGGTGTTTGTGGTTGTAAAGGATGATTTAGATGATGATGAAGAAAGGTATGTAGAAACAACTCTCATATCTAAAATTAGCAAATATGATGTTTGGATCATAGATAGTGGCTGCACCCATCATATGACTGGTGATAAGCAAAAGTTTGAGACTTTTTAACACTACAAGAGTGGATCAGTAAGAATGGGAAATGACACACCTTGTCCAATTGAAGGTAGAGGAACAATAATGTTGAATAAATAGATAAAGTGTGAGAATTATTATTGGGTAAATGGATGGAATTATAATCTATTGAGTGTCTCTTAGTTGAATAATTCAGGTCACAAAGTAGAATTTGAAAATAAGAAGGCAAAGATATTCAACAAATCTAGAAATCTGATTGGTATCGGTGAGAAAACAAAAGGTAACTTATTCTATCTGAATGATACTGACTCCACTTATTTGATTGCTACAAATGAAGACATATGGTTATGACACAAAATATTGTGTCATGTGAACTTTGAAAATATGATGAAAATTAGCAAAAAGAGAAATGTCAGAGGCTTACCGACAATGACCAAGCCCGACAACATCATGTGTCAAAACTATCAATAAGGTAAGATGACAAAGTCTAGCTTTAAAATCAAAATCCATACATCTAATGCAATTCTAGAATTAGTCCATACTGATTTATGTGGACCCATGAGGACAAAGGGTTATTATGGATATAGATATTTTATTCTCTTTGTTGATGATTACTCTAGAATGATGACAATTATGTTTTTAAAAGATAAATCAGAAGCTTTTAAGATGTTCAAATGGTATAAGGCTATGGTATAAAAACAAAGTGGTAAGGATCTAAAATGTTTGAGATCAGATAGAGGAGGTGAGTTTATATCAGATGAATTCACTAACTTTTGCAATGAGCATGGTATAAAAATATAGGTTTCTACACCAAGAACGCCACAACAAAATGGGATTGTTGAGACAAGGAACAAATCAATAGTTGATTGTGCTAGAACACTGATGATAGAAAAAGAAATCACCCAAATATTCTAGAGGGAAGCTGTTAGTACTGCTATTTACACACTGAACAAAGTACAATTGAAGAAAGACACAAAGAAGACACCTTATGAGCTATGGTATGGATACACACCCAATGTAAGTTATTTCAAAATTTTTGATAGTCAATGTTATATCTTAAAAGATGATAGAAATGGAAAACTTGACTCCAAGAATGATGAAGGAATTTTTCTAGGGTATTCTACCAAGAGCAAGGCTTACAAATGTCTAAACAAAGCCTCTAACAAAATTATTGAAACTGCAAATGTAAAGATAGATGAATTTGCAGAGAAGAATGAAGAAGAAATCACTAAAGAACCAGAGGACTACAATAAGTTCACTCACAACAAGGAACCTGAAACTCTACCCTACCAATGATGTAGAGCCCCTGAGCTACAAATCATTGCTCCTGAGCATTATGCTACAAATATCGATGGTCAGGATAATGATTAAGATAATGTGCAAGGTAATGAAGAATAGAATGAAGATCAAAATAATGATCAAGATGATAGAAAAAGAACTATAACTTTACTTGCAAGATATGTAAGATGGAACCATCCAGAGGTATGGATCATAGGAGATAAGAAAGTTGGTACAAGAACAAGAAGTATGTCTTTAAACTCAAATTGTTTAATTTGTGAGTTTGAGCCAAAATCTGTCAATGTTGCACTAGATAATGAGGAATGGATAAGTGCTATGAATGACGAGATTGAGTAGATTGAGAAGAAAAAAACATGGTTACTTGTGCCAAGACCAGATGAAAAGAATGTCATCGGTACAAAATGGATATTTAGGAATAAGCTGAATGAGAATGGAGAAGTCACAAGGAATAAAGCAAGACTAGTATGCAAAGGGTATGCACAAGAGGAAGGTATAGACTATGGAGAGACCTTTGAACCTGTTGCTAGGCTAGAAGGAGTAAGAATATTAATTTCTTATGCTGCATTCAAAGGATTCAAGGTATACCAAATGGATGTCAAGTCAGCATTCCTAAATGGAATACTTGAAGAAGAATTATACATTAAACAACCAGAAGGGTTTGTTGATCCAGACAAGAGGGACAGGGTATGCAGACTTCACAAAGCCTTTTATGGATTGAAACAAGATCCAAGAGCCTGGTATGAATGTCTTCATTCCTATCTAATAAGTATTGGATTTGTAAGGACTAGTACAAATAGTAATCTTTATTTGAAGGAAGATACTAATGCTAACACTTTGATTGCTAAACTATTTATTGATGACATCATATTTGGAGGCAATGATATGCTATGCAATTCATTTGCTAATGACATGAGTAAAGAGTTTGAGATGTCTATGTTTGGTGAGATCAAGTTCTTTCTTGGTCTACAGATCATTCAACAAAGTGAAGGAATTTTCATTACAAACTCCAAGTACATCAAAGAGGTCCTAATAATTTTTAAGATGGAAGAATCCAAACCAGTTGGAACACCGATGGCTGCTGGATGTAAGTTGACAAAGGAGGACAAAACAACAGAGGTAAATCAGAATTTGTATAATTCAATGATAGGAAGACTCATGTATGTTGTAGACACTAGACCAGATATTGCACATGTAGTAGGAATTATTGCTAGATTTTATCCTAACCCCAAGGAATCACATATCACTATTGTGAAAAGAATTCTAAGATATCTAAAGAATACTAAGGAATTTGGCTTATGGTATAGAAGAGAAGGCAAATTTGACCTTAAGGTGTTTAGCGATGCTGATTGGGCTGGGAATCTTGATGACCAAAAGAGCACAACTAGAGGAAAATTCTTTATGGGTGACAGACTTGTCACATGGATTAGCAAGAAGCAAGGATGCATCTCTCAGTCGACTACAGAAGCATAGTATGTTGCTGCTACTATAAATTGCTCAAATATTGTATGGATCAAATAGTTGCTAGAAGGTATGCATATGAAGGTCTTAGAACCAATGATTATCTATTGTGATAACACCAGGGAAATAAACATTTCCAAGAATCTATTCATGCATGCAAAAATTAAACACATTGCCATCAAGTATCATTACTTGAGAGAACAAGTTCAAGAAAAAGAGGTGATACTTGATTATGTGCAATCTAAATAACAACTAGCTGATATCTTCACCAAGCCACTACCCAAGGATACATTTGAGTACCTGAGAAAGAGACTAGGGGTCAAACCCTTGTCTACCAGTCAGTAAAATGACTGAAGGCTGCATCAGCCTACATATTATAAGAATATCATTCATGTTGATGCAAGCAATGAGATGAACTTAAAAGATACATCTATATACAAATAGGTATATATCATAACCGAGCACCAGATATTATTGTTGTATTATTGATGGATAAGAGAAATTCAAGGAATATATTATGGATAGGAAAATTGATTGTTTGACATGAATGTTAGATATTTTTTTGGCATTGTTGTCAAAGGGAGAGAGCTTATCCATATTATCACATTCTCTAGAGAAATATTATCCATTATCATATTACTCCAATAGGGAGAGATCATATCCATAGGGAGAGAGTTTAAATGAAAAATTTTATACAAAGGAAGAGTTGCTTAAAAGAGAAAAAGACATAAAAATAGGAGAACAGTCAAAAGGAGAAAAATTGACACAAGAAAAGGACTCAACACATCAGAAGAAAAGAGAACTAAAGGAATCAAATCTAAGCTAAAACAGAGCTTACCGAAGTTTAGACATTTATCGGTTGACAAAAGGGAGAGATTGGTAGTTTGATGAATATCAATAGTTGTATTTCATATTGTATTAGAAATAATATAGTGTGATAATATAAGTTTGTTTCCATCAATACCAAAGGGAGAGATTGATGCCATGTAACTAATTAAATGTTTGATAATGTTAAGTTGAAGATAACGAAAGGCATTAAATTAGTTAACAATTTGTATTGTCATTGATGTCAACTTGATATCATGTGTATGGTCATGTGTATAATTCCAAATACTTTAGAGAATCAATGGAACAAAGGTTATACTTTAAGAAATGCATAAAAGTCAAGTATTCACTAAGTGACATACAAACGCCGACAGAGTGCACACCATCGGTAAAGGCAAAGAAGAAAAGTCACAGTGATACCTGATGAGAAAAAGACAGTGTTGTCTGATGAAGAAAACCACAAGATGCCTGACGAGCTAAAAATAGAGTTTCCTAATGGAAGGAGATCCCCAAGCTAACTGGAGTCACACCGACAGAACTGGCAGTTGTAACAAATGACTAATTGAAGAGTTAACCGACGGAACAGAGAGTTAAGAAAATGACAAAATATCTAGCTGACAAGAGCTAAAGATAGACTTAACTGGTTATTTTCTTTGTTTTATTTGACCAGATTTAAGTAATTGATTTAAAGCCGATTTATACAGTTGGCATGAAGATAACTATGAGACAAATCAGGAGTTAAGCTTTAAATCAAATTGGCTAGATTCTTTTTTATGCCAAGAAACAAGAATCAAGAAATAGTGAATATCATGTCTATATAAGAGAGAAGCTTAATTCATTTTTGTATGACATGAAAAGGGGATTAAGGGGAGTGAATAGAAAGAGGATGCTAAAGAGAAACTAATGAAGAACAAATTCATGTAGTACTGATCAATCAAGTTGAAGGAGAGCTAATGAATTTTGCAGACACCGATAAACAGTGAACACAACATCACAGAGTAGAAAGTATGGAGCACAAAAGAATTGAATTGATAAATTGATCAGAGAGGTAATGTACTTAAATAGATCTGAAAATATACAATTCAAGTTGCATTAGAAATAGGTCATTTTGTTTTATTTTAACCATTGAAGCATCAAGTCTCTTAACAGAGTAGGACTTAACATTCTTTTGTATATTGAGGTACATCCCAAGGAGTGCCAAAAATGTTGATTCATGAAAGTAGCATTGGATATGACCGATACCTATTGACAGTCTAAGAGAGAGGATGATTCAAGGATGGTAGCATTAGATGACCGATACTAAGTGACAACCTATATGTGTAAAATCCTCTAACAAGGTCACACCTAACAGTGTGTTTGTAACCTTTAACAGGGTTGGCTCTTAACAGGGCTCACTTCAGAAGAGTGAAAATTTGGGGTACCAGTCCCAGTGGTTTTTTCCCTTAATAGGGTTTCCACATTAAAATCCATGTGTTATATATGTGTATGATGTATTTCTTTACTATTTTATATCTTGTATAACTCATTCTAGATTTATTGGTATACTCTGTATATTTACTGTATGTCGATAAATAGTTATACTTCTTATCGGTAATCAAGGAGAATAAGGAAAGACAAGGTAAACCGATAGATAGTTAATCATTATAAGCATTCCTTGACATGCATCTTGTACTGACATAATAATCTAAGGTTTATTGATTGGTGGTTAAGTTTAAAGATAATTTTTTGAGGCCACTGATTCACCCCCCTCCCGTCTCAGTTATTACTAACATCATTAACATCATAACTGTGCTTCAAAAGGCATAACAAGCCACTCATAGGGTCCCTCAATAGTATTGAAATAATTTTTCCACTCATCTCCACCTTTAATTATTATCTTATGGTACCCACTCTTAAGATCTATTTTGGAGAAATACTTAGCTCCCCCTAGACAATCCATTAATTCTTATATCCTAGGGATTGGGAAACTATACTAGATAGTAATCCTATTTATGGCCCTAGAATATATACACAACCTCCAATTACCACCCTTCTTTGGGGCTAGGATTATGGGAATAGCACATTTACTTATGCTCTTTCTAATCAATCCTTGGTCAAGTAGCTCTTAAATTTTTTTGGCAATTTTTGCATTTTGTTGTGGGGTCAGTTTATAAGCATCTTTATTTGGGAGTGAGGCTCCTGGGATAAAGTCAATCTAATGACTAATAGACCTCTCAGGTGGTAGGGTAGCTGGTTGACCATCACTAACTATGTCTTGGTATTGAGTTAACAACTCTTTGATTTGTAAAGGTAACTCTTCCTTCTTGTTTCCCTTTTCATCCTTCATCTTTAGAACCAAATCAAAGCCCACTCATTCTTCTTGCTCTAGTGTTTTCAAGAATTATTTTTCACCTACCAATAGTATGTTAGGACCCACTTTCTTCACTTATCCTTCTTCCAAGATTGACTGTATCTTGAAAGTCACTCCATCTTTCTTAAAGGAATAGGAGTTCTTGGCTCCATCATGCATTGCAGCTCTGTTAAACTGCCAAGGTCTACCCAACAATAGATGACATGCATCCATGTATGATAAATCACACAAAACTTGGTCCTTATACCTCCCTATGGAAAATTCCACCTAATATTTCTCATTGACCAATACATGTTGATCTTTGTTCAACCAAGTAACTCTTTAAGGGTTATTATGAGGAAACTTTTTCAATTTTAACATTTCAATAGCTTCCATAGAAACTATGTTATGAGTAGAACTACAATCTATGATAAATTTACAAAATTTACCTAGTACCTTGCATTTGACTCTAAACAAATATCTTCTTTGGCTTGGATATTCTTTGATGGGCTCTTTGAGGAGCGTTTTATGAATCATCAAATTGTCCCATATCTCATAATCTAGGGCGACTTTTCCTGTCTTGTTGCTAGAAGAATCTTCTTTCACATAATTGATTCTTTTATTTCCTCCTTGTGATGTTGAAACCTTCTCAAGATACCTATGGGTAGGATGCCCATACAATTGACAATTATAGCACTTCATTGAAGAGAAATAAGATCCTCTTCCCTAGTTATTAGATCTTTCTCTTGAATTGTTATTTGAACCTCTTCCTCGGTTGTAACCACCTCTTGTGTTACTAGATTCTCCTTGATTCTCAGTGAGATTGAACTCACTATAATTTCTATACTAAAAGTTCCTTCCATCAAAACCTCCTCTTTGAATTCTATTGTCTCTTCCTCTACCTCTATTGTTTGAATCTTCTTTCTTTTTTAATTTCTCTTCCACCTTGAGATCCAGCTGATAGCATTGGTGTACTATCTTGGGGCTTAAGAGACTGATTTCCTCTTGGATATTCCACTTGAGACCATTTGTATACCTAGCCACTTTTAGGCTCTCCTCTTCCATTACATGTGACCTTAACCATAACTTGTGAAACTCTTCTACATAGGTACTGACTTCTAAGTCTTTCTGTCTTAGATTCTACCTTTTCTTGTGCAGATGCACCTCATAATCATCAGGAAGATAAGTTTCTCTCATTTTTTCCACCATTCCCTTCAAACTGGTTATAGTATTCTTCCCTTCTTTTATCCTTTCATCTTGGACAAACTTCCACGAAGTTAGAGAAGTACCTCTCAATCTTATCTTGGTTATTCTAACTTTTTGAGCCTCTGTCACATTATCACATTCAAAGTGATTTTCAAGTCCTTCTATCCACTTCATGACTACTTCTGGTTCCATCTTGCCAATGAATAGAGGCACACTTTCCAAGTACTTACCACTCATAGATTTTAAAGCATTCAATAATGGATCTTCTTGAAGCACAAGGTCTGGCTCTAGTATTATGTCTTCCTCGGCCACTAACTTACCGTTTTCTTGAATTTATCTCATTAATTCATTGACTGTTGTAGTCCTAAGCTGCACTTCTTGAAACTTAGTTTCCATGTTGGCCAACTATTCCTTTAGGAGTCTATTATCCTCTTTCTACTCTTCTACATCCTTTTCCATCTCACCATTGGTCACCATATTGGATGAATCTACAGATCCTGATGAAGATAGCATCCAAATGACACAAATCAAATCTTTAGGCTCCGATACCAATCTGATGGGAAATGGGATCTTTCTTCCAATATTTAGCTTGAATCTTTCCTAAGGTCTCTCTCCTAGAGTTCCTAGGGTTCTCTCAACCCTAATATTGAGGTCACTCATAAATTCCATCTCCTACTCAAGATCCAGGTCTTATCAATAAGTTATTCTTCCATGCTCACTGATCCCACAAGGGTAGATTCTCTTCAAATAAACCAACTTTCTCACAACAATTTCTTCCCTATCTAGACTATTTCCAAGATCACTTAGGGAAATATCTCAAACTTAATGGCTAACACTTCTCCTACCAAAACCAAAAAGAAAACTATGTACAGGGCTCCTCTCAAATTTCATCCCTGCGCATTTTACTCGCCATGGATTCAAGACCCTCAAGGATCCATTTACTATTTACTGGCCACAACTGGACCAGTAACTTACAACTTACAAGATGTTTGCAAGAACTTAAAAAATGAAGACAAAATACTAAACTATTTCCACACAAAGTCTCTAAACAATCATTAGCAACTAATTACAACATAAAAGATCAAGTTTACTCCATTAATCAACTCAGCTAATAAAAAATACTTGAAACAGTTAAAAACATAGCCTGCAACTTCTCATGAAATGAAAATTCAAACAAGAAGACATCCCCCTCAAAATAAGGGCTTGGAAGATCTTAAATATTCTTCCCCTTGTCAGAACAACCATTGTAAATGACTTAACTGTCCATTTAAGATGAAAGCAACTTTTTAGGAACCGTTGTAACTGACTTAACTATCCATTTAAGACAAAAATAAGTTTTAAGGAACCGTTGTAACTGTATATGCCAAGAAAAAATATATGTTGAACATTAGTACATGCCAAGAAATAGTATATGTCGAGCATCAATACATGTTGAGCAACAATATATGTCGAGCACCAGTACATGCTAAGAAATAGTACATGTCGAGTAAGTTTAGTACATGTTGAGCAACTTATCTTTAATGCATTTTCACTTTCTAAGGCTCCTAATTCCTTGGTTGGATTTCCAGAGGATTACAAACTACCTCTTCAATACAAAATTAACCTAAAAACATGCATCTAAGAAACTAGGGTGTCTATTCACCAATTTGACTCATTTTTCCCTCGGTCATTACAAGAGTGAATGAATAAACACCTTACAAACCAACTTAAACAAATACAAAATGTTCCTAAGGGCCTTTAACCCTAGGTGCTCCTGCACCATATTATAAGAAGACATATGTGATATGAAATAATGATGTTTTCTAGATTATCTTATGTATCTTTTGTGTTGGGATTAATGGGAAGTATGTACAGAGAGGGAGGGGTGAATCAGTACCTCTAAAACTTTCGTATCCTTTAATCAATTAACCTTTGTAATCAATTTTATATCCATTCAATCTGATCTATACTATCTTGATGTGATTTATATCAATTCATAACATTAACATACATGTGAATCATTCATAGAAACTTTCATGAAATTAATTGACATATAACACAAGATATGATATCACAGAAAACTCTTGTTACCCACAAAATCTTCACTATCTACAGATTGGAAGGGGCCAGTTAAGGCTTACAATTTGATCACTTCTAATGATTTTCCCTATTAAGAGTATTAGTGGAGACCTGTTAAAGTCTACTTTGTTAAGACCTTTAGCAACATTGTTAAGTGTGCACTCGGTTAAGAGATTTGTTGTTGGACTGTTAAATCCACCTTCATTGAAAGGATTTTTACACTTTGTTCCACTTGTTAGAATGATAAAAAATTACAAATTGACCTGGTAAACTTGTAATATCCTATTGCTGATACAGATCCAATTTATTTTACATGAAAAACATTATCACCTAATTGTGATTGATTAATACCTCTGATTATTGATTTCCTTTGTTCTTGGTTATGATAACCAAATCCTCCTTTTGTTGTTCTTGTTCTTGAAACTCTCAATCTAATCCATAGAGTGCTCATTTCCTTCATTCATGTTCTCCTCCTCTCTTCACATCATCTATACATCCATGTATAATGAATGATTGCATCATCTATTTATAGATGGATTGACTTCATTAATTTTCAATAAAAACAATGTTAACTCTAAGATCAGGTTTAGAACTTGTACCTAGATCTCCTAGTCTATGTGTTTTAAATTAGTTAGATTGATTAAAGAACTTATATTCACATATCTTGTCCCTAAAGAAATGGATTTAAAATAAATAAATATCCTATAAATAGAATACACTTGATTTCTCTGACATGGAGGTCAAATCCACTTCTTGCGGGCTGCAACTAACTGTCAGTTCTGTCTATCAGTCATTCTTGATTTTCCTTTAGTTTTGTTCTGTCGGTTGCACTTAAACTGTCTAGTCAGTCTACACTGTATCTTGCATGTCAGGTTCCTCTTTGTCTTTCTATCTTGCAATTTTGGTTTACACACTAAGTTGTATTGTCAGTCTTCTTTGCACTTAGTCATCTTCGGTGATCTGTAGTATCTGATGTTCAGTTTTCTCTTGTCCTGTCTTTCAATGTAAGCTTACTGAAAGTGTTGTTTTCATACTAATGGAAAATTAATGTCATCAATATCCCCCTTTGACATTAGTATCAAAAAACTAATATGTTCAAATTACTAACAAAATGTTAATTATATACAACATATATAATCCTTAGTCATTTAATGACTCCCCCTATGTATATGTTGGTATATCTCTAAATATGATGTCTTTCCTTATACATATAATTTTCCCATATGAATATACATATACATATCTACCATTTTCCCATCTTGTATGAATGAATACATATCATCATTTTCTCTTTTTGTATTTTGTACTCATATCATTTTCCCCCTTTTTTGATATTAAGGGAAAAGGTCTTTACCTTAGAGCTTATCAAAAATATGGGAGTGTGAAGACTTTATTTCTTCCATCATTTTATCCCATTGTTCTTTGAGATTATCTAGAGCCATGTGCTCAAGTGTGATCTTTGAGTGCATATCATAGATGTCATCTGCTACAGACATCTCGGGAGTTGCTATCAGTTGCCTTGTTGAACTGATGTGTTGTTGGAGCAATCTAAGGTTTGGTAGAAGTTGAGCTTAGTTAATTCTTCCCTAAAGTGTGTTTATGCTTCCCATAGCTCCTACCTTAACCTTTTAATCTCTATGATCTTCTCATAATGCAACTTAACTGCATTGTCTTTATCAGTGGTTAAGCTTTGTGCGCTATTTACTAGATCTGTATCCAGCTTTGCAATGTTGTTTCTATTCTCTTTAGTGAAATTTTCTATTGTTCTCAATTTTTAAATCAAGGTTATAGCCTCATATATTATTGGGTCTAATTCAATGATGAATTCTAATAGCTTTACCTTATTTACTGCCACTTTTTGGCTGATGTTCTCAATGATCTTTTGTTGGTACTTCATCTCTGCTCTTTCCTCAATTGTCTTCTCAGCATCAATATTTTGAGTTGTTATTGCTTCGGTTAGAGTATCTAGTTGATCAAGTATTGGCTTGTTTTGATCAATATCAACATTGGATATAATTTGTTGTAAGATGTCCCTAGTTATGTCCAGTACCATGGAGTCCCTGTGTTGTTTCTTCAACTTCTCCTATAATGTCTTTCTTTGGTATATTTCTCCATATTCTTGTAGTGCTTTAAAGTCAATTATAGATGGGTCACACTTTGGTATTACAATAACTTCATCTAAGGTGACTTCCATCTTATTCTTCTTTGATTTCTTCTTCTTCTTCTATGATTCACTAGAATGTAGAACCATTGCTAGTTTTTTTTGTTTTCTTAGCTGTGCTTGATGAAGTGACCTGTTGTGCTTCTTTCTACTTCTTGGCATCAGTTTTAGCTTATCAGGTGTCTGCATACATCTCCACATTCACCTTCACATCATCAGTAGAAGACTTTTTGGTTTCCTCAGGAGTATCATCTTTAGGTTTGTCTCCATCATTGGTGTCCTTAGCTTCATCAGTCTTTGTTTCTGCATTCTTGTCTTATGTATCTACATCTTGTTCTTTATCTCCTCCAGTAACCTTATCAGTGTCAGTTACATCTTGAGTAGCTCTGATGGCTTGTTGAGCATCAGTGTTATCTTTCTTTTCTTCTTCCCCTACATCCTTGGGAGTATCCTTTTCAAGTGACTTGCTTGATTCTTGCATAATATTGATAGCCTGCATCAATATTGGGATATTTCCTAGAATGTTCACTTGTGCAGTATCAATTATTGTGTCCTAGTCATTAGTTTTGTCCTTTTCAGTAGTGACATCTTCATCCTTATTTCTTTCCTTTGTTGGGTCATCAGTAATGTCATTGACATTAGTATCCACAATGTTGTCATTTGTGGTGTCTTCCCATGATTCATCTTCAACATTTGCATTCTTGTTTCCGGTTGTATCATCCTCTTCTTTGTCTAACTCAATAGATGTGTCATCTTGAGTTGCCTTGTCAACATATTTTTGTTGAAGGTCTTTGTCAGGACTTACCTCCTCAGTAGGTCTATTCATTATCTTGCACCATTTCTTGTGCCTTTCCTACTCAAGTTCTATAAGCTTTCCTTCAAGAAATTTATATGCTCTCAGCTTTGGTGAGAACTCTTTTTTGTACTTCTCCATAATTTCATCTATTTCTACCTTCTTTGATTTAGGTGGCATTAGAGAAACAAGTACTCTTTCTCTTATCTCTTTTTCATTTTTCAATGCAAATATCCACCTGGAGTAAAGTCTGTGTAATAGTTCTCTTGGTACAAAACTACCTTCAAAATGTACTGGTGCATATTTGAAGTAGTACATTTTTTCTATGATGGTGTCCTCAATTTTATTCTGATATTCTGGATTTAGTTTCATCCATCTTCTAATGTTTGAATTTATAATAGATCCATAATTTGCAATATATACACAAATCTCATCAATAGATTATGTTTCTTTTACCTTGACACTTTCTGTCTCTATTGCATCATCCTTCTCGGTACCTTCTATATCTTCTCAAGTTTTGATGAGCTTCCTTCCTCTTTTATTTTTCTCTCTCTTCAGTGTGGCATCTTTCCTCTTGTAAGTCCTGGCCTTTCCTTTCTTCAATGGTGAAGGAGTAGAATCCTTTGATGTCTGACTTCTTGTTCTAGAATTAGTCATTGTTCTTCGCTTCTTAGATGGTGGAGGAGGTGGTGAATCTGACTCTGTTTCTTCATAGTCATCCTTTTCCTTAGTTTTATTAACAGATAACTATTCTTCAGTTTCCTCCTCTTATTGAACTTCTTCATCTTTCTCAATTCCTTCCTCGGTTGTTGATAGAATCTTCTTGAGATTCTTTACCATCTTGACCTTTTTCTAGACTATTTTCTTAACAACTAGGCCAGATTTTATTCTTGTCTTGGCCTCTTCATATGTACCAAACCTGGTTTGTTTCTTATCCAGTGGTTCATTAATCAAGGAATCAATTTCCTCAGTTGCAAGATCAATGTTTATTTCATACTTTAAAGGTTGTAACCATGTTGTACTTGGTACAACTTGTTTGATATATGTATTGTCTGTATCAACCATGAAGAATATCTCATCCTTATACTTTTCAATGAGCTGCTTGGGGATCCTTACCCTCTTTTTCATTCGTTCTTTGAATACATTGAAGTATTCATCCATGACTATTTGAAATTTATCTCCCAGTGTGGCTATGTGCCCACTGATTTGCATGGTGACCAGTTTGGTGTTGTCCCATTTCACATCTCCTACCGATGGCAATTTGTCTTGAAAATAAAAGATGATACACATTATTAGTGAGCCAAACTTACATGTGTTTGACTTCACATTCCTGATGGTCTTTACATTCTCTTTCAACTGATTCAAGAGTAGTTTAGATAAGTCCAATTGTGTACCCTTCTTCACAATATTGTACACTGTGTCTACTGCACCTAATGCTATGTTGTTCAATCTGCTTGCTTGGAAGAATTTATAGCCCAGAACACATGCACCAAACTTGATCTCATCATTGGTTATTGTGGTAACTTTTAGTCCTCTGCTACCCCATTTGGCTCCTATCATCTTTTCAGTTTCAGCCTTCAGTGGATGCTTGAGTGCCTTTACTTTCTTGGTTATGGGGTAACTAGTTATTGCATGCATGACATCTCTGGTTATTACCTTTGGTTCATCAAGCCATAGCTTGTTGTTATGCATTCAGCTTAGCACTAACCAAATCCATTCAGTTTTGAAAACCTTTGGGAACATTAGGGAATTGGTGAGCCCTTTTACTTCAAGATTCTTGGGTTTGTCTTTCAATGTTCCATCCTCTTTGTACAACTTTTTATAAGCTTCTTCAACCTCTGAAGTTCCTATTTCTTCAATCTTGTAGTGTATGAAAGATCAAAAATCTTCCATGAGTAAAACCCTAGCTGGGATGCGTGAGAAAGCTCCAACGTCATCAGGTTGTGAGGAAACCTTAGGTTGGATCTTGTAATTAGGTTCCTCACATGCCATGTTCTTTATGAGTTTGAACTCATCTTTCTTTGTATTCTTGGATTTCAAGGTTCTTGATGTTGAGGACATTTTTAGAAATTTAAGGCTTCCTGTTAAATGCGTAAAAATAGATTTGTCAGTTCTTTGGAACTAATTGTTTACAGTAGCAAAGATTCCTAGTCTACTTTGAAGTGTTGTTTGTCAAGTCATGATCGCCTTGTGATCCCTTCACTCTGTGCTCGAAAATTTTCTTGGTCACTTTGCTCTTGGTGTCGTGAACAACTGAGTTGTTTTGATGCCCTATTTATAGTTGTTTCCCTAAAATGCATGTCATAAATGCTTACCAACTCCTCAGTGTATGAAGATGAAGTTTGTCTGTGAGGACTTCACTTTCCTTTGGTGACACTCATAACGTTTCAGAGCAATCAACATTCCTTTTTCCTTTTATCGATGGGTTTCGATATCATAGACAACTTGTTCACTTGCTTGTTTACCAATGAGGCTCAGTTTATACTAGCAAATTTTATTTTGACCAAGGCTTTTTGGTAAGTGTAGACAGTTTCATTTTTTATTGTATATCGAAAGGTTTCAGTATGAATACCCGATAGCATATTTATCATTGATTTCAACAAGTAACACCATGATGCATCTTTACTTATGCTAATTTGGCATTATATCAACATATTATGGAACTGATGTAAAAATAATAGCTTGGGTAAAGTGGTTCCATACTTACTTGTTCTGCTTAGGTGGGGGTGGTGGTGTCATCGGATCCATTGGATGGGGTGTCACCATTTGCATTGATTGGTACAAATTCATCATTGGTTGAAGCTTTTCTCCACATTTTGTCTCTTGCCCTCTAGATATCTTGAATGGTTTTTCCATTAGGATATGTGCTTGTCTCTGTCATTTGATCTCTACAGTCTTTCTTGAGATGGCCAGATTTATGATAGTGTAAGCATGCCATTATGGGATTAGTTGAACCTCTAGAATTTCTAGTCCATTGTCTCATACAGTTTGCATCAATGTGACCATATCTTTCACATGTTGTACAATTTTTCTAAGTACTGTAGTCCCATACATACTGATTACCAACTCTTTTCGGTTGATAAGGAGTTTCTTGACCTTTAGGCTTCCATGCTTGTCTTTTATTTTTCCAGCATTCAAGAGTTGTGTGCCCATTCATTTTTCATGTAGAATAATATTTTTCTATGTAGGTTTCCTTCTTTGGTTGTTTCATCTTAGACTTAAATTCATATGCTTTATGACCTTTCTTTTTACATTTATAACAGAATCCTATGAATGAAGATGTAGATTTAGGATTACCTTTCATTTTGCCTCTGCGTACATTTGATGTACGACCTTGCTTTCTACAGTTAATGCATGTCATCTTTCCTGGTCTTGGATTTTCATAGACATTCTTTTGATTATTTTAATTTGATGATTTTCCATTCTCGATAAAACCTAGACCGTTGTTGTTGTTGACTCTTCGTTGTCCTTCAAGAAAATCATCAATTCTTTTATTGCTTTCTTAAGATTTCTTGATAATTTCATTATGTTGTTGCTTAGTTCTTATTTCATGCTTTAACTTTTCATTCTCATCCCTCAGTTCACTAATAGCGTCTATTCTTTCAATGAGCTGAACGTTTATTCTATTTTCCTCTTGACTCATAAGAATAATCTGATTTGTAATCTCATGGTGATGCTCTATAAGTCTTTGTATTTCAGGCTCTTTTTCTTGTAGATTTTCTGTGATTTTTCTTCTATCATCAATAGCTAGTGTTCTTTCTTTCTCAGCTTGTCTAGCATTGTTCATGACATCAATCATCCTTACCATCTGTGTCCCTTGACCAATTTGTAGAGATTTAACTTGTTTAGCTAGATGTAGATTGATTTCATTTAGGCTTGTGATGCTTTCTTTTGATGTATCTGATACTTTGCTTGTAGTTGATCCTGAAGACTCAAAGAAATCTGGTATCTCTTCCTCATGATAATTTTTCTCATTACAACGAGATTTCATATTCTTTCTTTCATCCAGCAACTGTCTCATGTTGAGTCTAGCTTCTTTATACTATTCATAGAACATCTGAATTTCAAGCTTTTTATTCTCAATATTTTTATCAAATCTGTACTTATCCATTGTATGATCTTTTCTCTTAAGCATTTAAGATTTCAAAGAAGAGACTTAGCTCTGATAGCAATTGTTAGGATTAATGGGAAGTATGTACCAAAAGGGGAGGGGTGAATCAGTAGCTCTAAAACTTTTGTATCCTTTAATCAATTAACCTTTGTAATCAATTGTATATTAATTCAATCTGATCTATAATATCTTGATGTGAGTTATATCAATTCATAATATTAACATACATGTGACTCATTCATAGAAACATTCATGAAAGTAATTGACACATAACACAAGATATGATATCATAGAAAACTCCTGTTAGAAAGTAAAAACTGCGGTGGGGATGACACCCACAAAATATTCATTATTTGCAGATTGGAAGGGGCCGATTAGGGATTACAATTTGATTACTTCTGATGATCTACCCTATTAAGAGTATCGATGGAGACCTATTAAAGTCTACTCTGTTAAGATCTTTAGAAACACTATTATGTGTACACTCGGTTAAGATATTTGTTGTTGGACTGTTAAATCCACCTTCCTTGAAAGGATTTTTACACTTTTCTCCACTTGTTATAATGATATAAAATTACAAATTGACCTGGTAAGTGCAATCTCCTATTGCTGATAAAGATCTAATTTAGTTTACATGAAAAATATTATCACCTAATTGTGATTGATTAATAGGATTATCGGTTTCCTCCGTTCTTGGTACTAATAACCATATCCTTTTTGTTGTTCTTGTTCTTGAAACTCTCAATCTAATCCATAGATGTGCTTGTTTCATTCATTCATGTTCTCCTCCTCTCTTCACATCATCTATACATCCATGTATAATAAATGATTGCATCATCTATTTATGGATGGAATGACTTCATTAAGTTTTGATACAAACAATGTTAACTCTAAGATCAGGTTTACAACTTGTACCTAGATCTCCTAGTCTATGTGTTTTAAATTAGCTAGACTGATTAAAGCACTTATATTCAAGTACCTTGTCCCTAAAGAAATGTATTTAAAACAAATAAATATCCTATAAATAGAATACACATGCTTTATCTGACGTGGAAGTTAGATCCACTTTTTGCGGGATACAACTGACTTTTGGTTCTATCTATCGACCATGCTTGACTATCCTTGGGTTTTGTTCTGTCAGTTGCACTTAAACTATCTTGTTGGTTTGCACCGTATCTTGCATGTCGGGTTCCTCTTTATATTTTTCTCTTGCAATTTAATTTTACACACTAAGTTGTGTTGTCAGTCTTCTTTGCACTTAGTCATCTTTGGTGATCTCTAGTATTCAATATTCGGTTTGCTCTTGTCTTGTCTTTTGGTGTAATCTTACCGAAAGTGTTGTTTACATACTAATGGCAAATTAATGTCATCATTTTGGACATGTTGTTCACATAAATTTGAAGTCAAT